>OX608081.1:72824448-73074448 GCA_951509765.1 Sphenella marginata | reverse complement strand
AATAAAATAAAATAAAATAAAATAAAATAAAATAACATAAAATAAAGTAAAATAAAATAAAATAAAATTAAAATAAATTCAAATAAAATAAAATCATATAAAATAAAACAAAACAAATAAAACACAGTAAAATAAAATAAAATAAAACAAAATAAAATGAAATAAATAAATAAAATAGAATAAAATAAAATAAAATAAAATAAAATAAAATAAAATAAAACAAAATAAAATAAAATAACATAAAATAAAATAAAGTAAAATAAAATAAAACAAAATAAAATAAAATAAAATGAAATAAAATAAAATAAAATATTGTAAAATAAAATAAAATAAAATAAAATAAAATGAAAAAAATTCAAAAAAAGTTTCGCTTTCCTTAGAAATTCTACACCAGCAATTTGTTTGCATCCCACTCTAATGTCGATCTAGACACAAACTTCATTTGAATACTTCTCTGCAGCTTGTAGGGAAGCACTCTTAGGCGCAGTGTAGAATAGTTTGCAACGTCACGAAATTTCGTAGTTTACCAACCACACCAAAGACGGCACTAAACCTGCACCGAACATCCATTGAGACGAGTGTGCGCTTTCAATTATTCATAAGACGACAAGCAAGCGTTGTTGGTGTGCAAGTTGCGCGCAAGCTAGGGGCGCCTCAAGTGCTTGAATATGCGGGAGAGTACAAAGTGGGCTTTGAAGTGCACCATCGAGCGTGTGAGGGTGGAAGAAACAACACGCACTTCCGGTGTGACCAATGCAGCTGGGCACCTGAGCGCAACTGTTGGTGGGTAAACGGATAATCAAACATGCTACAAAAAGGAAACACTAAAAGCAGTTGAGCGCAGTGGACCATTTTGTGTCCGAATGTCAAACGAAACTTGAAATGCTGAATATTTGCAATGAAACAAAAGAAAAAAAAAACCAACAACAAAGGGTACGTTAGCAAGCGTTTGTAAGCAAGAAGCACATATGTAAGTACGCGTATGTAAGCCAAAAGGAGGAAGTAGAAGAGTAGTTGAACCATCACACTTGACGACACAAACTCAATAGAACTCAACTGGCTAGTCGTGACATTGATGTTGTTTGTGGATGAAGTAAACGTTGTCCAATGGAATGATGAAATGCAAACAAACTGAAATGGCATGCGGTTATGTGAAGTAGTGGTTTACGAATTGTTGCTGCATGTGTGCGCCTGAGCGTGTGATTGTTGAGTGTAGCCCCCACTTCTGCAATGCTGAGTGAGTGCTTATCGCATTTTCTAACTGTATAGCAAACTTTGAAATTTGTGTTGTACATACATATGTATGTACGTGGCAGCTTGTGGGATGATAGTGTATAATCATGGCCGGAAGCTTAAATATTTATAGATAAAACTAAAACTTTTATGAGACATTTATATTCAAATTGATAGTTGATTCTGTTGGTATTGACGACTTTTTAGAAAGTTTGTCGATTGAATTGTTTGTCGACTTTTTTGCGATAGCGATGAGTGAAGATTGTAAAAGACAGTTAAGATAATAAAGACTCTTGTGGTATTGTTTTTCCAATTTTTCCAAGCAAAATAAAGCCATGTTTGATTAGCAACTGGGGTTGCCACCTGTTATATATTTATTCGCTAGCATTAATTATCTTGAAAACGATATAGAGCTTTTCCATACAATTTTATGTATAGGTTGTCTAAAAAAGCTTAGTTCTCCTATTTAAGTGCTGCTATTAATTATTTTTTAAAGCCACCTATCTCAACTAAAAGAAATCCGAAGAGATATAAAAAAAATTCGAGCAATGCTCCAAAAACAATTACGAGAAATAAAAATACTAAGCGGAATATATTTTCAATTTTACGCCATATCTCCACAGAAATATTGCGCATTATAACTACAACCTAGCGTTGCCACCTTTTAAATTTATTATTTTGTATATCCGTTATTAGCTACAGAGAATCTAGCATATTTCTATGAAATTTTTTTTTATTATTTATCTACTCAGTCAAGCTCTTTTATTTAAGTGATGCCACTAAGCATGCGTTTAACAAGCGTTGCCACCTATCCTACTTAAAAAAAAATTTAAGAGATATGAAAATATCTGTACCAAACGATAAATCGTATTTCCACAAAATTATTTCATAGTGGTGAAACTTGGTGCTCGAACTATAACTATAACCTAGCGTTGCCACCTTTTAAATTTATTATTTTGTATAATTTTTCTATAATTTATCTACTCATCCAAGCGTTCTTATTTAAGTAATGCCACTAAGGTTGCGTTTAAGGCGCGTTGCCACCTATCTTAATTAAAAAAAATGAGTAGAGATATGAAAATATTTATATCAAACGACACATCGTATTTCCATAAAACTATTTCACGGTTGTGGTGAAATTTGGTGTTGCCACCTTATATTATTATATTTATTTTTGACATATCCACTTTGTCTCAAAAAGAGCTTAAAACATTTGGTTCATAGTTTGAGTATAGATTTTTACAGCACTAATACTTAACTATTGGCAATTAAAATTTTTTTAACGGGTTGCCACATATCTTGAATAATTTAAATTTAAATTAACATCTGTCAATATGCGTGTCAAAGAAAGGGTCTTTCAAGACGTACTTCAACTAAGTAGAGCAGTGTCAAAGCGTTAAAACGGAGCGTAGGAGTTGGGGCTGGCGTCTTCCACTGACAGCTTGCATACATCGACCACCCACGTAGAGACGACGTGTCTGGTGCGTAGTAAAAAAGCTCTTCTCACGACGAATGTGCTTACACACCAGTTGCAAAATCCATTTGCCTTAATTGAAAGCGATAAAGAGCTTTCAAACCAATTGCTGAAAATTAATTTAATTATCACAATAAGAATATGCCTTAGAGACTTTAAACCGCAAAAGCCAAGCCAAGAAGGCCGCATAAAATACAAAGCCACAATAATAAATGTGCAGCCATAAATAATTTAAAGCTTCACTCATGGTTGCTGCAGAATTTCTTGAAATGTGGCACACTTTTGTTGCTTTTAAAAAGCCATAACAGCGGCCTACAACAATTGGGTTACTATGACCTCTGTAAAGGCATTTGAGAGTAGTAAGACTGGCTATTACAATCAGCACAGACAAATTAATCTTGCTGACAAATAAATCAAGCGGGACTACAGGAAATTACAAATGGCCTGAACAATGGCACAGCAAAAGGAAATAATTGTAAGCGCCTGCCGCCTAAAAGTATGCAACGCATTTCATTGGGTTACCTAGCGGAAATCAATCTCCAGAAAGCAGCAAGGCAAAGCGCCAAAACGTATTAAGAAATTAATCAAAGCGTTGTGACTATAATTTTAGGGAAAATCCGCACACATTAAATCTGCGCTGAATGTATTGAACACTGTTCATGTTACAATTAGTAGGCGAGGTAGAAGCACAATATTAGCTAAACGCCTCGCAGCTGCTCCAAATTTGTGTAAACGAATAAGCCTCTTAATATGAAGGTGTTACAAATAAATATAAATCAATTTAATATATTCTTATACACCTAACAAATAATTATTAATTGTTTGCACGTAAAGCGCTGAACACGCAATCAAATACAGGAATGTGTAGCATACGTTTAGGCGCAATAGCCTTAAGTCTCCTAATGGTGCTAAAGCATGCAAAGATTTTGTTAGAAAATTAGAAAATAGGAAAAAATTCTAACTACAAATAGTTCTTAACGGCTCGTAGCATACCTTTAGGCACCGTATTTGCATGCTAATTTACACATACTTTTAGGCGCTGATGCCAAGAACAAGCGTAGATTTGGCAAATAAGCTTGCTATGAAATCGGTAATTTATTTAAGATTTTCCAAATTTTTGTTATGAATGAGAACAATTTGTAGACAAATGCTTGGAATGAAAATTAATATGCGCCAAAGAGGGCCTGCGATTAGGGAAGTGAAGCAAAGAGAGCCTAACTAGTATATTTTTGCTCTAATTAACTCGTTATGTAAATAAAATGAATGGCAAATGTGTTGCATGAACATTTCAATACCGAAGCAGATGCCTTGAGACAGGGTACACCTTTAGAAATGTGTAAAGTTAAGTAAAAAATAAAAGTGAAACAAACAATGTTCTATGCGCCTAAAAGTATGCAATATTAGATATTGTTAGGTGCATACATACAACCCAGAGTCAAGTCAAGACAAAGCACTGATGATGGAGAGCACAGAAATGGTTTTGTCACAAAAATAAATCTGACAAGGTATGACGGAAGTGAGTGAGAGCTCTGAGAGGCATCGCATGCTTTTAGGAGCTGCTAGAGACTGAAGGGAGTACTAAATAGGTTCGTTGCTGAAAAATGCAAAAATTAAATGTAGGAACATGGTAGCTTTTCCACTAAAGAGCTGTACAAATATTTTTTTGACCCATACAAAAACAGTTGCGTCCAATCTATTATGTCCACCTCTAACAAAACAATTTGCCTTAAATCATCACGCACTTGAATATAAACGAAGCACACTTTATTGCTCAGCTGCTTTGCACGCGACTAATATAATTTATGGACATACAAAGACAACAACAAACACACTAACATAGTCACACATATATTTATGTAGATAAACATGAAATGCTCTCACTCTCAGTTGTTTGTGGAGATAAATCTTTGAAAGATTAGAAGACAAATTTTAGCTCATAAAACATTTTGTGGAATACACACACACACATACATACACTTTGGGGAATAAAAAAATAGGTTCATTGACCATCTTTGGTTGCTACTAATCTTTAATCTTTACAAGCTTGTAAATCACAAACTTCAAGACAAATTTCTAGTTACACACGGAAGGTTTTGATTTTAAGAAAGTGGTATAGCGAAAAATAAATTAATCTCAACAAATAGGAGAAAGATATTGGGATCAGTATAAAAGCTTATCAGTTCTGCTTGTTGAAAGGATGCGGCAAAAAGTTTTGTTTGACCTAAGTATCTACAGATCAGGAAAATTTTAGCAAATCACATATGTAAGGACTTTTTTTGAAATTTTTGGCCTTAGGTTTTCTCGATATTGTGACTCAACTGAAATTAGTTTTTTATGCATTCCAAGGCAGATCTATTAAATTTGATTAGTAAAAAGTAATCAATTGACTAGTAGTTTTTTTTTAGTTGGTAATGACAATTGTTTTTAAAGAAAGGCAAATATAAATTGATTACGACTAAAAAAACCAACAAAAGTTAAGCTTTTTTACAATTTTATAAAATATCGACAAGAACTAAATATAATAAAAAAAAATTGAAAACAAAAAAAAAAACCAAATTAAAATAATCAAAAAATTTCGATAATCAAAAAAAAAAAAACATTTCAATATAAACAAAAATAAAAATAATCACAAAAAAAATTATGATTTTTACGAATATTATAAAAAGTTAAAAATAATCAAGAAAAAATATCAACAATGATCAGAAAAAAAATGAAAAAAATAATAAAAAAAAAATAGATAAAAACAAACAAAAATAAGCAAAAAAAAAAATTAATAAAATAATCCAAAATAAAATTATGATTTTTTGCGAATATTATATAAAATTAAAAGTAGTCAAGAAAATTCAAAAAATCGATAAACAATAAAAAAAAAATTAAACAAATAACAAAAAAAGTAAAAAATCAGTAAACAAAAAAAAAAAAAAAAAAAAATTTAACAAATAACAAAAAAAGTAAAAAAAAAATTTTTGAAAATCAAAAATAATAAAAATTTAAGTATTAAAAAGTCATGATTTCAGTCAAAAATATTAAAAAACAAAAATGTTTGCGATTATAATGAAATATCAATAAGAATTAAAAATAATCAAAAAAGTTTCGAGAATTGTGAATAAAAAAGTAGTAAACAAAAATAAAAATAAAATAAAAAATACTAAAAAACAATTGATTTTTTACGATTATAAAAAATTCAAAATAAGCAAACAAATCCAAAAAATCAAAAAAAAAGTAAATTAAAAAAATCAAAAAAAAGTTTAAGAAAATCGAAAATGATCAAAATAATCATGACTTTTTACGATTATTCAAAAATTAAAAATAATCAGAAAAAATCAAAAATCAAAAAAGTAAGTGTGAAAAATCATGATTTTTTTGGTATATTTTTTATTAATTTAAAAATAATCCTTAAATATTTAAAGTAATGGTAATCAGTTTTTAAATGGATTTTCAAGCAAATAATCAATCAAATCGATAATCATAACGATAAGTGATGATTACTTAACAAGCCTTTTCAAAAGTTCGTATGGAAGCATGTAAACTAGTTATTTATATGAAACCGACCCTGTACTGTTCTCTTTCACTGTAAAAATATCCCTATCTCTGTCGTGGAAGGGCTGTTTTGCTCTTAAGAAAATATTGCTTTAACCTTTACTAATAGTTTATATAAACAAACCCCGCGTCGGTGAGAAGTTCGGTGCAATTCTTTCAGACATATGTTTAAGAAAAATACATTTTCAATTTAGTTTTTGCCCCCTAAAGCCCTTTACAAGTTAAGGGTCGACATGTACGCTGAACTTCCGAACATACTAAAAGTATACAACATTCCTATGCCACCACAAATACGCTGTTTTTAACTATTTTCCCCGGTCGCACAAAATCTTTTCATAGAAATAAAACTTTTCCAAATACTTTGCATACTTTTGGGCGAAATAAAATATGCTCGCTTTAACGCTACATACATCTCGACCGCATAGCACACGGGCTGTTTAGCTTAATTGTGCTTGAAAGCAATGTTTTGTTGTTGTATGGTGACAAATTATGCAAATGGGAATAAGGCAACTCAAATAAAAACAAAAGAAAAAGTTGACAATGACAAGAAAACAAAAAGAAAAAAAATTTGAGAAAAATTATTTAAAACTTATCTAGACAAAGTGTAGCGTCAACGCATATTTTATAAGCAGATGTTAAGTGAAAATGGCTCAAGTGACCGACCTTTTCCGTTTTTATCTGTGGCCGCTAAATGCAAATAAAATAATTATCTTGTTGTTGTTATTGTTATTGTTGTGGCATTTAAATTTCTTTAAACGGACGCAAGGAAGTAGCTGCTGATACGATTATTAAGGAAAAAGATTTTGGGAAAAGATAGGCACTGCGCTGAGATGGAGACTGAGTTAATAAGAGGATGCGGCTGAGGTTGGGGCTGAGCTGATGCTTAGACGTAGCTTGAAATGATACAGATACTGAGCTGATATCTGGATTGAGCTGATAAGCAGACGAAGATGACATTGAGACTGATTTAATAAGAAGACGGAGCTGAGATTTAGACTGTGATGTGATTGAAACTGAGCTCTAAAGGAGAGGAATTGCTTGAGAGTGAGAAAGGAAACGAAGTTGAGGTTGATATTGACGTAATAAGGAGGCTAAGTTGAGATGGAGCCGTAGCTAGAGAATACTCAGGTGATATGGAAATTGTAACGGAGACTAGCCTGTGTGACTGAGACTAATCTTGAAGGAGACTATCTCAGGTGGAGATTTAATCTGAGATGGTCTCGAAGATGGAGAGGGAGACAGAGTAGAAGCAGAAGTGAAACGCAGACTTCGATAAGGCGAAAGTGAAACGAAGACTTTGCTAAGGCTCAGCTGAAGTGACGAGTATTGTGCTGGGACGGATACTGAACTTGGGGGGGGGGTACGATATAAAAGATACAGACACTCAGACGGTGTGAATGATACTGAGGTGAGTTTGAAAGTGAGAACTGAGACTGGGAGTAGAACTGAGACTGATAGTGGAACTGAGACGGAGAGTAGAACTGAGACTGATAGTGGAACTGAGACTGATAGTGGAACTAAGACTGGGAGTGGGACTGAGACTGAAAGTGGAACTGAGACTGAAAGTGGAACTGAGACTGGGAGTGGCACTGAGACTGAGAGTGGGTCTGAGACTGAGAGTGGAACTGAGACTGATAGTGGAACTGAGACTGATAGTGGAACTGAGACTGAGAGTAGAACTGAGACTGAGAGTAGAACTAAGACTGAGAGTGGGACTGAGACTGAGAGTAGAACTGAGACTGAGAGTGGGACTGAGACTGATAGTGGAACTGAGACTGAGATTGGAACTGATCTTGAGACTGAGATGGACTCTTTTAAGGAGTTTGAAATGTATTCTGAGACTGAGACAGGCACTAAAAATGAGGCTCAGTTTGAGAAAGGACTGAACTTAAAACTCAGACTCTGGAAGGAACCAAGACAGAGAATGGGAGTGACACAGAAAAGGAGTCTAAAATTGATTCTGAGACTAAAAATTAATCTTAATCTGGACTTAAGACTGAGGCTGTGACTAAAAATTAATCTTAATCTGGACTCAGGACTGAGGCTGTGACTAAAAATTTATCTCAATCTGGACTTAAGACTGAGGCTGTGACTAAAAATGAATCTTAATCTGGACTCAGGACTGAGGCTGTGGCTAAAAATTAATCTCAATCTGGACTTAGGACTGAGGCTGTGACTAAAAATTAATCTTAATCTGGACTTAAGACTGAGGCTGTGACTAAAAATTAATCTTAATCTGGACTTAAGACTGAGGCTGTGACTAAAAATTAATCTTAATCTGGACTTAGGATTGAGGCTGTGACTAAAAATTAATCTTAATCTGGACTTAAGACTGAGGCTGTGACTAAAAATTAATCTTAATCTGGACTTAAGACTGAGGCTGTGACTAAAAATTAATCTTAATCTGGACTTAGGATTGAGGCTGTGACTAAAAATTAATCTCAATCTGGACTTAGGACTGAGGCTGTGACTAAAAATGAATCTTAATCTGGACTCAGGACTGAGGCTGTGGCTAAAAATTAATCTCAATCTGGACTTAGGACTGAGGCTGTGACTAAAAATTAATCTTAATCTGGACTTAAGACTGAGGCTGTGACTAAAAATTAATCTTAATCTGGACTTAAGACTGAGGCTGTGACTAAAAATTAATCTTAATCTGGACTTAAGACTGAGGCTGTGACTAAAAATTAATCTTAATCTGGACTTAAGACTGAGGCTGTGACTAAAAATTAATCTTAATCTGGAATTAGAACTGAGGCTGTGACTAAAAATTAGTCTCAATCTGGACTCAGGACTGAGGCTGTGACTGAAAATTAATCTTAAGAGACTTCAGCATGATCCAACCATAACAGGTCGTAGCAGCTCGACAAACATACAAACACACAAAAATTTTCCATGTATTTTGTTTTTGTAATTTGTGGGTTTGTAGTCAAAATCGTACTGAAAAATATTTTGATTGTCAAAATTCGAGAAAAAAATAAAAATCATCTGGCCTATCGACACGACCTGTATTATTGGATCATGGACTTCAGAGCGTGATGTAGAGATTTCGGCTGCCTTGGAGACTAAGGCCGTAATCCAACATATTTTTAACTTCCCTAAACTCATTATTGACTACCGAAATTCAAAAACATTTCTAACGCAAAACATCAAAAGAGTTTAATTCAAAATTCATTGCTATGTTTTGTATGTTTATAGTAGGGATTACAAGCGGAAATTAAACCTCTAAAATGCCAACCAATATCCAACTAAAATGTGCAATAAATCAAATGTTGCCACATAGTTTTATAAACACAAAAAGCAACAACACCCAGCGCACGTCCCTTGTCATGTCAACGAAGTGACCAGCAAAAGCAAAGGCTCAGATTTGTATGTATGTATGTATGCGTGTATTTAGCGCTCGTTATAGAGGTCACATCAACAACCAATCGTGCATTAATAAACCTTAAAATTCAGCGCTTAGCTTTGTGATGTTATCCCTTTCACTCATTGCACATGTCAACACTTCCGTTTCCGTTCGTATAATTTTTTTTTTTGGAAAAAAGGTCGATTTGAGAAATTGAATTTTTTTTTTTTTTTTTAAGAGAAAGGGGTATAAAGGACTAGAAATAGCAAAAAACTGTCAACAAAAGCCAAAACAATAAAATTTATTTGAGCTCTTTTAAATGTCATTTTTCTTAAACTAAAAGAGACTTCAAAACATAGAGCGCCTGATGTAGAATTGATCCTTTTAAAATTTGCTGTTAGCATTCAACACAATACAACTGTCATCAATGATTTTATTACTTGAAAATTGTACGTGCGTTGCATTGTAATATTGACAAAAAGCATGACAGAGAGAAAAAAACAAAATCGTGTGCTCAGGTAGCTTAAGCACGTCGCTAAAACAAATGTCAAAGTAGAAATGGATGCTTTTTCAGTTGATGCATTCCTATTGACAGCTGACATTTGTTTTATACAGTCGAACATTAGTTATGTTGGTGTTAGTGATTAGTCTTAGGCAATGTGTACCCTTTGAAGGCGTTGATTGAGTTTGATTTTATGCACTCTCAAAGTAGGTGCGCGCTACGCATGTTTGAACAAAGGAAGATAGCGAGAAAGGAGGTTTTTTGAAAACTGGCAAAGATAGAGAGGAAAAAGGAGCAATTGAGAGGAAAGTAATAGAAGAATTTTTTAGTAGTTATACTAATGATGGGAATAAACACAGCATACATGCGAATAACTCGACATGTACTAAAATTTTTATACCCAGCGTACTAGTACTAGTACAAGGGTATTATAATTTTGTCCACATAACGGTACTATGTAACGGGGCAAAATAATCGAGTTAGATATAGAGTTCCATATATGAAAGTTCTTAGGTTGAAAAGAGGAATTGATTAAGGGATGTCCGTCCGTCTGTCCGTCCGTGTACACGATAACTTGAGTAAAAATGTAGATCTTTGCATGAAATTTGTTATGCAGGCTAATTTCTGACCAAGGTAGGTTGCTATTGAAAATGGACGAAATCGGATGATAACCACGCCCCCTTTTCGATATCGAAAACTTCGAAAATCACATAAATTGACATAACTTGCGTAAAAACAGAGATATTTGCATGGAATTTGTTATGCAGGCTACTTTCCGACCAAGGTAGGTTCCTATTGAACATGCACGAAATCGGATGTTAACCACGCCCGCTTTTTCGATATCGAAAATTTCGAAAATCACATAAATTGACATAACTTGCGTAAAAACTGACATATTTGCACGGAATTTGTTATGTAGGCTAC
The DNA here is from genome assembly GCA_951509765.1 of Sphenella marginata. NCBI lineage: Eukaryota > Metazoa > Arthropoda > Insecta > Diptera > Tephritidae > Sphenella > Sphenella marginata. The sequence continues at coordinate 73,063,429 of OX608081.1, read as the reverse complement.
TTTCTGGCCAAGGTGAGCTGCTGTAAAAGTTTTCGAAATCGGATGATAACCACGCCCACTTTTTCGATATCGAAAATCACATAAATTAACATAAGTTGAGTAAAACTTGAGATTTTCGCATGAAATTTGGTACACAGGTTACTTTCTGGCCAACGCAGGTTGGTGTTAAAAATGGGCGAAATCGGATGATAACCACGCCCCCTTTTTTGATATAGAAAATTTCAAATGAGATTCTAGGGCCTATATCATTGCCAAGTCATGGTATTTGTATCTCGTTCTGAAAACTAACGCTGGGTATTTAATGTTCACCCGAACTTAGACTTCCTTACTTGTTAGAAATAAAGTCGTGTACTAAAAATTTTAATATTTTTTACTTAGCACAAATAGTTGGAAGTAACTAATTTTGGGCTTTTTAGTGTGATTATTTTAAAATTTTTTCTTAACAAAAATTTTTTGGATTTTCTAGTAAGTATTTTAGAAAATTAAAATTTTGGTCAAAAAAATTTTTAAATTGAAAAATTTTAATTTTTAAACAAAAATTTTTAACCAAAATTAAAAAAAAAATGTTGAAAATTGTAAAAATTATGATGTTATACAAGTGAAAAATTTTGGGGAGTTAGAAATTTAAAAAAAGTATAGTTTTTGTTAAAAAATTAAAACATTGAAAAATTTTAATTAAAAAAAAAAAATTTAAACTAAAATTATATACAAACGTTGAAAATTTTAAAATTTTCTACAAAATTTCCAAAACTAAAATAAAGAATTGGAAAATATACAAAATTTCAAACGTTTTTATTTTTTATTCAAGATTTTAAAAATTAACAAATAATAAAAGATGAACATATAAATTTTCTAATAAAAATTTAATATAGTGCTAAGAAAAATTGTTCAATGTATGTTAAGTTAAAAAAAATATGAAAAGAAGAAGTTGTTTTTCAAAAACTAAAATTTTCCAAACCATTTTTTTAAATGGTTAAATTTGAATTTTATAGCAAATGTTTTAAATATTAAAAAATTTCTAAAAAAGTTAAATATTGTACCAAAACATAAGAAAAATGACTTTGCATTCAAATTTTAAGAAATTATAAATGTTTAAAAAATTTAAATTTTGTACTAAAAGTTTAAAACGTAAACATTTTATACTAAGTCTTTCGTAAACAAGTGTTTGCTCTAAAAATTGTACCCAAATACTGACAATTTGAAAGCAATATTATTTTGGATAAATTATATTTTTCCACAAAAAACTTACAAAAATAATATCTTCACCAAATAAAAAAAAAATTTTTAATTTTATTTGTGTTCTAAAAATTTGAAAAACGTGTTGTAAAAAGTTTTTCTTTTGTACTTGTGTTATGCTGTTGCGCGGCATGCAAGCGGCCATTGCCTTTCATCCAGCAATCGTGAGGCATACAATCGCACATTCAAAACTTCTCAATCATCATTTCAATCAAAATTCTTGCAATTTCCTTAGCACATTAAAAAATTCTTAGCGTTAATAAACAACACGGCACTTTAAATATATACATAACCTAACTCACCAAATCGATTAATTTTTGTTGAACAAATAAAGAAAATTTAATTATGCATACTATTTAATTTATTATTAATTCTATATAGCTAAGTGTGTATGCAGTAAGTATGTATGAGAGTAGCATTAGAATATTAAATAAACAATACGCAACAAAGTTTCTTTGTATACTCTTGAGAAAACAATAAAGCGTTTTGATAAAATGCTTTTATGATTCCACATAAAAATCGGAAAAGCCGAATAAATTTATTTATTTTAATGAATCTACAATTTGAAGAGTGCTTTTAATTATGATGGAAAAATATTTTGAAAAGCTTGAAGTATAGTGAAAATTAATTAGAAACGATTTTTCGGCAGTATTTTTATTTGTGTTTTTATGCGGAAGCAGATAATTTGTCTAAAATCAAATTTAGAAAAAAATAAATAAATTTGGCTGCGAAAAGAAAAAATAAAATACGTTTTAACTATTTACCATTAAATATTTTGTCTTCTAAACTCTGCAGATACATTTTGTTTGCTACTACTAAAAATAGCCTACTTTTAGGCGCATATACTTGATCTTTCATTTAAAGCAATAATTACAAAAATAAGTTGTATTTATTCAACACATATGTAAGCATTTAATTTAAGCTACACAAGAAAAAAATACGTTTTTAATAGAATTATATAGCTGCCAAATATTTTTCTTTACTTTTTACACTCACTCTATGCGCTTTCAATAATTCTTTTTAATAACCAACCGCAAGCACCAATCAAAACTAAAGTGTAGTCATAAATTTTTTTTTGCGCGCTGTAACCCACACAAAAATGTGGTCAAAAGAAATACAAAAGAATGCATCTATGTATGTGTGTGTGGAAATAAAATTATATATATATAGACATGTGCATATATGGGTACAAATAGAAAGCAAAAGCAAAGAAGAATTTAGTAAACCGTCAAAAAACCGCAAAAAATGTTGAATAATAAATAACAAAAAAAAAACGAAAGAATGTTATGAAAATATTTGTTTATGACACTACCATTATATAAATGGGCCATGTGGTAGCACACAAGGTTTTAGTTAAAAAAGTGACTGGAAAATTTGAAAAATTTTAAAAATTTGTACGGTTAATATTGTGTAAAACTAAAATTTCTTATCAAAATTAGAAAAAAACAGATCGTTTATTAAAATTTTCCAACATTAATTTTTAGTGCTAAAAATGTAAAAAATTCAAATTTTAAACTAAAAAACTACATTTTAGTAAATGTTTTTTTCAAACAATTTTTTTTACCAAAAAATTTAAATCATAGTATATTTTATTATAAGTTTTGATATTAATTTGCATTCAAACTTTAAAAAATTGAAAAAAAGTGAAAAATTTGGAAAATAAAAAAAATAAAAAAAATTCTATTGAGGAACTAAAAGCTTGTTCTAAAAATTTGAAACATTTCTATAGAGTATTAAAACTTTCAAAATCTATATTTTGTTCTTAACATTTTAGAAAAATATAATTATAGTCAAAAAAAATTTAATAATTGAAAAATTAAATTTAAAAAAAATTTTCAACTAAAATTATAAAAAACTTTATACAGAATTTCAAAAATTAAATGAAGATTTGAAAAATGTACAAAGTTTGAAACATTTTTAATTTTTATTCAAAACTTAAAAAATTATGATGTTATACGGTTGACACATTTTGGGGAGTTATAAATTTTAGCAAAATAAAATTTTAGTCAAAAAAATTGAAATTTTATTATTAAAAAAAAAAAAAATTTTATCTAAAATTAAGTAGAAATTTTAAAAAAGTATAGTTTTAGTAAAAAATTAAAATATTGAAAAATTCAAATTAAAAAAAAAATTTTTTTTACCTTAAATTATATAAAAATGTTGAACATTTTAAAATTTTATACACAATTTTAAAAATTATAATAAAGATTTCAAAAATATACAAACATTTAAAACATTTTTATTTTTAAAAAAAATTTTTATAAATTAACAAATAAAAAAGTTGAGTTAGAAATTTTCTTTGTGCACGAAAAATTTGAAAACTTGAAAAATATAAATTTTCTAATAAAAATTTAATATATGTAGTGTCGAGGAAAATTTTATCTTGTACTAAAAATTTAAAACATAAAATTCTTATTTTAAAATATAGTTTCAAATTTTAATATCTTCACTTAGAGCTAGGGAAAAGCTAAGGAATCCGAAAGCAAAACTGGAACCAGAACGAAAACCGAGTTGTCATTAGGTGTTGAACTAGAGAGAGTACTCAAGAATTTCTCAAAACGTCCAAACATAAACGTAGCAAGAGAACACTGAAACATGTATGCGCGTGTAAGTGTGGGCACACCAAATCACGTAACCACTCACACACATGTTCTTTGCGCACCGAATCACGTTTCATAGTTTTTTCTTTCCGCCTCTTTGCTTTGCTACACCTTTTAATGGCTAACCACCGTCACCGAAACCAACAACGATCGAAAAAAATAAATCAAAGTGGCATTTTTGGCGTTAACCCCTGCTGCCCTGTAATGCCCGTACGCTTTTTCTGTCAAACAAGCAAGTCAAGCAACCACGCAAAAGGAGTTCAAGGCGCAACTTGAGTAAGTGGGTGTGCGTGCATGTGTGGTGCTGATAAACGTGAAAGAAGGAAAAAAAAAAATTGAGAATGCTTAACTGAAACGGACACTGAAAAATTAGTCTGCCAGTGTGCATATTTGCGTGGTTTGAAGGCGATTACCCCAAAAAAGGTTAAGCAAATGTGTTTTCAATGAGTTAAATGTGTTTGTAATAACAACAACAATCAATTCAATGCGTGCTACGACCGTGCGGTGATTTCACAAAAATTTGATAGGCGTGCATGTGAAGCCATTCAAACGCGCTTCAGTGCATTGAGATGTGGGTAGAATTAAATTTAAGAATACTGTTTGCTTTAATGCTATGGAGATGTGAAGGGACTTTGATAATACCCTTCATTTAGATAGGTTTCGTACCAATTATTTAAAGTTTAACATTTTGTGCTAAAAACTTTGAGTTACGGATTTAGTTTGACTGAACTGAGAAAGTAGAAGAGAAAGAAAAATTGTAGTACCAAAATTTTTTACTTTTTAGCACTTTTTTTAAACTAGAATATAGTACTAAAAACTTTTATATTTTCTTTACAAAATCCAGGCTTTCATGAAAAAAAAAATTGTACTAAAAAGTTTAGTACAAAAAAAAAAATTAAATAAACAAAGTTGTACTAAAAGGTTAAGCAAATAGTACGAAAGTTTATGCTAAAAAAAATAATTTTTTGCAGAAAACACTAATATCTGTTTTCTTGTTATCGCCATGGTTGATTAGTTTTCTTTAAAAATGTATTTAGTACTAAAAAGTTTTTTTCAGAAACTTAACTTAAAATACCCAAATCAAAACTTAATACATGCAACATTAATGTTAATAATTTTAGTACTAAAATTAGTACTAAAGTTTAGTACAAATTTTTAACCAATTTTTATTTTAAATAATTTGCAAAAATCTATTTAAAACAAAAATGAACAACTAACATCAATTTTTGAAATGCGATTTGGTACTAAGATGTTGTCCTAAATTGCTGGTATTTACTCAAGTAGCGATATTTTACACCAAAAATGTGCAACTGAAGTTTAGTACCAAAATAATGAAAGATATTTCTCTTCAACTCTTATATTACGTAGGAATTATTTTTAAAATATTTTACAAGTAGATACATATGTATGTATGTATTTAGTATTGCCTTTTTTTATAAAATTTATTATGAATATTTTAGTACTAAGTAGGGAAATCTCATGTTAATTATTTAGTAAAATCTCACTTAGTTGAATAATATATGACTAAACACAAGTGCGTTCAACTTTAAAAATTTCGTAAAAAAGTGTACTAAAAATTTAGTACAAAGAGTTATGATAAATCTCTACATATAAATGCTGTCAGAGGGTATATTTCAGCTTATACAATTATATTTACTCAACTGGAGTACAGCATTTGAAAATAATTTTTAAAATTTAGTACTCAAACTTCTCCCCAAACTTTAGTTAAGTATTACTAAGAGCACGCTATATTGCATTAAGTCTTTAAATCTATTGTCATATTGTAATAAAATACTCATTTAAACAATATCCCTCATTTTTTTCACTTCAAAAACATACGCGTATTCGCAAAGCGCATGGTATAAATTTTGTAAGCTTTTTTAAAGCAGCTAGCGGCCACGCTGTCTTATACATAAAGTATGTCTGTAGCATGCGCTCAGGCGTTTATTACGTTATGTTTACACAAACAAGGCGCCTTACTACTTTGAAACATTAAAATTTGAGACACGTAAAAGCATTCTTAAATTTTAATATCTCAAATCCTCAAAGAGCGATGGCTGACAGTGGCAAAACAAATAAATATATATATTTGTATATAAATATAAAAGTGCAACAACAAGATAATAAAAAGAAAACACTAAGATTTTGTGACATCGTAAAAAAGAACTACAAGGACATACATCCTCAATTTTTTTTTTAAATGCCATGGAGAAGAAGATGTATAAAATTAAAAGCACGCAAGAATCTCAGTGAAAATTTCAAAGGGACTGCTGACGGCAGACTTGGCGTATACGTAACTAAAATATGTCTGCTATGCCTTCAAAGCAACGTAAGAGAATGTTTTGTATGTGTGCGTTTCACTTCTACAGTGGGAGCAGAGGTCTGCACATTCTTGAGATGCTAACTTAAATAGTTGTGTAAAGCGCAGTGTAGGATGTACTTTTTTTTGTTTTTAGCTATTGTTCGTGTTGTGATTTTATTTAATTGTTAAGGCGTAACAATAGTGTAAATGTATGGGTCAGACATAGAGCATGTATGAGGTGAGAAAGAAAAAAATTTGCGAAATAAAAAATAAATTAAAAAAAAATTAGATTTCAATTTAAAAATCCTCGTTGGGAAATCCTTTCTCGTTGGCAAAAAAAATTTTCACTAAAATTTTCGAAATTTTTTAAAGAAAAAAAAAATCGCATGTACTAAGTTATGACTATGTGAGTACTAAATTTTGTAAAACACCTAAGCCTTATATGCTTATATTTTATTTAGCTTTTTATACAAGACATTTTAGTACTTGGCTTACAGTACTAGCTTGTTGGTGCTAAATATGAATAAAACATATTTTCTTCAATCAATTTCTTAGTACTAAATTACAATTAACAGTTTTAGTAGTATTAGCCCAAAACTCGTTCAATCGAATTTTTAAAGCTTTAATTTTTTTTTATGAAATACACAGCAGCAGTTTTGGTACCAAATATCTAATGTGCATTCAAGTGCTCGAATGTCCGGAACTTCTTTTTAAATTTTTAGTACTAAAATTTTCGCTACTTTTTCCTTACTTCAACCAACTTGCAATGCTTTATGGAGTTTTGAAAACGACTTATTTTATATACTTCATTGTTTTCATGCATCATACGACTAATTTTTAGTACTAACCAACTTTTTAGTACTAAACATAGAGCAGAATTTTTAAAAAAGAAGGCCGAAACTTGGTATCGTAATAATATTCCCAAATTTAGCACTAAAGAAATCATTAAATTTGTCACTTCAACTTGATAATAAAACTTTGTACTAAAATTATCTACTAAATTGCTATACTAAACTTCAGTTCAAATCTTTAGATATAAATAAAAAATTTATTTCAAATTTCAATTTGGTTAATAAAGCTCTTGCAATTAAAAAATTTATACAAGTATTACATTTTCAAAAGCTTTAGAGAGCTTTTAAATTTTTAAAAATCTGGGGGCATGTGTGTAAATATTTATTTTTTAGTACTAAATTTAAATAAAAGTTTTCATACTAGATTGGAAAATGCGGCCACGATTTAAGTATGTTTTAAATTGGAGCTGTACTAAAAAGAATTAGTACTAAAAATTAAAAAAATAGTACTAAACTGTTAGTACTTAATATTTAAAAAATAGTGCTAAATTTTTAGTACTTAATTTCGGTATATAACTATATTTGGAGCTGCTAAATTTATTAGGTGCCTCTAAGTACTAAATTTTAGTATTAGTACTGAACTTTTACTACTTCCTTATGAAAATATTTGAAATACTCTCTTTTACCCAACCAGTGAAACTGAATTTTATTAAAATCTTTCAAGCGTTTTCGAGCATACATACATACATACGTGGGTGCACCCCCAGCATCTTGCCTGTCACTTTAACAACGAAATGCACTCAAAAATCATCGTCATAATGACAATCCATGCCGCTGGCATTTACTCGTAGTATCATGATACTCATTTCTGTTTTGCGCCGATAAAGCACTCGTGCGAAAGCATAAGTAAGCAAATGAACCGAAAATTTTGCGCCACAAACAGACAAGCGCAATTGATATGCCAAAGCGACAGACACTACGTGACTGCATCAAAAAAGTTGTTGCCAGCAGCTAAAGCGAATTCGTGAAATACCTTTTGTTTGCCGTTGAATGTGAAGAATTCAGGAGAGAAATCAAAGTTGAAAGCACAATTGAATGGCAACATAAAAATGCGTCGACGAGTTTTTGTGTCAACTTTAGGGATATCATTTTGATGGCAAATAAGAATTAGTGCGTTTGTGTGGAGTACTAAAATTTGCTGAGAGATGTGTTTAGGAGGAGAAACTTTTGATTTCATAATTTTTGGAAACGTCAACAGATGTCAGCTTTGAAAATTTATATTGAAATGGCCAGTATTTTATAATTGGTTTAAATATTAGTTGTAATCTGGAAAGATGGATCTTAGTTCTAAATTTTATATAGATACTAAAGTTTAGTACAAAAACTTAAATGCTAAATTTTAAAACAAAAGTATAAGTATCTAATACATTTTAGCCTTAAAGTTGAAGTACTAAATTTTAGTACAAAAGTTTTAGTACAAAATTGGAGTACTAAATTTTAGTACTAATGAGAAACTGGTTTTCAGTAACCAAAAGGTACAATGGTCTTAGTACAAAAGTTGAAGTACTAAATTTGAGTACTAATTAGAAATTGGCTTGCAGTAGTAAAAAGGTAAAAACTGTACTAAATTATAAAACAGACATTTGAAAAACCATAGAATCAAATTTGTTGTACTTAATAAATTTTAGTACCTCATTTCTGTTCTAATTTGCATTTACAAAGTAAATCAAATTTTTAGAGTCATCAGAACAAAAATCTTTGTACTAAATAAGCATTTGTACTGAACTTACAAGCGATACATAAGTACTATGCAAAAGTAATTAGTAAAATGTAGTACTAAAATTGAGTACTAAATTATTAATAAAATCAGCAAACTTGCAATTGTATAGCTCAGCGAAGATATCAATGCCAAGTTTAGTACTTAATAAATACTAAGTTTTATTACTTTGGGGTACAGAGTTTTTGTCCCAACATCACAATTTCTTTTGGATTGCTTGGCTCGGCTACTTAACCCCGCTGGGATCTGGAGGGCTCCCCAGCAAGTATTCTGCTTTAGATTTACGATTTTAGTGGATTTTAAGTGCTTTAGATGACTGCCATGCACCCTCCGAAAATATTTGTATACCTTTGCCACAGATTTGTAACACTGTTTTGAGTTTGTAGATTTTGAATTGAGCGCCTTAAAGTATGCAATATTTTTTCCACATAAAATATGTGAGCTAATATTTCGCTTGATACACCTTTTGTATCACTTAACTACATACAATAGTCACAAAAGAAATCCGATACAGCCATTTTGCGCAAAACCAAAAATCTAGCAGATGATGTGCCTAAAAATATGCAACACGCTTTTATAAATGGCATACAAAGGCCTAGTTATGCACTTATAGCGTTAACGTTGAATTGAATTGAATTTCCGTCATTGAAGGCATGTACGCATGCTTCCTGCTTCCGGAGGCGAGTAAAAGGATGCGTGACTGGAGGTAAAAATGTGAAAAAATATATAAAACAAAAATTAAGGGAATGGGAGGCAAAAAAGTAAGCGAAAAAGTGGGGCAAAAGCGGATGAGGAACAGTAAACCCGGTTTGTGAAAATTGATGCAAAAAAGTCGTTGAAACTTGAGTAAAGCATAAAAACGGTAGTGCAATGCCATAAAGAGAATATAACATAAGGACGTCAGCGTGAAGGGGAAAACGAACTCACCCACAACAAAAACAATGAGTTACGGCGCATAACAGTAGCGCTGATTTTTTAGGCAACATTTTTTTTCTATCTCCACAATGCGACTTTGCTAAAAGTGTTTCACTTTCGCAGTTAAACGTGTGCGACAACGAATGTGAATGCGCATAAAAAGTGCCAACTACGCCTGCATAAAAGAGTCATCACTTTGTTTTTACACACTTCCTCATATAAAAACTGCTGCGCTTATAGTACATGCATTGCTAAAAAGTCATGAGGGTAGCTTGCAGGAATTAAGAAAAAAAAAATTCAACAAACATATGCGTGCGCTCAAGTGAAAGCAAACTCTCAAGGATAACAATAAATGCGGCTTAAAGCTGTTTGTGTTGAAAGCAAGGCATAGTGGAAAGTAAAAAATATAGTAAATGCTGTCCAGCTTAGCGTGTACAATGCGTTCTTGTTAATTGCTAAGAGAGAGAGAGATGGTCTGTAAGGGATGTTTTGTTGTTGCCGTAACACAAAAGATAAAAATGTGACAGCTGCCAGGCGTGACATGACTGTCTAGAAATAGCGAACATATGTAGTAGATCTGCTTGTTGTAGCAGAAAAGCAGTAAGGGTCGTCCCACTACATATGCAAGTAGCAGTGGATGTTCATCATACGCCGTGTCGCACCACTATTGATTTTTTTCTTTGGTTTCAATGGAGGCACTGAGGTAAGCAGTTATACAGGTAGGCAGTAGTTAAAAAACAAGGGAGCGTAAAAATGTTGCAGTGAAATTTTTTACTTGCAATTATACATAGTATACGTGTGTGTGAGGGCGCCTAAGAATGATTCATGCGGGTCACACTATTTTGAAAATTAAATGGAGAGTAAAAATACTATTTTGCAAAATTTAGTACTAAAAATATTATCTGTAAAATTTTGTGCTAAAACAAAAACTGATAAATACGAAAAATTTTGAAAGATTGGTGCTAAAAAGTATGTACTAAAAATTAAGTACTAAAATTATTATTATCAAATTTAGTACTAAAAATATGATTCCAAAAATTGAGTACTAAAACTAATATTTAAAGTTTTTTCTTACTCAAAAATTGATTACCTACTCTGAAAATTTTGGTGTAAAATGTAAGTATTTAAAATTTAGTACTAAAAATAATACTCCTAAAAATTTATACTCACTTTAAAATTGGTGCTTCAAGTTGTGTTTTAGCAATTTAGTACTAAAATTATTTTAATAAATTAAGTACCATAACCTCTGTGCCTTAGTACTTAAAATAGCATCTTTAGCAATTTATCATGTGAAAAATTTGGTACTAAAAATATGATTCTAGAAATTTTGCTAAACTAAAAGTATTGTTTAAAGTTTTTTTCTTACCTAAAAATTGATGACTGTAAAAATTTTTGTGTTAAAAAGTAAGTAGGTACTTAAAATTTATTACTAAAAATAATACGCCTCAAATTGTTTACTAACTTTTAAAGTTGGGCACAATATAAAAATTCGTGCTGAAAATTGAGTTTTAGTAATTTGTCACTAAAATAATTTTAATGAAATTAAGTACTAAAAATATTATCTTTAAAATTTAGTATTTAAAATGCTAATCAAAATATGATTCTAAAAATTTAGAACTAACTCTTTTTTTCTTACTTAAAAATTACTTACTGTAAAAAACTTGGTGCTAAAAATTAAATACTAAAATTAGTAGTAAAAATGCTATATTTAGAACTCAAAATTTATCTGTAAAATTTTTATGGTAACTTTAAAGTTTTAAAATGTGAAAAATTTAGTACCAAAAATATGGTTTTAAAAATTGAGCACTTAAAATATTATTAAAAATATGAAAAATTCCTTACTGTAAAAAATTTGGTGCATAAAAGTGAGTACAAAATATTTAGTACTAAAACAAAAGACGCTTACAATATTTTACTCACTTAAAAATTGAAAACAATAAACAAATTGGTATCTAATATTGCATGCTAAATGTTTATTACTATAAATATTAACTTAAAAATTGTGTACTAAAAATATGATTTTAAAAATGGAGTACCAAAAATATTATCAAAAATATGTTAACTTACTTAAAATATACTTACGTAAAAAACTTGGTACTAAAAAGCATGTACTAAAAATTTAGTACTAAAAAAAATACGCTTTCAATTTTTTACTAACTTAAGAATTGAGAACAATAAACGAATTGGTATCTAATATTGTATGCTATAAATATTAACTTAAGAATTGTGTACTAAAAATATCATCTTCAACATTAAGTACTTAAAATATTATTTAGAAATATGGGTATAACCTGCTTATGTCACTAGTAGATTAATTAGTCCTATACAAATTTTTTGTAAAAAATTATAAGATTTAAATGACCCTTCCTGCATGTACCAGCTCACCCAAACCACACTCAATGCGGTCAACTACTTAAATAAGCATACAAACAATTTAACTGCAAATACTTTTTCTCAACCTCATCAGGTCATTTTGTATTTTAAACCAAAACGAGTCTAGAGTTAAGTAGATTTGTCTTACCACAAACTGACCTGTTCACAGATGCTGTCTTTAATTCGAGTGGACAATCAGAAACAGAACAAACTAAACAAAAAGACATACAAACACATACTTATAATGTTGGTGATATGTTCTCTTATGTATGTTTGTAACACAGCCAACAAAACTCTCGCTATGCAATTCACAGTGGTTGGCCTTTGTACAAGATTATTGTGACAACAAATGGCGACATGGGTTAACATAAGCTTTCTAGTTTCTCGTTAGTAATTTGTAGTAGTTGTTTTTGTTATTTTTTTTTTTGTTTTTCTATATTCAGCGGCGCAAACAAATGACCATTGCGAAACTGTGCTAGGCATTTCTAATGGTTTTTTCGCTTTTTTGTTGCTTTTCTGTGTGTTTTTATGTAGACACACACACACACATACATACATACATACATACATACACAAAAGTACACATGCACAAACATGCTATTTTTTTAGTTTTTTTTTTTGTTGCATTTACACATTTTCTGTTACTTATTGTCAGTCATTTCGTTACACTGGCAATGAAAAGGTCAACAAGCGTGTGTATTTAGGCTGTGGAAAGGGGAGTAGTTGTTGTTTTTCTTGTTATTTTTTCTAACTACTTTTTTCAGTTCGTTTCATTTGGCCGGGTTTTCTAACACTTTGAGTGTTTGTCCGACTGTGTCAATGAGCAATGGGGTCAACTGTTTAAATCATGTGTAAATATGTATGCATGTATGTGTATGTGTGTGTAGTAAATGTAATGGTAGAAGTGCGTCTGAATTTTTAAATTACAACTAGCATAATGTACGCCATTTTAACGTCGAAAATTTTAACAAGGTTTTATTAAAGTCAAGGAAATGCCGGTTGCGGCTGAGGACGCTAATCTGGAGGAGTGTTAGGATCGCTGCTCTGAGCAGAAAAACACTGAAAGCAGCAAAAGAAATAATCGTCGATTCCATAGTGGACATCTCGCTGCAGAGCGCTCTGTAAGGTGTCATCTCTGAACTATAAAAGCAGGCGCTTGCTGAGGCTTTAGTCCAGACAATTTCCTATTTGAAGATTTCTTTTTCTTTTCTCATTGAGGCTTTATTTAACTTGCAATGGCTGGCGTTTGGTAAAAAATAGTTGGAGAATGCCTTCGTCTAGCATAGATTTTTTAATGAAGAAAATAGCGCCAATTTCAAATTTTCAGAGTCCAAGTATTTGTTTTCTTCAAGAAAAAGAAATATAAAAAAAAATTAAATATATATAAAAAATATTTAGTACGTCCCAATTAAAATATAAACCGAAATGCACTCAAGCTCAAACCAAGCACAGCAATCCTTTTGCAATTCGTGCTATCTGTCAAATTCCCCTTCACAATTTTTTGTCTGTGATTTCTGCTGCAACGCAATTTAATTGAATTTTGCGCTTTACCATGCGCTTCGCACATCTTTTAATCTCGCTCGCTATAGTGTCTTTAAAAAAAAGAAATTTTCCTAGCATTTTTTTAATTTTTATTTTCACTTTTAATTTTTGTTCTGCATTTACAATTTTTTTTTTCGTTTTGTGCGTTTCTGCTCCTTGCTTCCTGCACTCGCCTTCTTTTTTGTGTTTTACTTTCAGCAATCATTTGGTTTATTTTAATTTCATGCATTTTTTCTCTACTTCTTTTCAACTTTTTTCCAACCATTTCCACTATTATTGCGCTCCAGTTTTCGCTCTGCTGTGGCACACATTTTACTTTTTTCATAAACCATTTTTAATTTTCTCAGTTTACATTGACGACTGCAGACGAGTTGAGGTTATTTACATACCAAGCTCAGTAAGTTTGTGTTGTAGCTACAGCAAACGCATGAAGGATAGAGCAGCACAGCTGCAGGCGTTCACATAAATACGGTGTTGTGATAACACTCATCTGCTGCTGATGAAAATTATTGATGACGGCTGGATTATAATATTTATTCTTAGTAATTATTTAAAAAAAAAAAAAAAAGCAATTAACGCACTTCCTTAGCTGGAGGGAATACATTTTTGTTAAGGCACTCTTAGTATTTTTTAGTACTAAAATGAAAAATCAACTGTGCCTTAAAATTGTTAAACAAATTTTTTAGCATGCTAAAAATGTGGATTAAAAATAATGCACTATAATTTGTGTACTAAAAACTTTGTACTAAAAATTATGTACTTAAAAAGTATGTACTAAAAAATGTTGCCGCCAAAAAATGTACTGAAAACTTGTATTTATATTTTGAACTATTAAATTATATTTACTACACTACCAAGAAAAATGTGTACTAAAAATTATGCCTAAAAATACTGTACTAAACCGCAAACTTAAGCTATACCAGTAAATTGTATGCTAAATGCTGTGTTGACGGTACTAAAACTACAACTGAGTATTGTATTTTTGAAAAATTTGCACTGAAAAAATATGTACTAAAAAATAAAAAATTAATAAAAAATTCTACACTCAAAAATAATGCTTTTAAGGCACTACACGTGAGTTTGCAGTGTGTTGGCTGTACTAAAAGTTATTATCTCAAAAAAGTGTGTACTGAAAAGGAAAATTACAAATATTATTTATACAGCACATTTTTAACTGTACTAAATTTATGTATAAAATGTGTGTACCAAAAGCTCTATAATGTTTTATAAGCTTTTACAGATTTTTGGAACTAAAATAAATTATTTATTGTTATTTTGATTTGTTTAAACTATTCAGTACTTTTCTAATTATATAATTTCGTTGAGGATTTCTTTAAAGCGTAGTATAAAACATTAAAATTGCACTTGACTTGCGTATTAAAGATGTGTACTAAAAACTGTGTACTAAATGCATTAAACATGTACTCAAAATCACTTCTTAAATATAAAAATATTGTTTATACTGAAACTGTACTAAAATTGTGTAAAAAAATGTATGTACTAAAAGCCAAGCAAGAGAGCTTTTGCAGATTTTATATTTTTGTACTAAAATAA
Source organism: Sphenella marginata (assembly GCA_951509765.1). Classification (NCBI taxonomy): domain Eukaryota; kingdom Metazoa; phylum Arthropoda; class Insecta; order Diptera; family Tephritidae; genus Sphenella; species Sphenella marginata. The sequence goes on along the minus strand of OX608081.1, from coordinate 73,048,339 downwards.
ATGATTCTTTATAACTTCGATTATTTAATAATATTTTGCTATGAGTCGTTACAAAAATTGTGTCCTAAAAAGTAGTACTAAAATAATAATATTAAAAATCAGTACTACAAAGTTAGTACTAAAAGTATGTACTTAAAAATTAGTACAAAAAATTAATACTATAAATCACTCCTTAAATATTAGTACTAAATATATGTACTAAAAAGTGAGTACTAAAATATTAGTACTAAAAATACAAATATTACCTAAGTACAAGAAGATAAGTACTAAAAATTGGTAAAAATAATATGTACTAAAAACTTTGTACGAAAAAATATGTACCCAATTTTTGTGCTTAAAAAGATTTATGAGAACTATTTACATAGTTGTTTTTGTAACTTGCATCATAAACATTCTTGAAGTTAACGTCATCGTCCGTCTTTGCTCTCTGCTTATTTTGCCCTTACTTCTATTTATTCAGAAAATTTTGAAATTTCAAATTGACACTTAAACAATTTACTACGAAAATATTAGCACATGTCCGAAGGATTAACTAACAAATTGGACTTTGAAGTATTTTGTGGTAAGCAAAATGGCGTGTTGGCTAAGCTTCCATATAAGTGCCCATACTTATGCCTATACCTAGCATAGATACGTCGAAAGGGTTGTGTAAAATTTGTAAACTTTCCGACAAAAGCCTTTGTTGCATGCAACAAAATCCAATTTACACTTACAACACATTACCGTTACATGCAATGTGTCCATAAAATAAGTTAGCCTACAAGACGCACTGTTTTGCTTCAATTAAAACCTGGGCTATGTGATGGGTGAGCACACAGTTTGTGGTCAGCGGTATGTGAGCTGAAGAATTTGTACGCTGTAAACAAAATAAATAACGAGAAAATTAAGTTAACAAAATTTGTGAGGACATGCAATGCATTTACACAGTAGGCTTTGTTGGCGTAGGGTAGTGATGTGGAGCTCGAGCGCTGATTTAGGGATGTGAGGCCGCTCAACTCTTATTATTCATCTTATCCTTACTTAGGGAAGGATAGTTGATTTGAACTAGAAGCTTGCATTGGACATACAAAAAAGCTCTCAAGACATTCGGGAATGTACTGAAAGGTAGTACCGGAGCGTACCGAGTTCAAAGCCATCAATAGCCAGAGCTTTCGGGTCTTTGAGCAGGCTGTGCTACTCTCCTTTTAGGACACATATTGAGTTTCAGTCTTTCAAAAATTTATTATCAGCATATAAGCATCTACAAGTACATCGCCAAGTGTATCACAACCACAACAACAGCACCACCACATATTTTGAGTGCGTTTTGGTTGCATGCCACACGATTTGTGGTCGTTGCACTAATAGGCGCTTCCGCCTTGCTACTCGTTTATCCACCTCCTCTATCCGTCCTGTTGGCGCTTCCTTGCGCATTTCCTTCCACGTTTCCTTAACGCCTATTTAAATACCACATTTCCTATTTTTGTTTTGCATTTTGTTGTTGTTATTATTTGTTTTCGTTTTTCACTTGACTTTGATTCACTTCGTTGAGACGCTGGCTGTGTGTGTGTGTGTCTGTGGTTGCCGCTCGCTAATTTATTGTAGTTAAATTATTTTCTAAGCTTAGTTGGCTTCCTCTGTTTGCTACTTTGAGTAGAACGACTGGCTGCACTTGAGCATGTTTGCTAGTGATTTAGTAATTTGTAATCTCAGCTGTTGCGTGGATTTTAACAAGCATTTGCTCTACTCGAGTTTGTAAATAGTTTTAGGAAAAGTCATATTGATAGCCTAATTATGGCTGAAGATGCTGATGTTGAGGTTAGTTTGAAGAGAGGATGGAGCACTTTAATTGCTTGTCATTTAAGACGAACTCAATTTGTAGAAAGTTGAGTCTAATTAAATTCCATTAGGAAAGCGCACAAGCTTAATCAGGCTATAGTTGAACTTTTTAATGGATCTTTTAGCGAAATATGAGGCGCGCAATGAACTAGATGCACTTCGTTTCAAAATTTAAAAACTTTAACAGAAAAACTAAAACCAATTTAATCAACATTATTTATTAGGAATGTTTGCGCTCGGTTAGTGAACTTTCTTAGCGTTGAAATTAGATCCGCAGATAGTAGTACTACATATTCGGGAGGTCTTACTTTGGTCCCGTAGTCCACATAGCTACTTGAGAGTTGAATTAAGCAAGCTTTTGAGCTATATCCAACTGATTCCATCAGCCTATCGCGGTAGGCATAGGCTCTTATTTCCATAATGTAATCTTTTTAAAAAGCCCTTGAGCTTTCGGAAAGCTAAGTGGGTGCCTAAATCAGAACAACCAAACAACTGGACAATCGAAAAATGAGACAAGCAAGTCCACTAGTCCAACAAAAATCGTACAATTCAAATCCCGGTATACCTGAAGGAGCTACCTTTTCTTTCACAGTCCATAATTGCCTATTTACTCCCCTCAGGCTACATCCATCACATTCCTCCTCACACTAAGTATCCACAATTTTTTTTTTTGCCACTTGCCGCATTTTTGCTTACCAAAAGTGCTTTTAAATCGCTCATAAATAATTTCCGCTTCCTTGCTTTGTTGCCTGCAAGCTGTTTTACTAATTTGTTTGTTGGAATTTTCACAAGTTGTAGTACTTAAAGTGAGTAGGAGTAGCAGCACATAGCTGGTCAGCCGCCGCTGCACGTTGGAATGTAGAGAGAAGAGCATTAGTAGTTGGATTTTTGTGTGCTTGCATTTTTAGATGCTGCTCATGTAGATGCTCGATAACTTGTGCACGTTAGCTCTCATCCTTTGAGGTCATTTTCTCTTCTACACCTAATTGTATGCCCCATGCCATATCCAATTGCCACTTTATACCTCAGTGCTTTAGTGCAATTAAAATACAAAGGTCAGCTGTAATTAAATTGCAATAAACAAGGTTGAAGGAATTTTTTGTTCAGCTGATTTTCTGTTGCATACACATAGGCATGCAAGGTTTTAGGTAGTTTGCTGTTGCATACTTTTAGGCACTTTTAAATTTTATTTTTCAAGTAAGTGCGTGCAAAGTAGTAAAGAGAAATGCATTACCCCAAATTTTAGTAAGCTTGAATACACCTTTTTTTGCACTAAATATTTTCATTTTCTCTTCGGCCTCATTAAAAAATTTTGGCTTTTAAAAGAAATTTTCTTTGAGCGTATCCACTTTCTCTTTTTATATCTTATTCATTTTTTTTTTTATTTCCTATTTAATGCACAACAGATATGCTGCTTGTTTGTATAGTTTGATTAAAATTAAATGCGTATTACTACAACAAAAAAATAAAAGACGTTATGGAATATTAATATGCACATATGCGCCTGAAAGTATGCAATAGCTTTAAAAAAATTAAATTCGCGTATTTATGCGTTCGTTGTGAATGCTTTCAATGCAAAAATATAACCAATAGCAATTTTAAAGTGTTCATGACTATGAAATATTAATTTATAATAAAGTTTTTTTTACAAAAAAATTTATTTTAGATTTTTAGAATTTTTTTTCGGTTTTTTTCGGTTTTTTTTCCACAAAAAGCATTTGTTTTTCACAAATGTAGGGTAAAGCAATGCTGAAAGAAAACTGAAAGTTAAAAAAAAAAATCAAAAAAAAAAAAAAATTTTGAAAAGCTCCTTTTCGTGCTTTACTAATGTGCATACAAACACACATATGTACATATTTATTCTCGCATATATGTATAATATCCAAAATATAAATTCTATGGGGAAAACGTTGTTGAATAGCATGCAAAGGAAACCAAAAAAAATATAATAATAATAAGTATAAAAAATTAATCAAAGGAAAAGTTGGAACGAGGCGAGCGTAGAATTCAGTGATTCCGTACACATCATTCAGCATGGCTGTAGCAGCAAGTAATAACAGCCAAAGTAAATTTTTTAAATTTTCATGAATGCTTTTTAAAGCTAAACTGGTAAACTGAAATCCATGACTTTTGTTCCTTTACCACGAGCTCATATGAAGACAACTGCAATAGAGCTTTCGAGGAAAACAGGGAACTATCTTCGTTTAGGATCCCTGTGGCTATGATGAAGATAGTAAAAATTCGAAAATAGCTGGTTCGCAGCTCAAATTAAGTCTGTGGGAGAGTGGCGTGGAAAAAGCAAGAAGCTGTCAAAATGATTAGTAAGAGGAATAGACGAATCCCCCCTCCTTGTTGATAGCCAGAACTTCAGTGAACACTCTTTCTGCGCAGTCTGATTAAGGAGTGAGAAATATCTGCGATGCTGCGCACACCGGGATGCCGTGAGGGTAATGTAAATCGGTTGAAATAGTGGGAACCGCTGAGTCTCTCTTAGGAATAATGCAGAAACTCATCATAGAAACGATAAGCTCAATAATAGCTCTACCTCAGCAGTGAGAGATATCAGTCGGATCTATATTGAAAGGATTTTTGTGAACTGGCTTTCAAATTTAATGGGCGAATACTAGGTTTCAATGTTCTGCCATCTGCAGTGTTTGTTTTGATGTTCTTTTGTCGCTAGAGGCTTGTTATGTCGTTGTGTGTCTTTGCTGGTACATATCTAAAATGGTTAAAGATGGCTCTTTATTTTTTTTTTAATATTTTATTTTTTCATTTTCTGTTTTTTTTTCTTTATTTTTTCTTTGGTTTTTTTGTTAATTTTTATTTGTTTTTTTTTTTGTTGTTGTTTTTTTTATCTTGAGTTACGTTTTTTTTGTACGTTTGTATATATTTTGTATGTCTTTTCATATATTTTTTTTGGATATTTTTTGTTTCATTTTGTTTTTTTTTTGTTTCTTATATTTTTTTCTTGGTTTGTTTTTTTTATTTATTTTTGATTTGGTTTTTTTTTTGTTAATTTTTATTTGTTTTTTTTATATTAAGTTAGGTTTTTTTTTGGACATTTGTATATATTTTTTTCTGTGTCTTTTTATATATTTTTCCTGTTTTTTTTTTTATTATTTCTCTGTTTTTTGTGTTTTTCTTTTTTCTTTATTTGTTTTTTTTTTTGTTTTCTTTATTTGTTTTTTTTTTTGTTTTTTTATTTTTTATTTTTTTGGTATTTCAAACTGAGTTTGTCTAAAAACCTCTTATGTACTCGTAGAAGTCACTAATTTTATTTTTTTATATTTTTTTTGTGTGTTTGTTGGAGTGCTTCCTCTATTGCTCTCTGCCTTTTATGAGGGCTGCAGATTTTTCTGTCGTATATCACTTTTAAATGTGCAAATTTCCCTAAATGTTACAGCTTACCTTTCATTTTTAAACTACCATTGGGATTTAAAATGTCTCTAAAGGCTACGTCGGCTCAAATTTTATATTAATTTGCAACTTGAAGTGTTACGCTCCAGCTGTGCTTTTCTTCACCATTTTATGTTTGTCAGCTTCATACACATACCCTCTTTAAAAAGTAAACTTTTGTATTCATTTATATGTATGTACATACATATGTTAAGTTAACCTTGAGTTCAACAGCAATCATACATTGCTACTATTACAAAAGTTCAAAGCACGCATGTCCGGCCTCATTCATTAAAAACTTTTCTCGCAACTTACATTGATTTTCAGTTACAAAGTAAAAAAAAACAAAAAAAAAAAAAACAAAAAAATATTTTATACTACAAATTATGCAAATTATTGAGAATATCCTTGAAATTATTTTTTTAATATAAATAAATATGTGATTTAAATGCAAATTGCTGAAAGTTCGCTACCTTTGATGCGGGGAATGCTTTGTGAGATGATGTCCTTTGATTTTCCATGTGCGAATATGCATAAAAAAGATTTGTATACAAAATGAAATTGTAAAAATAGAAATTTATTTTCATTAGAGCGCAAAAATTGTTTACAACATATTTTTATACCCTGCTGCGCTTAGCACAAAAGTTACTAAAATTTATTCACTACTAGTTTTTTGAGATTCATAAATCAATCAAAATCAAATTTTCTATATAACAATTATGAGTAACATACAAGAAATTGAAAGAGTCATGCCCGTTCATTGCTTCCTTCGTTCAATCATCACTCAGTTCGCCCTACAGCTCGTCCCTACAGCATCACCCAGCACGCTGTCAGCTCTTCCCTTGCCCTTCCGGCCTAATCGTCGCGCGATAGCTCGAAGGAAGCTAATACATCCTAACCAAACTCTGTTCTATTACATTTACTGGCGATAGAAAAGTCTAAAACGGAAACTGGCGAAAATCAGCCTACAGCCACGCCCACATTTTTCATACTGAAAAACTTCGGTGCAAGGTAAAAAAAGTGTTTATTTATTATCAAAAGTTGATAAACTAAAAAATTGTATGCGTTGACTCAGCCTATGGCTTGAAAGCGTAAAATTTTTAAAATGGGCGTGGCACCGCCCACTTCTAAAATAAGCTATTCTGCAGAATTTGGAAGTCTTGACTCAAAAGCGGTTGCAGTTGTCACATACATGTATAGCAGCAGAGTTTTATTATTGCTGTTAGATGCACAACGCATGAAAATATCAAAAATTGTTTTACGAACACGCCCACTTTAAAAAAAAATTGTTTTACAGATCATATGATAAAATATTTCAGCTTTAAACGTAATTATATGTCTCATTAGTAGTGATATTATAATGCGCACGTCCAGAATGTGTAATACTTTTGAAATGGGCGTGGCAGCTTCCTCTCCTCGTTAAAGTTGATGATGAATAGTGCTCTTGAGCAAAAGATAATACCCAACGCATTCAACGACCTACTGACTATGAAATTTTTCTGTGGCAATTTTGTAAAATTTGTAGAGCGCCACGCCCACTTTTTTAGAGTGGTTCTAAGAAGAAGTTTCTGTTGATTAAATTAAGTCCTAGTCGGAAGAAACAAATTTTTGAAAACAATTTTTCATACAAAATTTTCTGTGCTTGTCGCACTTAGACTTTCTTACTTTCCTCCTCAGTCTAAAATCTCATATGTGACCTCAATAAAAACTTGTATATTTTACATAAATACATTTGACAACAGTTTACTTTATTTTATTAACAAAATGTTTTTCCTTGCTCTCAGATAAACCTATTTATATTCTCATGCCGCACGCCTAAAGGTAGGCAATGAATTGCGTTCACAACATTTTATTGTCACACACATAGCCTTCACAGCAAAAGTAGATTACAATTTGTTGATAGTCGATTTCCTATCAATTTTATATGCAAAACAAAAACAATAAAACAAATTGGTATTAAAATAATATTGCAGTATTTTGTGCGTGCCCATGATTTTTAGTACATACAAGGACAACACATTCATTGAACGAGAGAAAAGGTTTATTACCCATGGGCAGCATAAACTGTAAAGGGTAAATTGAATGCATGGAAAAGGTGAGGGTCACAGGTATTCAGAAATCTGTTTGAGGCCAATGTCGCCAAAGGTAATAATCAACAAATGGGAAATCTCGAAGGGCAGAAAGGGAGCTTAACAAAGCTGCAATGGAATTAAAATGTGTTTGGTACATATGTACATATGAACATGCATAGATTTGCAGTAGCGCGGAGAAAATAAAATCTTATTAGACTTTTTTAAGCTTCAGTTAAATTAGTACTAAAGTAAATAAATTAGTACTAAAAATTTACTAAATTTTAAAATAAAGTATAGGCACCACTTACCTTTGTAAAGCTGCTTATGTAACAGTGCTAAACATTTATTTGGAGTTTTCGCCTCTTTTAGTACATTTGTACGAAAATTGTGCAAATTATTTTGTAGTACTAAAAAGAGTACTAATATTTTCCCCAATTTGTTTGGAACCAAATGTTTTGATCTGCAGTTATATATGCTCCAAGTTAAATACTAAAAGTAAATTAAAAATAAATTACTAAGCGATTTAAAGTTGCACAGTTTAGTACTAAAATTAAGAATAGATATCTTGCTTAGGATGCGGATTGGCTTACTTGGTTAAATCCGTGGAAAAATGTTTCATAAATTACATGGTATCCACAAAGTGTTTTTTTAGGGAATTTAGTACTTCAATATGTACTAAAAAATCTCAAATTTTTTGACAAATTTGCTTTATTCAAAGAAAGTACTAAAAATTGAAACTAATCTTATCACAAGGCACTATGCTAGTATTAACAGGGAGCTTAAAATGTCAAAGTAATTTAGTACTTAAATATTAGCAACGAAATTTTGCTCAAAATTTACAAATTATTTAGTAGTAAAATATTAAATTTCTTTTTTTTTTAATTAAACGTAATATTTTTTGGTAATATAGAAAGTCAAAGTGACTTAAAATTTTTCACAAAATATATGCTTCCACTGTATCTAAATAACTAAGTACAACAAAGTTAAATAATGGTGTTTCTTAAAATAAGCACAACATACTTAGTACTAAAATGTTTGCTCGAAATAATTAAAATATTTAGTATTTATTCTAAATAATTTAGTACAACCATATTGAATAATAATGTAAAATACTTAGTACTAAAATGTTTGCATACTATAGAAGTACTAAAAAGTGTTATGCAAATATATAAACGATTTAGTATGAAAACATTTAGTTATAACGTGTTAGTGATAGGTGCTTTTAGATTAATAGAAAAACTTTCGGTAATATTAAAGGTGTACTAAAATTTTGTAAATCCTTTGAAGCTCTGTAAGTAATTTCAGATATGGAGGATTTTTCAAGCTAATTAAGAGTCCTGTAAAACATTATAACTGGCAGCTAGGTTCAATCAACTCATAATTGTAATCGAAAAAATTGAGTACTAAAAAAGTACTAAAAGTACAGTTTTGAACTAGGAGCCATTGTTAGAATTTATTTTACACATTTTAAGCATTTAGAAATAAAAATTACTTTATTACTAAAATTGTACTAAAATATAAAAAAGTTCTAACTGATAATAGTAAAGGTTACGGATAAGTTGATAAATGTACTAAAAACTGAAAACTTTTTTAGTTTTAAGACTTTCATCATAAGAATTTTCACTTTAGTGCAAAAAATTTATGAAGTCTAAAAATGTGTACCAAAAACTCTATTAAAAGTTTATTTAGTATTAAACTACTTTAGAAAAGCTTTCAACAAATACCAACCCAAGCAATTTCAACCCTTCGCCTGAGAAAGTTTGTTTAACTAACCTCTCAATATTAAACGCAAACTAGCCCAAATTCTTATCGACACTTAAAATGTGCCTCAAAATTTTAGTGCGGAAATGTAGAACTTAGATTTTTCATACAAAAATTGTGCAAGTAATTGCTTGCAAATTGCCTGACAAATAGGCAATTGACAACTTTGGCAAAGAGTGCCAATTTTGCTTAAAGCGAATGTAATATAAAAGGCGCGCCCTCGTAGCTGGGTTTGTGCCAAATGAGCTAACGATGCTAATGAGGTGACTTCAAGAGAGCTGTTCAAGTAGAAAATGGGCTCAAATAGGCTATAGTATTGTGAACATAATTGGGTAGAAGAAATAAACTGGGACACATCAAAGGCGATCAGTGGTGATAACAAAATAATCACTTGGAACGCAAAAGTTGCTAGCAGATGCTGGTATCAGTTGATTGAATCAAGATCTATCAGGAATGAAGCATGCTCGATTTTGTGTGGAATTCACTCCAAACCAAATTTGACAAAACATGAGAGAAATGCTATGTAATTTCTTACTGAAGTGAAACTTAATTTTGAAGTGCATTTGAAAGTCGAAGTGACTCCTTACAAGCGCTTAACATACTTCAAAATAAACTCTCATATGAAACGAAATAGCTCGCCTGCAGCTAAAATTGCCACTTGCAGCACAAGGACATAATATTTTTGGTACACAAAAACTGTCTATTCTCAACAATTATGAAAATAAGTAGAGCAATAAAAAAATATCACACAAACGTGCATATGTGATGCCGATTTTGCATACAAAAAGGCACATGAATATGTTATTTGTAGCAAGGAACTACTCATGCAGACTATTTGAAAACTTGGCAAAGTAGTCACATAAAATTTTATACACGCATACATATAAAAAGAGCAACTAAGGCAACAACGCATACAAGCAAGCGACAGCTAGAGAAAGTCAACAAATGATGCGACGTGATGTCACATCATGCAAATCATAACCTATAAACATGCATAACGTATAAGCCTTTACATATATTGACTAACTTGAAGCTGTCAAAAACAAAAATAAAAATAAAAAAAAGTTTATATTGCCTAAACTTCCGTTATATGTGCACGTACATGCATGTATATATACCGACATATTTGGGCGCGCTTTATTGCCACTTGTGCTTGGCATGCAAATTGCGTATGGAAATATGTCGAAATGTCAAATTTTTGTTATTTTTGCTGCTGGCAAGACAGCTTCAATCCAATTTTGAGCTACTCAAATGCAGTCAAGCGTATTTATAAATTCAAATAAATTCGTTTGTGTACACATGTAAATATCAAAGTGTGGATTAGGGTGCATCTAATTTATGTGGCGACAATTTTTTGAGAAGGTAGCCGAAATGGATTAACTACTTTAAGCTCAAGAATGATATGTTATTCCGTCTTTGCTTTCACTTAAGAGCCGTGCGTAGTCACCAAATAGAATTAACGCGCCGTTAGAACTCTTAGGCACACCCTTAAGTAAATATAGAAAGCTTTTGTTTACCTATCAAAATATGGCTGAGTTGATTTATCTTAATTATCGCATGCCATTTGATTCAATTAGTTTAACTTGCAACATCAAAAATGTGTGTAACTGACTTGCAAAGCTTAAATTCAAAATTTCGAAATTTAAATTTTTTTGTTTATATTTTTTTCTTGCTAGCTAATTTTTAGTATTTTCTTTTTCATGTAAGCCAATACAATCTTACAGCCTAGTTATGCATTGCAGTTATTGGTGTATGTATGTACATATGTGTAACAACTATATCCGACAAATGCTTCCGGCATTGCTATTGAGCATGTTTTGATTAGAATTCATTGATGCAGCAATTTGAGTAGCAAAGCGCATTTACTTTCTTGCTGCTTCTATGAAACTCAGTTTTATGTACGTATGTAGTAGAATCTAAAGCAATTTTAAGCAAAAAGAACATTCACGACCAGCTTGGTTGACAAATTAAGAAAAAACTTCAATCATATTAAATAATTAAATTTTATAATTTAAAGCGGTGAGCATTGCAAGAGAGGGAAGACTTTTTTTGTACTTAAATTTTAGTACTTATTTATACTTTTCAATTCAAAGAACCCTAATTAATACAGTTACAGACTTACATATATGGTAGAAAAAAAAAGGTTTTAGTACTTAAATTTTAGACCACACAAATTTTAGAATTCCGAATTCCAAAACCATTATTTGGTGCCCAGAGAAAATAATTTTTTAGTACTTAAACTTTAGTACTCATACGTTATTCTTTATGAAAAAAAACTTTCTTTGGTATAGAGAAATATTAGAATTCATTAGTACTAAAATGTAAGTACTTAATTTTATTGCTTAACTCTACCAATCTTGGTAACGTTAGTACACATTCATGGTGTAAATTTGAATAAGTTTAATTTGTAAGGGGAGAAAAAATTTTTAGTACTAACTAAAAAAAAATTTGGTACATAGGGAGGGGAATTTTTTAGTTTAAAAAATTTTAGTACACATTTGCGATAGTGACGAATTTGATAAAACAATTTTGTAGTACTTATGTATATGTATATAAGTATACATATCCAGCACTAATTTAAAACAGATTTATTTGTCGCGTAGGAATAAACGTTTTCACTATATAAATTTTAGTACACACTTCTAGCAGTAAACAAAAATTTAATATTGAAGGGCTCGAACTTTACTTAAACATTTTAGTACTAAATTGAAAGCCCCATATTTTTTTAATTTAATTTTTTCGAGTTCAAGGTCAGTTTTTGTTGTTTGGTGAAATCCCTATTTTACAATTTTTTTTATTTTTATAACGATATCTACTAGGTCTGCAGTTTTTCCACCTTTTTTATCTATAAGAGTTCAATGTTTTTAGTACAGTTTAAACAACTTTGTTAGAAAATTTAGTATACGAAAGTTTCTTAAAAGCTTAATACAAACACAAAATAGTTTAGTAAAATTCTAGTATTCAATTTTAAGTACACAAGTTTTAGTACTAAATTTTTAGTACCCAAGTTTTAGTACTAATTTTTTATAACACAAGTTTTAGTACTAATTTTTTCAGTACACACGTTTTAGTACTAAGTTTTTAAATATACCCGTTTTAGTACTAAATTTTTAGTACGCAAGTTTTAGTGCTTTAAAATTTTAGCACCTTTCATTAAATAACACTGTTTTTAACGAATTTCAGTAACTTAAAATTAATTTGAGTTAAAAAAAAATTTGGTGGTAGACTTGTGGTTTTTACCTAGTTAAATAATTTCTTACATTCAATTTTGTGTTTACTGTTACTTATACGCCATGGTGTCTTCAAAAGAATTACCAGCTATGCTAAATCAATATGTTTGGCTACAAAAGGCTGTCGTGAGCACTTTATATACATGAATAAATATATATGTACACAAATATATGTTCATTTATGTACGCAGCTATGGCTGTTGTTTACATTTCATTTCCTTGCCCGCGCTCTGTTTGCCTAGCTTAATGCCCTTCCATGTACATACATATAAAAATACTATATGTGTATAAATACGTTTAGTATCTTTCTGCTCATCAATTCAATAAAGCTACGAAAATTGATAAATTGCCATAGGCCGATTAATATAAAAGCAACAAACAACAATAACAAACTAGCTGTGCTATTAGCTGCTCGAACGTTTGTAGGTTAACGGTTTCATTGGTTTTGTTTTAATTAATAAAATATTTGCCTTCGATTTATGATTGTGTGGCTGATGTGGTTTAATGGAGAATGACTTGGCTATGATGATGTGTTTACAAAGATAGCAGCAATCGATGGATAATATAAATGTATCTACATATGTATGTGTGTGTGTGTAAAGCAATATTAATGGATATATATTGATGTACGTTTAATTTTATTATTGAATTTAAGGTCTTTTAGCTATTTAAATGCGCTTTTATGGCACACCCCTGAACTCATTCTAGTGATGAATATGTTTTTGGCTTAGCTTTCAATGCACACCCATATGCTGAGTAACAACAAAATTAATTGTTTAAATGAGCAAGTATTTGTTGTTTAACTTAATTCATTAGTTTCATTAGTTGAATGAGGCCTGAAATCTAATATGAGCCGCAAATATTGTCTTTATGTGCTTAACATGCATTGTGGGTAATAATGTACATATATACGCATGTACATAAATATTTATCTAAACGTATATAATTAATGTTTTTCTATTGTTGTTGTTGTTTCATTATTTTGTGTGTTTTGTTTTGGCGGAAAAAATTAATTAGCTTCAGTCAATAGTGGGTAATTGCCAAAGGGTTATTTTTGTATTTTGGAAGTAGCTAAAAACAAATTTTACCATAAAATTTATTTAACTTGAAATAAGTTAGCTATTATGAAAAAAAACAAATTTGTCTAAACCTAAACCTGTTAATTATTACTTCCCTGAGAATACGTTTAACAATCGATTACCATTACTTTACATTTTTATTGATCATTTTCCAACTAATTAATAAATAATAAAATAAAATCATAACTTTTTACGATTAGTGAAACCTAAAAAAAAAATATAATAAAAAAAAATAAATAGAAATAAAAAAATAAATAGAAATAAGAAAAGAAATAGAAATAAAAAAATAAATAGAAATAAAAGAAAATAAAAAAAAATCCCAAATTATTAAAAAATTAATCTAAATATAAAAAACATTAATAAATCAAAAATAATCAAAACTTATCATTTTTTTTGGATTTTTGAAATTTTTATAAAAAAAAATCAATGTAAAAAAAATAAAAAAAAGTGATTATTTATTGAAAATTAAAAAAAAAAAAATAAATAATACAAAAAATCTATTCTAAGCTATTAAAAAATTAATGAAAAAAAAATCGTAAAAAAAAAACAAAATTCATGAAACATTTTTTTGGGGTTTTTTTTTTGATTTTTAAAACTTTTATAAAAATTTAAAAAAATGTTGGTTCTTATTTGATTTTTTTAATATGTAATCGTAAAAAATCATAATTTGTTTTTTTTTTTAATCTTTATCAATTTATAAAACTGCCTTTTCTTCAAAAAAAAATTTAAATAAACGCTACCAATTAAAAAATTCTTAAAATAAAATTTAATGAAATTTAACAAGTCTGTGTGCAACAAAAAAAGAAAATTCTATACGTCTTTTCAGAACAGAAAAAATGATTTTTTTCTCAAATTTAATTAGGCCTCCTATAAAACTGTTTACAGAAAACACTACTACTACTGTCTAGGAAATGGTTTCAAAAGCACTATAACGCAATACTAACTAAGCACAGTTTTGGTTGAGATGGCGAATTTTTGAAACAAGTTTTGATTTCGAGAGCTCTTCAACCATTTTCTTTGATAGCAGAATATTTCAACCAGTAAATTGGTACAATTACAGCTGAATTTGCATAAGTGGAAAAGTATTGTCATACAATAATCTATAGGCCCCCTAATACAGCTCCAAAATGTTACGCATACGCCATGTATACCCTCGTTACAATTTGATTTTGAACAGCTACCACGATTGCTTGCGCCTAATTTAGCGCTATAAGCTCATTTATAAGCCTAAAAGTATGCTATTAAAATGTGGTTACGCTCGCAGTTACAATTCTACACACAAATAAATATTTTCCACATAAAGTGTCAATTGCGCTTAATACGCATCGACCTTGCACTCATTTACAACGCTTGACAGGCTGTCCTTCTACCTTGACGCAAGCGGCCTGACTGCCACAACAGCGCAGCTATAGCCACTTTAGGACACTTTGCGCCACATAGACATAGTCTGCCAGGTAAATATGACAAATGCAAACAAACGCATTTGCTTTTTTCATATTCCCAAGCGTGGTTATTGTTTAGCAGCTTATTTTCCATTGACATTGTTTAGGGGATTGCATTTTTGTTTTTTCCAAAACGCTTTTTGTATAGTTTTTGTAAGCTTTTTACAAAGTTTTGTGGTTGTATTTGTACATATATTTTACCTTTACCTTGAAAAGCTACTCGACCTAAAAAAAAAAAAAAACCAACAAGAATTACAGCAGTGGCGAAAATAACCTGCAGTTGATATGACAACTGTCAACTCAATGTCAGGAGCATTGAGCACGCCTACCCTTTGCATGTAGCCACAAAGCTGTGAGTTGCTATGTGCAACCAATAGCCAGACAGTTGCAGACGCTCACAGATCCTTTGTTGAACATTTTTACTGACCTGCTGCATGTTCAAGTACAAGCGTACATATGTATATGTACATACACGCTTATTAGACTGTGAAAAATTTTTTTTGTTTTTTTTTTTAATTATATTGATTTTCTTTTTCAGTGTGGTTAAAATATTTTGATTACATTACGCGCTTGTTACAATTTTCGAAGCTTATGTAAAAAAAAAGCGATTAATTCACAACAGCAAAAAATTAAGCGAGCAAAACAAATTATAACCGCTTACCATTTTGGCTGCTTACTTGCAAGCAACAAGTTCACGTTTGATTTTCAAGGAAATTAGAAAATTAAAAAAAAAAAAAATCATTTTGTTATTTTTCGTAAGACGCTTAAGTGTGTATGAAAAAAAAATCTACCGACAACTAATTTTTTTTACCTCAACAGCTTCACAGTTTTAAAGCAAACGCGAAAAAAATCTAGACTACCAATAATAGATCTCTAGTAATTAACAGCTGATTTTTTGACAAGCTGTTAGCGAGTTATGAATAAAATAGTGTAATTAATTTATTTTTTTTTTTTGCAAAAATTAAAAAGTTCCCTTGAAGAACGAATGTGAACTTGTCTTTTACGAGATAACAAACAAAATTATAAGCACTTAATTTTTAAATCAGTTTGTTATTTTATTCGTAAGTCGCTAAGTGCTTTTGAAAAAAAAAATGTATACGCAGCTAATTTTTTTTATTTATTATTTTCAACAGTTTTAAAGCAAACATGACTGCAGTACCACAAAATCTAGACTAGCAATAAAAGATCTTAACTAGAGACAGCCGCTTTTTTTTAAAGCGAGTTATGTATAAAATTGCGAAAAATTTTTTTTTTTCAAAAATTTAAAATTTCTTTTAGAGATTTTATGTGAACTTGTTTCATGTGAGATAACGAACAAATTTATTTGCCATACAATTTTTTCCCCTTGCTTATTTTTAATTCCTTTTTTTTTTGATTTTTTGCTGTTGCCAATTCAATTTATTTTCAGGCAAGCAAAAATCCCTTTTAGTAGCGTCGCAAATGACGAATAAAAATCGTCTGATAAATAAAACAATGGCAAAAAAAAATATTTTTCAGGCCAGTCTAATGCACGTATGCACGCAATTTACGGTGCATGTGTGCGTAAGTGCATAACTGTGTTTTTGTAACATTCTCATTGTATTTTTTTAACCCCTACTCTTTGACATTTTTATGCAAAAACAGAAGTATTTTTCGTTTTGACATCGTCGCGCTCTCCCTCACTCTCTCTCTCTCTCGTGCTCTTACACACACGCTATTATCATTTGCATTGCAAAAACACGGTTTGCAGCATTTTATGTTTTTGCATGTGTGCGTAAACGATTCCAGTGTAAATAAAATTTAATTAAAAATTTAAAGGCATGCGGTAACAGAAACTGGGTAATAAAGAGGCCGGATGAATATTGTGTGTGTTTAGTGTGATAGCACGATGCTACATAAACTTAATTACAAAATTGCAAAAAAGTAAAAAAGAGAAACATGAAGGCAGAGGTGACATAAAAGAGTTCTTTTTTTAGCAAAAACAAAAAGGAGAAAATGTCAGAGAAGTTAAAAAAAAGCCTGCTTTCAACTATTTTTTTGGAACTAATTTCAAAGTCACCCGTATGAAGCTGCCAAAGCAATAAATTCGGTTCAGGGTACCCACAAAATTCGTAAAACCAAATAGAGTTTCAGTTTTTAGAGTAATAAAAGCTAAAACAACAGTTTTTAAATTTTTTTGTCTATTTGTCTAGATGTTTGTGTGCACATCACACGATATCGGTTAAAGAGAACTGAGTGCAGTTATCACCAATATACTGCTGCAAGTATATATTAACGGTTAGCATCCTTCTTAAAAGTGATGCTCACTTAAAACAGTGGTGGCAATAAAAATTGGTTCAAAATATGAGTAACCTTATAGTTAAAACTGAAAAGGCCACTGTTGGCGCATTACAGCTATTAAAAATGCATTTGAGTGGTTTTAATTATATCAATAGAAACCTGTACAACAGTTTTTAACAATTTGTCTGTTTGTCTAAATGTTTGTGTGCTCATCACGCCAAAAGCGATTTATAGATTTGCACGCAATTATGAAAAAGCATTGCTAAGTGTCTATCTTAAAGATAAGGATACATTTAACGCAAAGAAATGTCGTATTCCAATTGCATACAGTGATGGCCATATAAAGTGGAACAAAATATTTTTAAAAATATTTCTTTGAACTTTTTTTTTTTTCATTTTCTAAAAAGGGTTTCATATAACAGAATTATACATTTTTTATAAAAAATTTGAATAATAAAATTTTTTCTCCAGAATATTTTTTGTACCGCAATCTTATACATTATTTATTGTTTATTTTCGAACTTAAAAAAAAAAATTTTTTTCTCTTTTCTTTCCAGATATCTTAAAAACTAAATTAATCAACAACAATAACACTTTCGAAACGAGAGTCCAAACTAAAAAAATAACAACCGTGATACATATTTATGTTTCCCCGGCTAAGAGAAATCTTGCTTTCGAACTCATACAGTCCAGCGTACAATGTTTTACTGCTCCGCGCAGGAGTCAAGACCAAATAATTTATACAAAAATAATATAAATACAATTTTAACAACAACAACAAAGACTACAATCAAATCAACACCACGCACGCATGGCTCCAACGCAAGCGTCGATCGGAACGCTTGTCAAACAATCGACATCAGAAAATTGGCAGCGACAGCGGCGCAATTAGAAGCGGCGGCGGCGTCAACAAGTAATGGGCAGCGTCGCACAGAAGGAGAAGCAGCAGCAGCAGCGTCGACACGGAGAGCAATTGGCAATAATATACAACACAAAGAGAGCAACAGCAGTGGCGGCTATGCAGCAGCAACACGATCAAGGTTAAAGGCAGCAGGTGAATTAGCAACAATTGAAACAACAAAACCAACTACAACAGCAACAACAGCAAGTGCACAGCCAAATCACACACGAATTGATAGAATAACAAATCCTATAACAACAACAAGAACAACAAACGATACAAAAACGGCAACGACAGGGGCAGCAGCAGCGGCGGCGGCAACGCTGCATATAATGCATTCCAAAGCAGCAGCGGCGGCGGCGGCGGCATCTACGGCAGATACTAGCATGCTCGGCAGCGCTAACAGCAGTAATGTTGGTGGCGCGGTTGTGCTCAATATTGGCAATGTAAGTGGTAGCGCACAACAACACGATGTATTGCAGCGGCATGGCAGCGCGCACAGTAATAGCAGCATCGGTGGCGGCAGCACACGCAGTCTCAATAAGCAAAGAAAAATAAGTTCCTCAAGTGCCAAGAGTGTTGCTAATGAGAGCACAACAACAACAAAAACTAAGCCAACAGCTACCACAAATAATGCGAAAGCACCAACTACAACTCAAACAACTAACAATCCTAATAGCAATAAGTTAAGCGCCGCGTCAGGCGCGCCGCCGCCCACATCACAAACAACAACAACACAGCGCGCTAAAACAGGCAACAGCGTACAACGCTCAAATAGCGATCGCAGCGCAAATAAATCAGCCAGCAGTCAACGTCAACAAAATAGCAACGCTGGTGGCTCAACGCACAATCGTTCACCACAACCGAGCCGCGGTGCGCGTCAGTCGCAATCGTCATCGTCGCGTTCGCGTTCGCGCTCACGTTCACGCTCGCGTTCACAGCAGCGCAGCGGCGATGAGGAGCGTCCGAGCGCGCGTCATGAAACACGCGATGCCACAGCGTTGAGTGGCGCACGACAGCGACAGCGTCGTCAACATGGCAGCCGCAATTCATTGTCGAGCATTGAGCGCGGACGTAATGTTGAGCGGCCGAAGCGGCGCGCAATGCATAATGATGATGCAGATTCCTATACATCTTCGTCGGGTTCGAGTTGTAATGGCTCGTGCAGTTCGGATGATGGCGATACGAATAGTTCGACGTCGAGCGGTGAACCGAATTTGCCCTTTCCAGGGTTTCCGGAGATTTCCTTTTGGATTTTCACGCAAGACTCGAAATTGCGTCACTTTTGTTTGCGGCTTATTACCAATCCATATCCTTTTCAATGAGAAAATTATGCATTTTAAGTTATTTTTTATTTTTGTAGAGGCTGGCGCTTGAGTGGTAAGTAATTGACTGTTAATGCCTAAAAGTATGCAACAAAATTTGACTGCGGATTTATTATGATAATATTGTCCCGGGCTCTATTAAATGTACAATTTTAGCGCTATGGTCAGATTTTCAAACCGAACCAACATCAAAAACTGGCTTCCCTAACTCAAAATGTATGCCCGTTACTTAAGCGCCTGAAAGTATGCAGTAGGCACGAGTAAATGTTTTCGCTGTCTCTTAGTTACTTGTGCGGATTTTCAACGCAAACAATCGCTTGCCTCAAGTTGTAGTTCTCTTATTCTAATATTTACTCTTCAACTTTAGGTTGCCCAAAACTTAACAAAAGCCATTGTTAAGCGCATAAAGGAAAATCAAAAGAAATTTGCACATAAAACACGTACTGATCCTTTCTTCAATTTGGCTGATAAGCCAAAGCAAGCATGCTGGCACATCCCTTCGACCAATGGAATTTTCCTTTGCTTTGTTAGAAGTCTGTGTGTGTGGTGCACTTGAGTGAAGAGCACACGTAAATCAAATAAATTAAAAGTTAATCAAAAACAATTTACGGCAAGTGATTGAGGTAGAGAAATGAAAAAATGTAGGAAGGTAGAATAATAAGGAGGGAGAAAGGGAGAAATGGTGAGATATATTAAGAAGGTGCTGTAAAAGCGATGAGGGATGGGTAATATTCGTGATGCAAAAGGTCATAGGGGCATATAAAATTAAAATCAACATTTTTTTCAAATTATTTTCCTGAAAATCCATTGGTTGATTACCATCACCTAAAGTTTTTAATGATTATTTTCAAATCAATTAAAAAATAATTTAAAAAATCATGATATTTTACGATTATTCAAATTTTTTTTTTATTATTTTTCGATCATTTTTTTTTTAATTTAAAAAAAATTTGTTAAATTTTTTTTTGATTAGATATATTTGTTTATTTTTAGTTTCGTGATTATTTTTTCTTAAATTATTATTATTTTTTTAGCTTCTTTTGATTATTATTGATTTTTCAAATTTATTTTTATGATTTGTTTTTAAATTATTGTTGTTTTTTTTTATAACTTTTGCATTTTTTTATTTCTTCAATTCTAATTTTTTTTATTCATTTTTATAACTTGCTTTTAAAGTATTGTTGTTGGTTTGATTACTTTTTTTTTTGAATATATTTTTTTTTTTTTTTTTTTGATTTCGTTCTATTATTTTAATTTTTTTGATAATATTTTTTTATTGTTTTCGTGGTTTTTAATTGTTTCTTGGTTTCGCTTATACATTTTTTTTATTATTATTGATTTTTTTTTATTTCTTTTTTTCTGTTTGATTTTTTGACTTCGTTTGGGAATTTTTTATTCTATTAAGAACGCCAACATTCTGCCCCCCCCCCCCCCGAAAAAAAATCTCAACCCGCCCTAATATATATGTATCGCCCTTTCCTACCTTATTACATTTCACGCCTGACATATTTAATCGCTTAACATATAATTCGTAAGCAACAGAAATTTAACAAGCAAAAAATTAAAAAAAAAACGCTGCAGAAATAACTAGCAAAAACTGAGATACAAATTTTTATTTGCACTTCTCTCCAAAAAAAATGGTGCCTGAAGCTTTCCAACTGTGTTACACTGCTAGAGAAGTGCAAATCATTTTACAGTGTCAAGTAATACCCGTTATACATATGTGTGTATGTGGGTGCCAGGAAGGTTGCTTGCAAAAATTTCCCGATTAAATGCAAAAAATGCTCAACGACGCGACAGTAAATTTGTTGCATTTCAAAAGAGTGTAAAATTCTTGCAAATACATGACCAGCAAAACTATGGATAACATCAGCACACAGAGAATTTTACACAACTACGCACACACACACACACCAACACACATATGCATGTGAACACTTTTATGACACTTCGGCTTACTTATATTCCGATAGCAAAACTTACTTCCGTCCACAATTTGTATGAGCAAAACTGGTTAAGCTAACAAACTGGTTAAGCTAACAAACTGGTTATTGGTGAAGATAAGCGCTTCGATCGGTATGCAGATGTGGTGGGTGCAAGTGTGTAGGAGCATATGTGTTTGTGTGTCTGTGTTTGTGTAAATTTACTCAATGAATGCCAGCATCAACTTGCTTGCTTCACTTTTTACTTCGCTTTTATTGCCTTACTCGTATAGCTACCTGCTGCTTGCTGTTTAAAATGAACGTTAAAGGTGAAGGCATAAAGAACGACAATAAGTATTGTAAAAAAAGGACTCAACAAACTGTGGCTTGAAGAAGGATATGTGGCATAAATATGACGACTGGAGACTGAGAATGGTTCTAGGGTTGTGAAATTATTTTGGATGTTGAGGCTTAGCTAAAGCTTGGCTATGATGAGCCAGGTTGTTGTTGTTGTAGCCGTGAAACACTCAAGAAACCCGGTGCCCCCCATAAATTCAGACATAAAAAATTCAGAACTACAATTTTTCAGAAAATTTTTTCAGAAACCAAAAATTCAGAAACACATTTACGGTCATGCATTAACCCACTCGTTATTATCTACATTTTTAGTTTAAAACGATTTTTTGGTTAGGTTTGAATGGGTTGTGCTACACTTAATTGGTAAATATTTAAAATTATAACCCATGAGCGGCCATACGTTAACCCATTGATGACCTCAATTTTTTTTTAACTCTGAAATCAAACTTTTCACATAAATATAGTTTGGCATAGGCTTAAGCCGTTGATTTTAAGCGATTTAACCCTTTAAACGCCTTAACCCATTGATGACCTAAATTTTTATTTTTAAAATTTCTAAATAATTTTTTTTATGAAAAAATAACTCGCTACACACTTCAAGAGTAAATATTTGAAGTTTTAAATGCATGCATTAACCCATTGAGGACCTTAACTAGTTTTTTAAGAACGAAATAAAATGATTCACCTCAGGGTGGCATTTCATTATTTTATAAATTCTGAAATTTGTGTTATGTTAGATCTATTACTGCACACTTAAAAATTAAATATTTGGGTCATGTATTAACCCATTAAATGCCTTTATTTTGTGCAACCAATAATGCCTTCAGGAGCCGGACATGCAGCTGTAACTTTTAGTATTGCCTAGTGGTTTGACTTTCAGTTTTGTCATAATTTTTTTTAGCGGAAATAAAAATCAAACCGAAATAAAACATTTTCTCGTTTTTTAGTTTTTTTCTGTTTCGGGCGCAAGGTTTCTGTAGCGCATAGTTACACAAAAAATAGATGCTTTGAGAATAATTCAAAAAATGCATGCTTTAGTTAGGTTTTGTGGCCCTGGGTAATGGCGCAATTTTTCATGCGCTGTTACAATGACGCAACTGCGCTGTAACGCATTTACCAGTTGACTGAGCGCATTTCTTTTGTTCGCGAAAAAGTAGCCGCTGAGTAGTTCGTGCATAGCCTACTCTTTGTGACTTCTACCTTATAGAGGTCAATAACGCGTTATCTAAGCATTTCGAATGTGTATCGTATTTGCTCCTTGGGCTTCCAAAACTTTTGGGTTTGATGGATTTTATAGTGATACTTTAGTCTGACAACTCTCTGGTCTCATATTTTTGTAATCGATATTTCGAGTTTCTTTTTATATCTTCCATGAACATGTAATGGTATAATATCGGTCAGATATTTATTAGTAACAGATCTCAGCTTACTTCTGTCCATATAGCGTTGGCTGACACTGCCTTGTCATGCATTATTGTTTCATATGTTGCTCTCAAATTTTACCAGCCATATTTTTTGGCGCTACTAAGTTAAAGTGTTTATTGCATCTTTTCTGGCATTTATATCATCAGCACCTTATAAACGCACTAGCGCAGCGCGTCAACTTGTTACCCAAGTCTCTTGCCTTTAGTAAAGCTGTCACCTATGCTTCAACCCAAAAAAGTTCGCGATGCATATATTTACGTTAAGAAATATGTTTTCCGCTGCATTTTTATTTTGTTTTCCTTTTTCATGGCATTTTAGTTTTTTATTAAATACAAAATTTTCACTTTTCATATGTTTCCTCTTTTTATAGCTTTCTTATTTATAGTTTATATTTTGGTTTTCCTCTTGCTTCTGCTGCAACCATTTCATGCCAAGGCCATTGCGTTAATTGGAGAATCTGTTGGGAAATATTTTGTTTACTCTTGCATATCTTTTTATTTAATTTATGATGCAGCGTGGTAGCTTTTTTTTAAGATTTTTTTTTAAGAATTTTTTGAATGCGATTGCATTGCGTTTTATATTTTAAATTTATACTTTGATTTAATTTAGTAAAGACATAGATAGATATGGAAATATAGAAAAAGCAGGAAAGATCAGAATGAAACGGGGTAGCTACAACAAAATTTGTTGTGAATAAATTCCAAACTTCCTACTAGACAAAAACCAAAAATTAAAACATTTTTTTTTTAAATTTGAAAAAAATAATTAAACCTTACTTCTGGAAAAAATAAGTTGTGAATAAGTTCCAAATTAAAAGAACATTAACAACAACAAAAACAATTAAACGATACTCCTGGAAAAAATAAGTTGAGAATGAATTTCAGTAGAAATAGTAACCAAAAAAAAATATTATAAAAAAAATTCATAAAAAAAATTTGAAAAAAATAACTAAACTAACTTTATTCTTGGAAAAAATTAGTGGCGAATAAATTTCAAACTTTCTACTAAATAGTAAAAAAATTAAAAATAAAATGTATTTACAAAAAAATTAAAAAAAAAAATCACTAAACGATACTTCTGTAAAAAATAAGTTGTGAATAAATTTCAAACTTTCTACTGAACAAAAAAAATTAATAAAAACAATTTTAAAAAATAACTAAACCAAAAAAAAAAATTTTGAAAAAAAACAATCAAAAAATACTCTTGGAAAAAATAGGTTGTGAATAAATTCCAAAAATTCTACTAAACAAAAAAAAAATTTAAAAAAATTTAACGGTACTCCTGGAAAAAATAAGTTGTGAATAAATTCCAAACTTTCTTATAAGCAAAAAAAAAAAATAAAATAAACAATTATTTTTTTTTTTTTAATTTTAAAAATATTATTAAACGATACTCCTGAAACTTCGTTAAATTTCAAATTTAAATTGTATACTTATAACTTCTAAACAACTCTCAAAAATGTCACTCAGATATGCTAGGTAGATAATCAAAAATATTACTTTCTTCACAATAAAGTGACAACAAGCAACTAAATGAGATTGCATCCAAAGAACAATAACAATGAATACACAAAGAATAAGAGAAAATTTGTGAAAAAAATTTATGAATTGTTAGAAGATAACAAAGCAGCGTAGAGAATGTGGCAATAAATTGTGTGCGTTGCTTGCACTACTTAAGGGTAACTGGTATACTCACTACTGATTATGCTATGTACCCAGTAGGAAACATATGAAAAAATTAAAAAAAAAATGATTTACAAATTTTTATTGAATATAGTTGATACTAAAATACCCACTTTGCATATCATTGAGGCTTGCGAAACAAATTGCTCAAAATGTTCAATACGATCTTCCCAAGAAGAAGCAGCAGTTTTATAATTTCCTACAGTGCAAAACTTTCGCAATTCTCTCCTAGGCTAATATACAAGCTATCAAAACTTCAAGCAAGCATATTAAGCAACAACAACAACAATACCACACATTTGTTGCACTTCGTTTGGTTCATTTGTATGAGATTGTTTGTGGCACAAGTGGCATGTTGGATATGCACGTGCGTGCTGCATTGTTGTTATTGTTGCAGCCATGGCATGTTGCAAGTTGTTTTGAAAATTTTACTTAGAAATTGTATTTGATATTGTTATTGTTATCATTGCTAACTAAATGCTTTATCTATGAACGACAAGGTTTCACTAAACACAACTTCTTCAAAACAAAATTTGTTGTTTTAGGTTGAGTGCGTTGATTTGTTTGCTTGTGTGATTGACACATGTGTACATTAAGGTAGTTTGAGAAAAAAGTTCAATATGGGGGTCGATTAATTTATTTTTAGAATTTTAAAATTTTTTACTATAGAATCTGTAGAGCACTTCAATTTTAATTGCGATTAATCGATTGTACTAAATTTTAATCAAACAGATGCTGATTAATTAGGTCGTAAGTTAAACAAAAAAAAAATCAAATGAAATTTGAGTTATCTTTTTTATTATTAGTTCTGATTAATCGGCAATCATTATTATGTGATTAGTTAATTAATCAAGATTATTTTACTACAATTTTGATTAGAAATGTGCGATTAATCGATTGTACTGATTTTTAATCAAACATATTTTTATTAGTTAGACAGTAAGTAAACAAAAATTTTTATTAAATTTCAGTAATCTACTTAGTTTTGATTAATCGGCAATGATTATTCCGTGATTAGTTAATTAATCAAGATTATTTAATTAACATTTCATCTGACTTCTCAACTACATTAGCGAATGTCTTAAATTTAATCGAGAGTAAGAATTTGAAAATTTTTTTTGTTTTGCATAATAAATTTGAGACCCGACTACAAATCTTAAGATTATGGCGAGGAATTTAAAGCTTTTGCTAACGTGCTTCAATCTTGTCTGTATTACCATCTAATTTGGATGGCATGCATATCAATAACTTTGTTGTTGCTATTACTGTATTTCTTATAAGCAAATGCTTAGTTACACATTCTCACTCACACATACAAACATCAACACAGCCGCTTGCCTGACATTGTCATTTGTTTAAACATAAATCTTGTCGTCTTCTTGCCCGCACATTTAAGCCCTTGTTGTTATTGTAGCCACCGATTAGCGTTTATATGTTATTGTATGCTTGCTACATGTTGCATGTGGCACAGCTGTTGCAACGAAATTGAAATTTTGTACATAAAATGGGCGACAGTCTTCTATGTGAGTGAGTGTGTATAGGTGAATGTATCTATGCGAATATTTGCATACATTTTCGGTAAGTCTGCAACATTACATTGTACTTATTAAAGCTGTAGCATAATGCTGACTTAATAATGGAACAATGATAATATTGAAATTGTTTGCAACAACTGTTTCTCAGATTCAGGTTTACTGAGGCTATAATATACTTTATGAGAGCAGAGGTATCAGGAAGTTAATATAGGCATGTCTGTAACCTCAACATCACATCTGATGCTATTCAAAAATTTTCTGAAATATTTCCAGAACAAAGGAGTGCGAAAGAGCTTTTCTACAAGCTCTCCAGGTCATGAGAACAAGGCTTCAAAAATCGTCTCATAAAAAGGAGAGAACTATTGGAGTCTCTTTCAAATATATTTTTTATTCATTCACTAGATTCATTTATATTTTATAATCTCAGATATTCAATAGCTCACAATTAAATTCTCTAATAAATCAGCTTACGACTAATTAGATTTCTGAATAGTCAAACTAATGCTGCATTGATTAATCAAGAAGCGATTAATCTCGAAATTAAACAATTTATTATTTGAAAATTAATAAATTAATGACTATGTCGAGATTTTATTTTTAGTGACCATTAATCAATCTTTAGACTAATAATTTATTTAATCAGAAAAAAATATTGTGCGATTAATTAATTTATCAGCTTCAGAATAATTGGCAGATTCCACTAATTGACTAAAAATATATAAGCTTTACTTCGGCTTTGATCACGTGCACTTTAATATGAAAATAGCTTATAATCAACTGATAGGATTAATTGATTAAACTACAGAAATTTTTTATTCACTTGTATTACACAATCCTTCCAAATAAAAAGCTACAAGTGACTTTTTTATGAAAGAATAGTTTTTCTAAATAAGAATAAGCTATTCGTTGTATAAATGTTGAAATACTTAATAAAAGCGATCAATCGCGAAAGTAATCAGTTTCAATAATCTCGAATTAACATTTTTTAGTTTTAGTGAAAAACTTATTAACTGGAAGTTAGTAAAATTTTTAATCAAAAATTACCATTTTCCAATTAATCACTAAATTAATTGTGGATTAATCGATAAAAAATTGTGTTAGTTTTTTGCCAACTTTTATCTTTCGCAAACTCTTATTTTTTCTGTATACTCACAGGAAATTATTTATTCGATTAATCGAAAACTAGTTTATTTTGCGCAATCGAAAAAGTCATTAGTTGAAAATTTCACGATTTAAAAACATATAAAACATAATTTTTTACTTTTGATTAATTGTGAAATTTATCATGTGATTAATCCTAAACGAGTATTTGTCCAATTCATTAATCGAATCTACATGTTGGATTAATTGATTTACATTTGTCACTGTATTTCCCGAACTTTTATTCACAGAACGTTTATACATTCTATAATTCATTTCATAATGACTTTTAGTTTGCACTCGCTTTTTTCTGCTCGTTTTCCTACTTAAAGTCAACAAGTCAGTTGTGGGGAAATAAAATATTTTAAATAATCAGAAGCTAATTTAAAATTTTTTGTAGTCAAAAAGTTATTATTTTTATTGTTAGTCGAAAAGTGATTAAAGCATAACTTGTTCAGCCGATTAAGAATATTGTATATTTTCCCAACAATTAATTAATCTTTCTTAAGTTTTACCTTCACAGCTTTTCTGAATTTAATGATATGTATATATAAAAATTACTTTTAGTTCGACCTAATTTTTTTCTGTCCATACGTATAATTCATTTGATTAATGGGAAATACTATTGTCTATTTTTAGACATAAACCGATAGTCAAGTAGTTAATTATAGTCAAGTACCATTTATTTTTATCCCAAAGAGGAAGAAATATTTTTAGTCCAATTATATATTAATTAAATAATCAATTTTATATTAATGCATTGTTGTTGTTGTTGTTGTTTTAACAACAAAATCACTCCGCGAAGGTTTTGGGGAGTGTTGTCGAAATAACAGTCCTTGGCCGGATATGAATCCGGTACGCTCCGGTACTCCCTTGCGGTACTGCCCGACTGTCGTAGATCAACCATCGAGTTGCACATCATTACCTTTGTGCATATTGGTCGCCTCTTACGACCGGTATGCCTACCGCGGGCATATTCTAACGCTTTGTCACTTTATTTTTCCAAATTGTTCAATCCTATTAAAAAATTACTTTTAATTGCCAATATATTTCAAATTTCTTTTCATATTCACAAATTAATCCTTTTTCTTTCATCCCACTAATAAAACGCGCATCAATAAACAATCATTTGACCACAAAATGCTTTTTACATTGACCTGAAATTGGCTTAAATGCTTAATTGTTCAGGCGTTAAACCGCATTAGACCTATTCATACACACACATAGATAAAATGCAAGGAGAATAGATTGAATGAAAATGAATATGACTACGATGAAGAAAAAAGTGGATAAAAGTGAACTTTAATAGGTAGAGGTATGTATGGATGCATTAGGGTAGTTCAATTTTAAAGAAAAAAAATTAGTATGCTAAAATTTTGTTTGTAAATTTTCCAGTATCTATATAATGAAAATTTCTAGATCTTTCAAACAAACACTTTGTTGGTTGTACGGAAAATCCATGAGCAGTCAAACTGCACATTCCAAAGGCACTTAAAGATTTTTTTAAGTATATGTTGACTGTCCTTTTTTTGAGGTTCTTCACACATTGCAAATTTTCGTAACTTAAGCAAAAATTTGAGCTTTTTTTTTATTTTAGGTTGGAAATTTTTTAAATTTAACATTTTTTTCCGATTTATACAAATTATATCAATAATAATAGAAAACTATATTTATCGAGCAAAAGGTGAAAAAGCTTGCATATAACTATAAATGTCGAATTCACATTTGGTGGTACTAAAAACACATGAGCTCCAAAACTGCATACTCCAAAGGTATTCAAACTGTTTGAAGCAAAAGTTTGATGCCCGCTTTTTTATGATTTTATAAGGGGCCGTAAATTTTTTAGCTTTGAAAAAAAAATTACTTTCAAACTTTTTAAAATTTATTTACCGCTTCTATAAAAATTAAAAAAAAAGTAAATTAGATTTCTGAATTTTAAAAAAAAAAAATTTTCTTTTAATTTTCTTTCCAAAAAAAAAGTGTCGCCTGCAAATTCAGCACCCTATTCAACACATACACAAGCAGTGACGACAAGTGAGGGATTTAACGACAAATCGAAATTTATGACACACATTTCCATGGGTCACAGTGCCACATACACAAAAGTATGAAATCTAAAAGAAGTTCAAATTACATACATCTGAGGAGCGTAAAGTGCAAAACGGAAAATTGACATTTGTCAAACGTTTTTCCACTCCCCACACATACCTTATAGCATGTATGTTTGTATGAATAATGAAATATCGATTTGCAAGCGCATGTTAAAAGAGTTTCCGTTGCGAAGACATACACACACACACACACTCCCGAGGGCATGTATGTACAAAAATACGTTTGTGCGATTACTCACGTACAAAGGCAAAACAAGTTTATATTTCATGTAAAAACAATTGAAATGAAGTCTGTATCTATGGAGTGGCGCCACGGTGACGCGCAATTTATTTATTGAACAAAACATGAAACATAGGATAAAGGGGATGATGTGTGTGGCTTGTGACAATTTAAAATATGAAGTACAGAAATTTAAGGTTCCACTTGATCATGATCTTTTAGGAGTAGCCAACTTCCAACAAATTCCCGTCAGATATTAAAGTAATTTGAGAACAGCCAAGATCGCCTTCCAAACTTGCAGACATCGAGCTCGTCTTCTTGCCATGCCATCTGTTACATGCGCAATTTTTAAATAATTATCGTTTATCTTAATTAAAAGCCTATTCAACTCGGTTGTAATATATATCGTCGTTATATTTATTGTTTTTGCTTTTGTTGTCTAGAGAAAAAAAATAAAAGCCACCGACTAATCAATATGTTTGCTTACATTTTTATTGAACCACATATTAATGACTAGATAAACAGAAGGTTTTAGCTATAAAATACAAAAATATGTTTACAGTGGGTATGTGCTGTCCAAATTATTTTTAAAAAAAATTCCACGAAATTTTCACTGGACCGTTTGGGCTTTTGAAAGAAAGAAGTCTGGACAGGGTCAGCCGCAATCGCGCTTTTCTGGTGGCGTGTATATTGGCTATTGCTTTGAATAGTTTCCCACCGGATATTTTTAAGAGGTTGCCAGTTTACTGCAATTACATGGAATTTATAGGAAGGTTAGGCTTAGAAATATTTTATATGATTTTTCTCCCTATTAAAACCTAAATGCGAGCAAGCTTAGCTTTTTGTTTCAAACACTACCTACTACTTTGATGACTTGTTCATACACAAATTCTAATTTTCAGCATTTTCTATGCCGCATCATCACTTTTGCATACGCTTTGTATACTAAGGGGAGTGAACATGAGTAGTAATCAATGTCCATAATTATTCGTTGGACAAGCACTAAGTGACTGAGCAAAAAGCAAATATCTATGCTCTAGTTAATACATCTGATTTGGATGTGTATGTGTATGTATGGGTAAGGTCATATTTGCATAGACCTTCGAATGCGCGTATTCACTTATCATGACGTGCATAATATAGCCTTTGGGAGAAAGCGAACACAAAGTGGACGCGTAAGTATAATAGCAACAAGGCTAGAAGCAGATTTTGTGACGCGCCATAGAGCATGAAAGGGAACAAGCAGGGGAAGTTGAGCGGGAAAAGTAATAAGCGCAATATGTGAAACAGGCTTATGACATTTCGTGTAATTTGGATGTTACACATTGAGACCTCTTTTATACATTACTCGTAAAAATAAACCGAAAAGTTACATAAAATAAAATAATTTCAAATAAAACAAAATTAAATTAAATAATATAAAATAAAGTAATATAAAATAAAATCAAGGAAAATAAAAAAATTTAATAAAATAAAATAAAATAAAATAAATTAAAATAAAATAAAATAAAATAAAATAAAATAAAATAAAATAAAATAAGATAAAATAAAACGAAATAAAATAAAATAAAATAAAATAAAAGAAAATAAAACAAAATAAAATAAAATAAAATAAAATAAAATAAAATAAAATAAAATAAAATAAAATAAAATAAAATAAAATAAAATAAAATAAAATAAAATAAAATAAAATAAAATAAAATAAAATAAAATAAAATAAAATAAAATAAAATAAAATAAAATAAAACAAAATATAATAAAATATAACAAAATAAAATAAAATAAATTAAAATAAAATAAAATAAAATAAAATAAAATAAAATAAAATAAAATAAAATAAAATAAAAATAAAATAAAATAAAGTAGAATAAAAGAAAATAAAATAAAACAAAATAAAATAAAATAAAATAAAATAAAATAAAATAAAATTAAATAAACTTAAATAAAATAAAATAAAATAAAATAAAATAAAATAAAATAAAATAAAATAAAATAAAATAAAATAAAATAAAATAAAATAAAATAAAATAAAATAAAATAAAATAAAATAAAATAAAATAAAATAAAATAAAATAAAATAAAATAAAATAAAACAAAATAAAATAAAATAAAATAAAATAAAATAAAATAAAATAAAACAAAATATAATAAAATATAACAAAATAAAATAAAATAAATTAAAATAAAATAAAATAAAATAAAATAAAATAAAATAAAATAAGATAAAATAAAATAAAATAAAATAAAATAAAATAAAATAAAATAGAATAAAGTAAAACAAAATAAAATAAAATAAAATAAAATAAAATAAAATAAAATAAGCTAAAATAAAATAAAATAAAATAAAATAAAATAAAATAAGAAAAACTCTCAACGAAACACCCTATTGTATATATAGACAATCACTTTTGAAACATTCATACATACCAACGGAAATGTACTACAACAACAACTCCCGCAAAAACACACAACTTTATTCCTCAGTATTAGCAAAATATCCAAATTAGCGCTAAAACATGGAGAATTAAGTCAGAAATCGATGAAATTTTCGTTGAAAAGGCAATTAAGTGCTCACATGGGAGCATCAGAAACACTCTCGGTGTTACATAAAACCTAATGCAAAGCGTACATTTATTTATGTTGAGTGCATATGTTCGTGTGCGCTGTTTACTGAATTGCGTTAGTAAATTGATCTTTGGTCAGTTAAAGGGGAAGTGTTGTGGCACGCAATGGCTTCGAGCATATCAAATTTGCCATTGAATTCGTTATTGAGTCCCACTAGGCGTATACGTAATGGCAACTTAATTTTTATGCTCATGCGAGAATTAAGCGAAAAGATATGCTCTAATTAAAGCAGTAAACATTTGTGATTTTTCGTAACATAATATTACACTTAATATATGTATGTACGAAGTTCGAGAGGCAGCTAAATAGAAGGTATAAAGGAAGACTTTTGTATAGCACTTGGACTCTCACACTATGGCATTTTATGGTACATGTATGAGAAACGTTGTACTAAAAAGCTACATCGACCTACAGTCTTATAATTTGAACCTGCCCAACAATAGTAGTAATTATGCAACTTCTCTTTAAATTTCAAACTTTTTTATACATATAATTTTTTGACAAAAATAATAAACAAAAAAAATTTAGTACTAAAAATTTTCAGATTTTTCTTTTCTACGAAATACAAAAAAAACTCAAAAGTAAAATCACCTTACAACTTGATTTTCGACTACCATTCGCAAACCGCCCACTAACTTTTGTAGTCCCCACGCAAGCTTAATTTGCACCAGAAGTGTAATTTAATCGCTAAATCTGTGCGTGGTGGGGCAGCAGAGATGTGCCCCATGAACGTAAGAAGCCATAAAAATGTAATAAATTCAAATTGAATTGATAAATATGTGGACACTAAATCGCTTGAGGGAGTACAAGTTTGGCACTACAATGTTTTTCGCCAAAAAGTTGTGTACTAAATTTGTTGTACTAAAAACTTAGCACTTTTAATGATTCACTGAGGGCATTCATGGTAAAACTGTTGTACTAAATATGTTGTATGGAAATTGTGGAACAGAAATTTTGTACTAAAAATGTGTACTAAATCTGTTGTACTAAAACTTTACACTTTAATATGTTATACTAAAATTTATGTGCTGCAAGGTTTGCTTTTGAATGATTTACTAAACATTTGTACTAAAACTTTTCTTTCGAAAATGCGCTAAAACTGTGTTAAAAATTTTCTGTGTTCAAAATTTTGCACTAAAAACATTATTCTAAAGTTTCTTTGCTAAAAGCTGTACTTCAAACTATGTACTATACTAAAAATAGTCTACTAAAACTTTAGTGGTAAAAATTGTGTACTAAAAATGTAATCCTAAAAAGTGGGTACTTATATTTTGCCCTATGAATTTGGTTCTAAAAATGTTGTGGTCCAATTTTTTTTTTTTAAACTGTACCGAAGGTTTTATTTTAAAAACAGCGAACTAAAGCTTTAGTAATAAAAACTGTGTACTAAAATATTATTTAAAAAATTATGTAATTAAACCATTGCTCTATTAATTGTGTACTTACAACTGAGTACTCAAATTTTGGTTTTTTAGAATCTGTACCGAAAGTTTTATACTAAAAACACTGTACTAAAACTTTATTGGTACAAGTTATGTACTAAAATTGTTTTCTAAAATCTGTATATTTGAATGTTTACTAAAATTGTTGTACTGAAAATTGTGCTGTAAAACATTTCTTATCAATAAAATTTTACAAATTTGCACAAGTATGAACTAAAACCTAAATTAAAAAGTGTGTATTAAAAGAAAAGGCCCAAAATATGTTCTCTTAAAATTTTGTACTAAAAATTTAGTACTAAGAACTAAGTACTAAATATTGTCAGCTTAATATTTTGTACTAAAAATTATGTACTTAAAATTCAGTCATTGTGCATTGTGTACTAAATATTTTGTACTAAAAATTATGTACTCAAAATTCAGTACATTGTGCATTGTGTACTAAATATTTTGTACTAAAAATAATGTTTTTTTAAATGCAGTCCATTTTTTTGCTACAAGTGCTCAAATTTGCACAATCAATATCTGATTACTCGCACTGCAATAAATTGAGAGGTTTAAAAGTTTGTAATTGTTACAATTTTAACAAATTACCACCCTGGCAACTTTTTCAATTGCGCACACGTTATTAATACACTTTCTCATTTTTCCACCTTTTTTGCAAATTTGCATTTGCATTAGCGTAGCCATTCAAATGTTAATAACTGACAATGTGACGCTTTTCACAAAAACACAACTTCAACAACCAACATCACTCATACGCCATGGCTGACCGCCTGCATGCCACGCCACATGCACGCTTTGCTTGAGCACTTAACATCGGTCGCTCGATTGTTATGTGCGGTGAAGCAAAAATAACAACATACGACTATATATGTAAACATTAAAACGCTGCATTTAAGTGCTATGGCTG
Organism: Sphenella marginata; assembly: GCA_951509765.1. Classification (NCBI taxonomy): domain Eukaryota; kingdom Metazoa; phylum Arthropoda; class Insecta; order Diptera; family Tephritidae; genus Sphenella; species Sphenella marginata. The sequence goes on along the minus strand of OX608081.1, from coordinate 73,013,687 downwards.
GGTAACAAGCGAGCAACCATTTGCATGTGGAGCTTAGCGGGAAAGGTGGAGGGAGTTTTGGTAATATACACAGAGAAAACTATTAAAGAGAGAAAATTTGGTTTGTGCAACAGCTGTAACAAATTACAACTTTATTGCTTCATTGCATATAAGCGTTGTAATATATATATATATGTACATATATACTATGATGACTACACATGCATGTGTGAGTGTGTGTGTGCGTTGAACGGTGTGCTTTTAAGCACTTGTAAGAATGCGCAAAGTTCAAGCGATAAAATGATTTGTTGGTGTGTGGCGCATTGTTCAATGAACAAGTAGAAAAATTACAATCTTCTGTTATTTATATACATACGTTACATACATATAGGTGGAATACATGTACATACATATCTATCTGTATATGTAAGACCCGCAATCGTTCGCTCATTGCTCGCAAAATCAATATGAGCAAATAAATGTAATAAATGATTGATTGCCTTGCATATACATATGAAAGTACAAGCGACTCATATACATACCTACATATGTGCGAAGTAGAAGCGGAAATGTTGTATTTGCATGCATACTAGGGTGGTTTGATAATTTTGTTGGCACTGAAGGAAGTACTAATCTCTAGAAATAAATTTTACGAGTTCAATGTTTATACATTGCATTATTGTAGACAAATTTATAGAGTAGGCAACATTTTTGAGCCAACATAACGCAAAACAACAGTTTTTAGAATTTGTGTCTGTCTGTATGCATGTTTGTTCGCTAATCACTTGAAAATTGCTTAATAAAATTGAATGCACTTTCCTTAATTGCATTATAAGCCACCCAAATTAACATTTAAGATATCCCTTGTTTCGATATCTCTAACAGTTTCGGAGCTATTGCCAAATATGTGTAATAAGATGATCCAAAATACATTAGCAAAATATGGGTATCAAACGAAAGCTACTAATTAGTGTCGCATAAAGAAATCTGATTAAATTCCATATCTCAATTAGTTGCGGAGATATAATAATTAAAATCTAACTTTAGTTATAAGTTATGAGACGCTGCGAATGTGATCGAGCTTCCAGGGCTTTATAAAAACAAAAAAAACAAAAAAAAAATCAAATCAAGTTTTACTCGGCATTTTGAAGCAGGCTACTTGATTTCGAAAAAAAATAAAAAAAAAAAATTTTGTAAATTTACAAAAGCAATTTTTTCTAGTTCTCCTTTATTCCTATACTAAATACTAAAACAAGACCACTTTTGATTTCTTACCAAAAAAAAATTCAAAAAAAAATATTTACTCAACATTTTTAAATAGGGCAGACGATTTGAAAAAAAGAATAAAAAAAAATTCCACAAAAAATTTTTTGGGCCGAAATAGTAAAAAAAAAATTTATAAAATTTTCGAATGCAATTTTTTCTAATTCTCTTTTATTTTAATACTAAATACTAAAGAGGTAACAAATCGGATAAGATAAATATTTTTTTTTTCAAAGCTGTCACCTTGAAAGACACTTTAAAAAAAACAAAAAGAAAATTTCGAAACCACTCTCCCATAGGATCAGTTATTTCTTTCCAAAATATTTTTTAATTTTTTTTTTTTGCAATTTACTCTTTTTCCACAGTACAAATTTTACCACCTAACTGAAAAAAACCCACATGTCTACCCACCCTTATGCAAATTCACATCTTTATGTATGCTTGTCCATCGATTGTTTACCCGCCACTTGTTAGTTCCTTGTCATGTTATGACATGTCTCTTCCGCAGCTGTTACCATAGTCTGACAGTAATTTGTGTTGCATTTGCATATTAGTGATTGTTACCACGTCATGTAGCGCATAGAAACGCGGGAAGAGAGAGATGGTTAGAAGACTAGAATGGAAATGATAATCAAAGGGAAAATTTAATGCATTTCAAATACTTGGCCCATCTGTTGCCCCCCTTATCCCAACACGGCTGATGAGGTTTGGTGACAAACTGGTTTTAGTACAGGTAGGCGGAAATGAGTAAAGGTCCTACTTTAAGGTACGGTTTGTGCGCAAAAATCTCAAAATAGTCTGCTTTAGTTCGAAAATTAAAAAAAAAATTTTATTCACTTAAATTCAAAACAAAAAATATTCAACAGAGTTCTCTAGCAGTTATCTACATATGTATATACAAAAGCTCAGCACGAATACCAACCTACTAAATGTGTTCTAAAATAACTTACACTACCAGCTTCATTAAAATGCTTTATAAAATCATTCTAAGCAAGCAAAAAAAAAATGTCTCATGCCGGCAAAATAGCTACTTAGACTGTTAACCGCAAACGCCGCGTGCTACCCTGCCTGTGGTTCACCATGTCGTATACTTAACATAAACATCAAATTCTTTGGGAGCGAATTTCTCTTCATCGTACTAAAGCTCAAGCAAAGCAAGCTTTTGTATTACATACATATATGCAGAAAAGATGCCACGCTCATGCAAGAGTGTGGGAGGGTTTATATTAAATAAGAGTAACTGTTTGGTAAATGCGTTGACGGGTCAAATGCCTGTATATCTATTTACTCTTTGGTATGCCGCTCAGTCGGGCTGTTGGCGCAATAACAGCGGAGTAGGTTAAAAAGAAAATATGAGCTGAGTTTAGTGACTTCTACTTCATAATGAGATATTTAAATCTTTTTGAAAAGGTTTAGCAATTTTAAGAAGTTATATCGAAGAAAGCTGCTGGGGTTGGAGGATTAATATCAATAATCTGCTACTCAACGCCGTATTGCTTCTGATATGTAAATTGTGTACTAAGTTGGGACAATAGACGCTTTGGATAATACAAATCAGAAAAGGATACATTTTATGGGTTAAAATGAGAGCAAAAGGTTTAAAAAAAAATTTTATATTTAATTTCTTGTCCATTATTCTAAACCTAAAAATAACTGCTTTTCTGCATTACATATTGTAGAAACATTTTAAAAATAAATTTGAAATTTTATTGCGATTAAAAAAAAAACAGTCGTTATAATTTCAAATTTAATATTTATTATTTATTCAAAAAACAAAGAAAGATAGGATAAAAATATATTTAATTTTATAAATAATAAAGCAAAAAAAAAAAGTAACTACAGAAATTTTAAATTTTGTAAGTTAAAGCAAATTGTAATATATAAAATTTCATTAACAAGTCTTGAAAATATCTGGAATTTATAAAACATTTTTTTTTTTTTGATAGTTGTTCAAATTTATCATGGTTTTCTTGTTTTAAGATATTTGATAAATTCTTTATGTAAGTAAACTTAGATTAAACTTTTTAATATCAAAGTTTTATGAAATATTTTCGTTCAAAATTATTTTGCAAAAACTATGTCCATGCTTGAGGCCCAGTTTCACCAAAAAAAAAACTAAGTTAAAAAAAGTGCCTTAATGATTTTTTTTACTTGAATTTTATATGAAATCTGGTTGTTGGTAACATTTAATTCAAAATTTCAATAAAAGATTAAAAAAAAAAAGAAAAATTATTATTTAATTTTTTAAATTTATTTAATTTTAAACTCACAAAAAGTTTATTTATGTTTCTATCACTTTTTATGGACAATTTCTATGCTGGGTATGGAAAAATTTATATGGGGAAATATACGAAATTTTGGAAAATTTTGTTTAAATATTTTTGAAATACAAAATAATATTTTACTTTGAATTTTAATATTCAGGAAATTTTTTTAAATTCGAAAAAAAACCTAAAAAAAATGTATTTGCAATAATTTAAAAACCACTTTTAATTCGAGGGTAACATATCCCTTGCACATGCTTAAATTTGAAAACGTGTAATTACAAAAATTTCAGAAACTTTAGAGAAAAAATATTAGTTACATTGCATAAACATTTAATTGGGTACCACTTTATTTTCATGCTAAAGCTTTTTACTTCTTTTGTGGCTTTAAAATTGGATTGTTCAAAAAATTTGTTTTTTATTTTTTTTTGGCTTGAGATTGTATAAATTTTTTAAATTAAAAAAAAAATTGTTACCATGCAAATTTTTTTTTATTTTTTTGGAAATATTTCACAAATTTTTTAAGCCCAGAAATTTTTAAAATTTTTTAAATAAAAAAAAAATGTTGCCATGCAAAACATCACACATACGTTAGTAGGCAACAATTTTAAATAAAATAATTTCTTGTATAAAATTTTTTGTTGTTTAATCCTAAAAAAAAATTAAAAAAGAAACTTGCTTATCTATTTATAAACAGCAGCTAAAAAATATGAACTTTACAAAAATAGAATTGTGTTGTTTTTGGTGGTAACAATTGAATTGCTAGTAACTCTCCACATTACTAAAATAATGGCAGCCATGATAATCAGAAAAGCTTTCACATCAATCAAAAATGAAACTGTTCAAGCGTGTCAATATAAAACTAAAGCCCGTCGCGGTAATTTAATTACTCAAAAAAAAAGTATATATTTGTATATACATACGAGCATATAAGCTTATTAAACAAAACAAAAAAACAAAAAAAGCAAAAATGTGTGAAAATAAATGTAATTATTTTCGTGCCTAAACAGAACATTTATAGTGACTGAAGCCACGGCTACTCATAATTAAAGCGCAAGGCCGTTAAACAAACCCAACTTACTTGCGTTTTCTGCTACTTCGTTTTTATTATCTTCTAAACATACTTTATGATGAGTTTCTTCTTCTTTTTCTTTTCGTTATTTACTTAATTACCGTTGCCTATTCTTACGTTATTTGTATTGTTGTGTTTTATTATTACGCACTTTTACTGCTAATGCGTTAATTAGAACCTATTGAAGGTAATCAATGAAAGCATTTTTCTCTTCAATTTTGTCGCTAACGCCATAGCGTATAAGCAACTAATTAACTTTCGGTTAGACAAAGTGTTTTTGTATGTTTCAGCCCACAAAGCTGTTTAGTGGTTTGTTTAAGCAATCCGCTTTTATATTTATCTTGATTGCTGAATATTGCAATTGAACAGCCTTTGATAGCTTAATTAAGTCTATGACATTATGGACATATTTTGCGGGTTCACAAAATTTTACGTGATACGAAAACGAAACTTAGTGTTAAAATTTAGTACAAAAAATATTAGTACTGCAAATTATTTTTTGGAAGTTACTTTATAGAGTAAATAACCAAAAAAAAATTAAAACAAAAAAAACACGAAAAGTAAGTTGTACTAAAAAACTGCTAAAAAAACTCACAGTACTAAAAATTCAAAACACACAAAATTTATCCCAATAAGATGTACTAAAAATCTGCTTAGTAGGTCCTAAACCACAGTAGTGAAAATTCAAAACACTCAAAAGTTATCTGACGGTTTCTACCGTTTACAAGCAGTAAGCTGAATTGTAACTGAACTTTTATTCTATTAAATTTTGGTTTGTACTAAAAATATTTAAAAGTGTTCTAAAAATTAATTTCGCTAATTTTTCGTAAATAATTGAAGAATGTTGCTAATAGCTAGATGAATAAAAAGAAAAATCTAAAATTAAAAAAAAAAACACAAAAAGTAAGGTGTACTAAAAAACTGGTAAAAAAATTCACAGTACTAAAAATTCACATCACTCAAAAGTTATCAGACGGTTTCTACTGTTTACAAGCAGTAAGCTGAATTGTAGCTGAACTTTTATTCTATTCAATTTTGGTTTGCACTAAAATATTTAAAAGTGTTCTAAAAATTAATTTCGTTAATTTTTTGTGAATAATTTAAGAATGTTGCTATTATCTAAACAGTAGCTATGTAAACTTGAAAATTATAAGTTTTTAAAACATTACAAAGTGTACTAAAAATTTGTACTAAAAAAATAAAAACTATATTAAAAATTGCACTAACGATGTTTAAAAAAAATGGCAAATTTAGATCGATACAGTTTATACCAAATCTTCTCGCTTATATCAATAAACTTTTGTTTAGGTTTCTACTAAAACTGTACTAAAATATTCTAAAAATGTGCCTTGTTCATTCAAAAATAATATAAGTAAAAATTTTAAGGCCTTTCGTTCGTCTTAAGTTGACTTTGTATAATAAAGCACTTATAAAAGCTGTACTAAAAGTGTACTAATTTTTTTTTTAAATGTACTGAAGGTAATAATTTATTATTATTGAAACTATTATCGTAAATTGTATTTAATCACATTGCGTATTATCTCATAACCTAAATCTGTACTAGAATTCTTATAAATTATGTACTAAAACCGTGCGTGGGTAATGAATATGTGATTCAGCATTGAGTTCGGGTGTTTCTTATATATGTATATGTTTTTTTTTTTTTGTTTTGGATTTTAATAAAACCCACTTACTTCCTCTTCAACAAGTCCATCAATTGTATGCTTCAAAAGCTTTTGAGGTGCTATGGTTTTTAAATTTATTTATCTTCTTTCTCCTTTTTACCTAAGAAATTTTCGTGCTATTTTCTTTTTAATTTTTTTTTTTTTTTTAAGTTCCTACTTAGCTTTATACTCGATTAGTTGTTGCTACAAAGCATGCTTATCTTTTGTTTTACCCAACAAAGAAAAACAGATCCTACCATTCAAAAAAAGTTACAGAGAAATATCCACAAAAAGTACACAAACTCAAGTTTCAATTTTTGAAAACTTTTAAATACATACAACAAAACAGATTTCAGTGCTTACACTTGTTGTTGTAGGGTTTCTTCCGCCACCACACTTTCAGCTACTTAGTGCGTCTAAAATAGCGAAAAACTTTTTTAGTACAGGTGTCTAGGGGAGAATGCAATTTACTTGTGCGAACTTGTTGCGCTAAACAAATAGTGAGGTAACAACAACAGCAACAAAAACATGAAGGGCAACAACAACAAATTGCCCAAGTAAGCTACTTGTAGCATTCGCTTTGAAGTAGTTTGTAATTTAGTGAATTGGAAACAAAGAAAGTTAAGTAGAAAAGTGAAAGTAATGTGATAGCAAACGAGATTGGCACTCAAGCGCAGTGAGTTTGTGAAAAGAATTGAATTGAAAACAAATACCTAAGCTAAATGAGGTACTAGAGCAAGGAATTAGATTTAGCAGAAGTGAAAGAGAAGAAAAAGGTAAGAGAAAGAAAGTGTAAATGTTATTTCTTTTACTAAATGAAAAAGTTAATTTGGCAAAGGAATGCACGGACTGGTAGACCACTACATTCATCAGCTTAGCACTCTATGGGCTACATAGCATCTGAGTGACATTCTACAAACTATTGAAGCAAATAATGTGCACACAAAGGTCAACAACAAAATTTGCGGTAATAAACATGAGCACTTTTCGTACTATGACACACGCAAGTACTAAAATGTATGTGGCTTGCGTGCGGGCGTTACGATTCAATAGTTTGCTCACCAAAAAAAAAAAAAAAATTGATACGACCTCTGTACTCGCTGAATATACGAAAAAGAACCAAAAGCAATAAAATCAAATTTATTGCACAAATCCAAACAGCATGGCATGTTGTTGTGGACATTGAGTGGCGATAAAAAACAAAAAAAGTGGCATACGCTCTTTCGTGGGTGGAGCACAAATACATATGTACAAGTAAAGCCGCACTGCCAGCTTCCAATATATACGACTAAATCGTTTCAACCAATCCATTGATTATTCGTAAATAATTGCCATGTAGTAGCTTGACGATTGTATTGAAAGCGTTGATACAAATGTCAATGACAAAATGATTGTAGCAAAGTTACAAGAGACAAACAAGGAGAAATGGAAATGAAGCGCCTGAAAATAGGCAATCAGAACGAAAATACCACAAAGTACACAAATGGCAATATTAACAAATATACTATGACCGTTTAAAAGTCAAAAGGCAATGCCTAAAAAGAAAAAGAAAAAAATAAGAATGTGTACTAAAACGACATTTCAGCTTTTTAGTACTAAATAATTAATGTTAAAAATTAAGGCAATCACTGAATGTAATTATGCTAAAAACATTTTTACTAAAAACATATAACAAATATGATAACTAATGATATGTACTAAAAATGTGTACTAAAAAATATGCTAAAAGCAAAAAATCATATGAATTATAAAATTCAGGAAATTAATCGAAATGTATTATTGTACAGTAGAGAATGCACTATAGTATTAAAAATATGTACCAAAAGTTAGTACTAAAAAATTTTGTAACTATATAGCAAGAATAAATAAGTAAATTTCATTCAGAGCTCATTATCAAAATCATGACATTACGACTTCTTGAATAGCAGCTAATACGTGAAATATAGTACTAAAAACCTATAAATACCTTATAATGGTAACTAGGAACAAAAATTTTGGCAAGACGTTGAAAAACTTTGTTGGCACATTTTTAATAATTATATGCACTTGTACCTATTAAAAATAAATTACAAAATATTTGTTGTGCGAAAGTTGCTAGATTTTATATGAAACTAAAGTGGCGCATTTGAATTATTGTGTGTGCTAAAGATGTGTACTAAAAATATTTTTATAAAATTAGGGCAATCAGGAAAAAGAAAATTGTTACAATGAAGATGAAAAATTTGTTCTAAAAACATGTACTAAAAAATATATATTGACATATTAAAGAATTTTATTAAAAAAATTATTTACTAAAAGTATATTGATGAAACTTAGCCATTAACAATTTTCATAAAAAACATGTACTAAAATTTTTATTAACATGAATTGCAATTTATAAATTAAAATTTTAGTTAGGGCATGTGTTGCATTTGAATTTTTTAGCACTGCAAAATTGAATCCAAAAATTTTAGTACAAATAATATTTAGTACTAAAAAATTATATCCAATTCATTACCTTAAATTTGATAAATACTTTTATTACTTCAAATATTTAGTACAAAAAAATAAGTAATTTAAAAAAACTAAGAAGTATGTACTAAAAAATTTAGTACTAAATTTCCATGCTAAAAATAGCGCTTCGATAGTTTATGATTCAAAATAATGCATTAAGCAATCGCTTATCATAAAGCGTTTTTAAAAATTTAGTACTAAAAGGCCGTGTACTAAACTTTCTCAGCTTTGTTATATCAACTATTATATATTATGTAAAGCGAATTCTATTTTAAGCGCACTTACTAGTATTTATTATTAAATTTGTCAGTACCAAAGCTGCTACTACATTTGCTACGCTCATTTAATTTTGTTTAAAAGCAGTCATAACTTAGCGTTCAATGAACTGTTAAGAGTCAATTCCAAAAGATTGACTAACATTATTTTACACATAAATACGTTGGCGCCACTCGGAATGGCATACGGTTGACTGTATGTATGTATGTGACATGATTTGACATAATATTTATTTGCTATACGACAACTTTATGCATCATAAATTTAAAAAAAAAGCAAAGAAACATAGCAAATAATAAAAATATATCAAATACTCGTAAATAAATAAATCGCTATCGTGATATGGTTATAAATGCGTATGTGTGTGTGTGTGCCTGTGTGTCGTATGCGTTACCGCGGAAAGCCATAAAGATATGAGAAAGGACATGGGCAATAAATTATACGCACATTTGTAGGTGTACATTAAAAAAAATAAACCGTTTCTGAAATGTGTATGTGTGCGTGTGTCGGCATTTATATTTTACTTTTATTTGTTAAATTTTGCTGAGTTAGTCAAATAACCAAAAAAAAAAAATCCCATTAAAGCGAGAAAAGCTTGACAGGCAAGAGCTTTGACTCTCTCTTCGTTCTCTGACTCTTAATGAGCACTCGGCGGTATTTAATGTGAAATTAATGACATCAACGTGTTTTTTGAGTTGGTATTACTTTTTTGAATTCGTTGCTTTATTATTGCTAGTTGTTATATGGTCCTGTCACTTGCTAGCGAAGTGTTTGCTCTTTAAGGGTCTTGTTTTTTTTACGTTCAATTTAGTTTTGCTGGAATTTAAGGTTATTTTTAGAACTATATAGCTATTTTTAAACCACAATTTTTAGCATTAAAATAGGTTACTGCATAAAAAATTTAGTACTAAAAAGTAGTACTCAGTTTTGAAGGACTACAAGTTTATCACACAACTTGTGGTTTCAAAATAAGAAAAAAAATCCTAGTAAGTGCTGAAATGAATGAATGAAAAAATCCCTAAGTTTTGAAATGCAAGTACTAAAAAATTAGTACTCAAATATTATATCTGTTCCATTACTTCAAAATTTAGCGTTTATTAGGGTACTCCAAAATTTAGTACTAAACTTGTAATAAAAAGAATAAAGTACTAAAACTTAGGTAAAAAATGTTTTTTGTAATTTGAATACTAATACTAGTATTGAGATGTAGAATTTTAGTACAAACAAATTAAAACCAAAACTTTAGTACTAAATTTCTGGATAAGATTCATGACTATTAAATTGGTACGGTACTAAAAATCTTCAACAAATAGGTCTCAAAAATATTTTTAGTGAAAAAACTTGAATTAGTACAACATTTTATGTGCATACCTTTTTAGTACTAAAACTTGATGTACTAAAAATTTAGTACTAAAACTTGATGTACCGAAAATTTAGTACTAAAGCTTCATGTGCTAAAAATTTAGTACCTACTAAATAATTTTACTTTTGAGTGATCAATTTAAACTTTAGTACCAAGCTTTTAGTACTGAATTTATGTACTAATAATATAGCAATAATTTGAGAAAGAAGGGTAGAAATAAAATTTTGTTTTCCAAAATACCGGTTATTTTTTATATATTCAAGTAGTAAAAATATTTAAACTTTAGTACCAAGCTTTTAGTACTGAATTTATGTACTAATAATATAGCAATAATTTGAGAAAGAAGGGTAGAAATAAAATTTTGTTTTCCAAAATACCGGTTATTTTTTATATATTCAAGTAGTAAAAATAGTAGCACTAATAAGATTATCTTTAGTACAAGAAATTACGTAGTAAAGAATATTTTTTGTACTAATTATTCAGCAGTTCATATTCAATTTATAAAATTTTAGTACTAAACTGTAAATTTCTAAGTACTAAAATCTTATTACTAAAACTTCTACTGTACTAAAAATGTAAATCAGAAATGTAGTAAAATAATTGATTATTCAGTAAACAGGAAAAAATAGTGCTAAAAAGTAGTGCCAAACACAATTTTGTTACTTACTAATTTAAAAATATAATATTTTAGTACTAACTAGAAACGGTTACCTGGCACCGATTTTTCTAAATCATACAAACCCATTGCATCAAACCTTTTTTTTTTTTTGAAATGTGTACTAAACCGTAACGGTACAAAAAATTAATGCTCCAAATATTTTCACTCTCTTTAGGTAGAACGCAATAACGCTCGCCAAACACCGCCCTCTAGTGATTATTTATGCCTGTCTGCTCCACCACGCAGTGGGATACTACTCTTTCCTTGCTGCTCCTAAAGCCCTCAACATTAGACCTTCATACGCAAATGTGTCAAGCAACAGCCAAATAATCTTCCCTTAAAAGACCACAGCAAATTCTTTATAAAGAAATCTTCATTATTTGACGCAACCTCAAAAAAAAAAATATGGCCGCTCGGCATTGGGGAAAACGAAAACCGCCTTGAGCCACACAACAACCCCACCGAAATAACCTTAAGCAGCAAATGCATTAATGGGAAGCTGTAAAAAGGAATCAACGTGAACCATAGTGAAAAATTTGTTGGGAAGAAAGAAAAAATCTGCTGCACTCAACAAAGCCAAGCGTGCAGCACATTGCAATGCGCCGCAGGTGTAGCACAGTGTTGATGAGAGAAGCAAGGAAAAAGTATGCGCCTTGAAAGGCAAGAATTGAATCGAAGTTTGAGCAGTAGCAGCAGGGTAACGAGATGCAGAGTTTGTGGTGCGAGCGAGAATTGTGAAAATGTGGCAACTTTTGTAGCAAAAAGCAAAAATTAATATGAGAAAAAACAAATAAAAAAAGCTGAAACCCGTTTGTGTTGTTGGCAATTTGTTAAAGCTACTGTTGTTGTTTTTGTTGTTGCTGATTTTTGTTGCAGCTCACCACTTGTTGTAGTAGTGCATGTTATAGCATGTTTTTGCTGATTTTCGCACGATTGCATGTATTTTTCGCAAAATGCATTAACCACCACGACGGAAGGAAACATATTGAAGGTTGCATTTTCAGTAGCGCAGCGCCAGCACTTCAAGCGATTACTCTACATGCAAGCATTTTCCCGCGCACCACACAACACCGCATCGCACATCACAAATCACTTAACACAGCAGTCAGTAGTATGTTTTTTTGTTGTTGTTGCATTTTGTTTTTGCTGCTTCGAGCAATTTTTGTTCTTGTTTTGCTGCTTGTTTTGCGGTTATGTTGACTGCCATCCGTTGTTGCCATTAGCGGTCGGTCGATGTTACAACAACACAAAATAACGAATGAAAAAAAATCGTAAGGCTTTTAATGCTCGATTATTTGTGCAGCGTAGCCTATCGGTAGGCGCACAAGAGCTGAGTACAAAAAATAGTAATAGTAACAGTTAAGCAGCATGTATATTAGGGTGCGCAGAAAAATTAAATAAAAAAAAAAATTTTAATTTAAAATGGTTCAACCGCTTTTTAAATAAATTCCTGATCGAGTAGGATATTTAAAAATAAAAGGTTTCCCAAAAGAATTAAGGAAAAGTCAGAAGTTAAAAAATGTTTGGCACTCAGCTTTTTATTAAAACGAACGAAATTTAAATAAAATAATATCCGCCTACTCTAATATTTTTTTTTACATACAATTTCACATTAAAAAAAATAACCATTTTATCAGTTTAATTTGAAAAACGGTATTGAAATTTTAAAATTTTTTTTTTTAATAATATACATAATATCATCCAACTGTGAGATTTTTTATACAATTTCGCATTAAAAAAATTACCTTTTATCAGCTATTTATTTGAAAATCTGTATTGAAATTTTGAAATTTTTTAATAAAATAATATTCGATATCTGTTAGATTTTTTTTACAATTTAACATTAAAAAAATTACCATTTATTTATTCGAAAATCTGTATTAAATTTTTGAAATTTCTTATAATTTTTTTTTTTAGTAAAATCATATACGACAAATGTGAGATTTTTTTTTACAATTTCACATTAAAAAAATTTCCATTTTATCAGTTATTTATTTGCAAGTATTAATTAAAATTTTTTATAAATTATTTTTCACAATTTTACATACAAAAAATTTTGAAATTTTTGAAATTTCTTTTAGTTTTTCTTCTTAAAATAATATCCGCCAACTGTGAGATTTTTTCTGCAACTTCACATTAAAAAAAATTACTGTTTAATCAGTTATTTGCTTGAAAATCGGTATTTAAATTTTAAAATTTTCGAAATTTTTCATAATTTTTTTTTAATAAAATCATATTGGACAACTGTTACATTTATTTTACAATTTTACAAAAAAAAATTATTATAACTTTTGAAATTTTTTATAAATATATTTATGTATATATAAAAATAACTATAATAACTTTTGAAATTTTTTATTATTTTTTTTTCAATTTAACATTAAAAAAATTCCGTTTTAGCAGTAATTAATTTTTTTTTAAATCTGTGAAGAAATACTTTTTAATTTAAAAAAATACTCATTTTTTCCATGGTAAATATTTTCATTTTCCGCCCACCCTAATGTACCCATATATTGATATCAAAATATGCACTTGTAAGCACAGCAACAAATACTTGTAAGCTTCTCAGCTGTGTTCAAGCATTACATTTGTTGCTCAGGCTGGGTGTGCTTTTAGGCGCGCAATGCATTAGTCATGGCTCAAGACGATAATTACAGTCAACGCTGTTTGCTGCTGCTGCAATCAAGTGCTTTTGGGGGTGTGGGCGTACCTCCTGTACATTATGTTTATATACGTATGTTAAAGCTTTTAATTTCTGGGTGAGTGCAATAAAATCAATGTGATAGGAAAAAAAGAGAAATATGGGAAGCATACTTTTTGGCGCAAACTAACGAATTGTGCAGAAAGACCTAAAATATATTGTACATACGTTATTGGATGTTTTTTTTTGTCTTTGCTACAAACTGAGTACTATGACAGTTAAGGTTAATGGGGGTAGTAAAACATTGTTCAGCACAGAAAAGTGTGTAGGGTACCTACAGTGGGTAGGTTTAAGGAAATGCTTCTACAAACAATCTGTACTTGAAATCCTAGTTACAAAATGGGCCAAAAAATATAAAAAGTCCGGCAAAGAGTGAGATAATTCTGTTTGAAGAGGTTCGCCTTTTATACGTGTTGAATTTGTTTCCCCATGTAGTTTTGGGGTCCGAGACTTTGCATACTTTTAGGCACTTTTTTCTATATAATTTCTATAAAAATGCATTAGTGTTTGTAAAGATTTGTAATCTGTTTGAAAACAGAACTTCACAGTGATTAAGCATGGTTGGTAGTGGCTGCCAATCATTTCCATAATATCTTAAAATCGATATATAGCTATTGCATACTTTTAGGCAAAGCAAGGAGTGCGACAGATTCCGACTCACGACTTTTTTGATAAAAGCATTTAAAAAAATAGGTTATAAACAATGAAGAAGCTGAATGTAAAAGAAAATATTATAACAAACTTTAACGAAAAAAATGTCTTCAAAGAAACATCCTAAACAGTTCGACTTTGTGTAATATTTTTAGTAGTGCATACTTTTAGGCGCATATGTTTTGCTTAAAATTTATATATCTACATGTAACTAAGCAATAAGTAACAGAAAAGCCACAGCTGACTGAAAGACCGAAATACAACAAAAAAAAATTTAAATATAATAAAACTACAAGTCAGAATATCTTTGAAGAGAGCCATGCTAAAGAACTCTTCTCAATAACTCCACATTACAAAACATTATAACAAGAACGCCCTATCCCAGAATTATTTTCAAAAATGATCTATCTCTAGCAATTTCAATACATATTTAGATGGTTAACTTATCAAGATATACCGAGTTAGATATTTCTGGAAAAGTTCTGAGATGTATAGTTCTTCAAGCGAAATCTGAAACGGGATTTTCTGGAAAAAAAATAAAAAATTCTGAAGTAGGTAAGTCTTCACAAATGATTTCTAATGTGGCTATTTTCCACTCAGCGTTCGAAATTATGTCGAGTATAGTAGTAATTGCAGTAACCTTAAAATCTAGTGTTTAATAATATGTTTTCACTATCGTTGCATACTTTCAGGCACAAGCTAAAAAATCACCACTGTACAAGAGCAGTTGATACGTAACAAAATTTCTCTTTTTATTTGTTCAAACATGTTTATATTTTATCATTTAAAAAAAACATCTTCAACAAAGTGTTTTCCTTAACTTAGCCAATTTCAAAAAATTTCTTGCATCTGTTTTCCATGCAACTCAATCAATTATTCAATTGGAATTTTTTGCCAAAATTTTTGCTTCAACAATAATTGCTTTGGCGCCACTGCACATGGTTCGAGCGCATTTCAATACTTGTGATTCTCTTCAATTGCGTGACATTGGGCATGTATCAGCCGTGCGAGGACGAGGAGTGTAAGCTGCTGCGTTGTCGTATATTACAGGTAAGTGGTATGAAGAAGAAGAGAATTTCAAAAATAAATACAAATCAAAATGTGCTATTTCATTCAAAAAAAAAAAACAATATTTGGCATTAAATCAAAGAAAATTTTGTATAATTTTGTGCAATTTATTCATAACGTTTTGATTAAAATTAATTGAAAAATGTCATAAATAAATCTGTGACATGTGTTTGCATTCATGTGTGTGTGTGCTTGTGTATTGTAGTTGCAGCATTTCATTCATTATCGTTCATCAAGTATTGTTTACTTATTGCCATAATCAATGGACAATTTAATTGAAATATTTACTAAATTTAGCTAAGAAATGTATGTGCATCAGTTTGTATTACACAAATATTGAAATAATGCAATCACAAATAAAATTCCTGGATATTTGCCATAGTCGAGTTCCATGAAATTTAATGGAAATTTGTGTGTTTCACAGCTGAAATGAGGCTAAAAATCATTTGGAAATTATTAAATCACACGATTGTGTATGTAAAATATTGACTGCAATGAAATATTAAGCTAATCAGAAAAGGTAGTCGTTTGTGGCTAGTCCCAAACTGGGCCAAAAAGGCACCAATTTTTTACAATAAAAAATAAACCCGGAAAAATTGAAGATGATTTTTTTTTTATGGAAGTTTGATTATGTGGTCTATTTTAACATATGTAGTTTGAGCCTAGTATATTTTTGTTGTATTATTTTTGTCCGAAATTTTGCATCACGTAGGACATCTTCATGTTAAAAATACATGAAAAAGGCCAGTTGACAGACTAGTTGGCTTGGGATTAATACTTATTTTGCAATTAATAGTGGGTTTGACTGCAGGCTGAATATGCATTAGGGGTGGGTTTAAATAAAAAAATTTTTTTTTAAATTATTAATTTCTTTTCAATAATTTTTTTTAAGAATACTAAATTTTACTTGATTATAAAAAGTTTAGTTAAATGAAAAAAAGGTTTGTCAGCCTTGTAAAGTGTTCCAAGGGATTCTCTAGAATTGGTCAAAATAGAAAAAGCATGTCCTTAAGGTTTACGAGAATCTAGAGGATGCTCCTGAAAATCCAATAGAAAGTCAGCAAGCGCTACATTTTTTCGTATTAATTGCATTTGCTTTTGTAACACATAAGAGAATTAAAAAAAACAATTTCCGAAAAATTTACAGAAAAATTTTTAAAATTAAATAATTTTTTTTTTTGGTATTTAAAAATTCGCATAAGTTAATATAAAAAAAAATTTCCAGCCTCAACATTTTTTCCAAAAAAATTTTAAAGTTAATTAATTTTTTTTTTTATAAAATGTAAATTCACTTAAGTTAATATGAAAAAAAATTCTAGACTCAAAATTTTGAAAAAAATTGTTTAAAATTAAATATTTGTTTTTATAAAATACAAATGCACTTAAGTTAATATGAAAAAAAATTCTAGACTCAAAATTTTTATCAAAAATTTTTTAAAATCAATTAATGTTTCCTTTATAAACTGCAAATTGTATTCAAAAAATCACATAAGTTAGTAAAAAAAAAATTCCAGCCTCAAAAGTTTTTAAAATTTAGTTTTGTTTTATAAAATGCAAATGCACTTAAGTTAATATGAAAAAAAAAATTCTAGACTCAGAATTTTTGGCAAAAAATGTTTAAGATTAATTAATTTTTCTTTCATAAAATGCAAGTGGTATTCAAAAAATCACGCAAGTTAATAGGAAAAAAAGTTTCCAACCTCAAAATTTTTGTATAAACTACTATTTTTTTTTATAAAGGGCTAATGGTATTTAAAAATTACCAAAAGTTAATGTAAAACAAATTTTCCAGTGTCAAAATTTTTGTAAAAATTTTGTTAAATAATTTGTTTTTTTTTATAAAATAAAAACAGTTCTTTTCCACCCACCTTAATGCTTAATTACAGCAATGCATACGCAACTGACTTTGATTACTGTTTGTTCGGCATGCCAAATTAAATATTGCTCATACGCCATGTGGTCTTTTAATTGAAAATTATTTATTAAACTTGTTGCGTATGACAAAAAGAAATTTATTTTGTTATTGGTTTTACGTTCTGTCCACTTTTACGTAATTTGTTAGTTTTGACGAGCTCAGGTACAATTGATGGAAATTATTTTTCAATACACATTTGCTCTGACTTTTTTTTTTTGTAAATCAAACATCATGCGACTCATCGCGTATTGAACTTAATTCCCTTTTTTGCATCGTTTTTAGCTTACAAAATCATCAAATGCTATTTCAAAGCCACTTCTAAGCGTTTAACTTTCTTAAATATTTTTTTTAAATAGAATACAAACCCACAATATATGTTAGAGGTGAGCTGTTCTAATAGCATATAAGCTGCTTTAACACCCTGTTTTATGCTTTAAACGCTTATCTTTTCGTTTCTCTTCGCCATTTTTTTTTTTTTTTAATATTTTTTTTTTCTTTTCCAAGCATATGTATTCGTTTAATCATTTAGCGTCATCAACCTTTAGACGTCTCTGACAAATTTCAGCATACATGTCACATAAAGCTCATATACATTTTTACTACACTCATTGTTGGCTATGCGCCTTAAGGTAGGCAACTGTTGTATGCACCTACAGACGCATGCCAATTTAATGAGCGCCATCAACTGACACGTACAGCAATAACTACATATATTTATGTCTTATACATTTTTTTGTTAGCTTCATTCAAGTAACTTAAACGCATAAGTCACATGAGTTCATTTCACTCTCTTACTTCTATACATGCAATGACTTAACGCCTTAAAGTAGGCAACTCACATAGACACCTGCCAATTGCATGAATTTCAGCCATAGATAGCAGCTAGTTTATGTGTGTATGTGTGTACTACACTTTAAACATAAAAATACTTCTGCTAAATCCTCTGCTTAATCCCCTTATTGTTAATCTACCTTGCAAAGATTTGTCGTTAGCTGACAGCAACAGACAAGTTTTCCACTTTTCGTATTCCCCTCAATTTCTACTGAATGTATACAGTCTTAACGACATCATACTAAGCTACTACCGTCTCACTAATTACTTAGCACATCCCTACTTACTTAAATAGCAATTTATATTATATTATAATGTTGTAGGAACATATGCGCCATAATGTTCCACTGAGCTTATAATCATACTGAGGGTTAGTCAAGGTTAGTCAACTCAGGTTGGTAGCTTTAGTAAATTACTACCTAGAATGCGGCAGTTAGTATTTTTTGCTTGTTTTTGTAATTTAAATTGCAATTAAGCGTTGATAGCGTCATTTAATTTTCCATTGACATTGGATAGCTACCAGGAATAGTTTGTAAACGTAAACCCAACTAACAATTTTGGTAGTTGTGACGTAGCAGCGACTAATTTGTGACTTCAAAGTCATTGATCCTGGGAAAATTTTGTTGATAGCGTCATTTAATGTTCCATTGGCATTGGATAGCTACCATGAATACCTAAACGTCTACCCAACTAACACTTTTGGTAGCCGCAAAGTAGCAGCGACTAATTTATTACTTCAGAGTCATTGATCCTGGGAAAGTTTTGTTGATAGCGTCATTTAATTTTCCATTGAGATTGGATAGCTACCAGGAATACCTAAACGTCTACCCCAAAACTTTTGGTAGTTGGAACGGAACGGCCACTAATTTGTGACTTATAAGTCATTGCGTGCTACTCAAGGGAAGAATTTTTTTGTAATAAACTCTCTTACAAAGTGACAAATAACTTTCAAGTATTTTTAAACAAAATTAAGCGCTTACTCTGAAGTAAAACTGAAAGATGTAACGAAAACTAATAAATGGGAACTTTGAAGTAGTATTTACTACAAACTGGCGGAGGCACCTAACCCGCAACGCGAAGTTTGATATTTTATATTGAGGTAGAGTTTGAAGTTCCTAAAAATTTCTAAAATTAAAAAAGCACAAATACTGGTGACGTGTCATAATGTCAATGGAATTAATATCACTAACATTAATTCACATTTCGCACTTCGCTATTTTTAATATACTTTAACAAAAAGAACTTAATTCAAATCTGAGAATTAACGTCATTGACATTAATGCACTTTGCAGATGTGAGTGACATTAATTCCAATGATATTATGGCACGTCACCGTGGTAATTGTTTCAGCGTAGTGACCAAAGTTTACGATGGCTTTTTTCTTTTCTTTTGTCAACATTGAATGTTTCAAACCGGGAGGGAGGGAGAGGTTGTCGAGTTTACCCCCCTCTCTCTCCCGTGGAATCCAAAATTGCATATTTTTCCGGAGCTATCGATACAAAATGTTCTCGAAATTTCATAAAATTTGCACGTCCTTTCCTAGGATGTGTTTTAAGCGCCTCAACCCACAGGGAGTTGCGTCAAATGTTCGCTACCCGACTCATCTTTGTTTCCAAGACGAAAATTATTTACCAACTTTTGTTTAATAAATTTAAAAATATTTTAGAATAACAATTCATAGAAAATACAAATACAATGGATTGACAGAATTAATGATATCGCTGACTAATCCAATTTAACAATTGAAATCAGAACAAATTTTTAAATTTCAAAAACAATAATACCATAAAGACACTCAAAAAAAACCAAACAAAAAATTTATAAAACACAAAAGTACAATAACAACACTAGCAATATTATAGCAAGTATAATAACAACAGAAAATAGAAATATGCTGAACAAATACCAAGTCAAGTAGAGAAAAACTTGAGAAACCACAAATGACTATTAGAAGGGGCACTTCAAATATCTACGCAACAACAAATACAAAAGCTGTTGCGAAGAACAAACAAATGGTTAGCGTTCATACAAAGAAAAAAAGTTTAAACAGCAACTGGAAAATGCTACTCACTCGTATCAGGACTGCGACTGAGTGAGCAAGAGTGTGAGTGGGAAAGAGTGTGAGTGTGAGTCAAGCGAAATGGCTATTGCTCCTTTTGAAGAAGCAACACGCGACGACGAGATAGCGCCAAGTAGCAGCAGCAGCAGCAGCTACGGAGGGAAGCTAACATAACAACATTAAATATAAAAAGATAATAAGTGCTTCAAACAATAACAATGACAAGGACAATTCAATTGCAATTTCAATGAGTGTGGCACGCAACAAACCAACGAGCAAACGGGCAATGTTAAAAAATGTGGTACACAGACAATTGGCAGGATGCGAGCGATTGTGTGTTGGCTGTTTGAGTGTGTATTTGTGTGCTGTGGAGAATGCAAAATAAATATGAAACTGTCAGTTTAAATAAAGTGTTGGAAAACGGATGCGCATTCAACATTTTCCATCTTTATTATTTTTGTTTTTTTTTGGAGTTCAGCGAATTTTGAACTTTTATGACTCTCTGTGGTCACATTGGGAATGATAAGTATTTAGAGTTGAAGGTTTTGTAGGACATAAGTATGTAAAGTTGAAGGTTTTGTAGGACAAGAAGACCATAATTAATATGATAAAATATCTGTCCTACAGCCAGATTAGGTCGGCCAATAAAAAGCTAGCCATAATTTAAAGTTTTTCTATTTTTTCGTAAAACGAACAAGTCCTACATAAGTCCAATTGAGAGATGACTAGATGACTAGATCTAGAATTCGGAAATGAGAATATATTTAAAAAAAAAAAAAAGATTCGAGCTACACTGAACGAGAATAAAGGCCAAACTATTTTGTTTCCAGCAATGAAACCGATACGGAATGAAACTGAAATCAAACAGATCTAGGATGCGAAAGAAATTCTCAACAAAACAAAAAGTTGACTGGAGTCTTAACTGCACTGGAATAGAAGCTAACTAGAAATGAAAATTTAAAATGAAACCCTAACTAAAATGAAATGGAATCAGGGTTCGAATCAAATTTGAAATAAAACTCAAGCTGAAATGAAACGGAAATTGGAACAGAACGGAAACTGACAGAAAACACAATTTAAACGAAACCAAGGTTAGAATGAAACGGAAATTGGAACAGAACAGAAACTGACAAAAACCTTGACCGAGAAGGGAATCCATTACTAAATAGGACAAAGACTGATATGAAACTGAAACTGGAATAGAACAAAACTGGGACGCCACCAAAACTGAAAAAAACTAAAACTCAAAGGGAGCCCAATATTTAATGAGACCGAATCTGAATCAAAAGCGAAACTAAAATAAAACCGAAATTGCAGTAGAAAAAACTGGAACGAAACAGAGACTAACTAAGTGGAAACCGGAATGAAACCGAAGCTTTATTACAACCAAGACTGGAATAGAATGAAACTGGGATGCAACCAAAACTGGAATAACACTAAAATTCGAGAAAATGCAATGTCTAATTGGGCCGAACCTGAAACGAAATGGAAACTGAAATAAGCCGCATCTGGAATGAAATGGAAACTTGAACGAAACCGAAACTTAAATTAACCGAATCTGGAATGAAACGAAAATTGGAACGAAGCGAAGACTGAAATTTAACCGAATCTGGAATGAAACGGAAACTGGATCGAAACCAAAAATTCAATTAAACGTAAAGTGAAGTTAAACCGAATGTGGCACGAAACCAAAATTAGAATGAAACGTAAAGGGAACCCAATTTCTAATGTGACCGAATTTAGAACGAAACGGAAACTGAAATTAAACCGAATCTGGAATGAAACCGAACCTGAAGCGAAACTGTAATTGAAATTAATTTGGAATAAAAGCGTAGCTGGAAAAAGAAGCAAACCTGGAATTAAACCAAACCATTTTTGAAACCCGTACTAAAATGAGATTAGAGCAAAACTGAAACGAAACTCAAGTTTAATTTGCAAAATCAAACTGAACAAAAATCAAGCTCGAAACAAGGCTGAAGAAATTTTGGAATCAAAGGTAGAATGGAACTAGACTAAATGAAAGCGGAATCTTCTAAAATTTTAAATCAGTGCTGAACGAACTGAATTGAAGAGCATATAAGCTTAAACCTGAGCTTAATCCAAGTCAAGAGGAACTAAACTGAATCCGGAGCCAAAATTAAAACAGACTGAACCCGAAGTTGGAGTGAAGTAGAAACAAAAAGGAAACTCAAATAGGATCGAAACCGAAACTGAAATAAAAATGAACCGAAACAAGTTTTTAAGAAGAAAAACGTTGGCGAAGAGAATGGAGAGTAATCTTAGGCCGTCACGAAATGAAAACCGAAATTAATTTTGAAAACTGAAGCTAGCTGCGAAGGCGAAAGATTTTGGAGAGCTGGGACATTTTCTACTGACCCTCAAGCCAAACCGCTACTACTCAATCTATTTAACTGAAGGTTGGATGTCTGATGTGCGCTTGAATATTTTACATTTTTGTTTATTCACCGACACCGATGCAGCTACATACACAAACAAAGAAGAAGAAGACACACCGATACAGTTTACTTAGCATATAAGGTTGTATGAGTGTGTGTCTTTGTATGTCTGCTAAAATATTAATGGTAACTAAAATATATTTCATGTAGCACCGCAAAAGCTTGTGAATGGTTACATTTTGCGGTTGAACTAAACAACCAAAAGTGCAGTTACTGAACAAAAGTACCGTACACGCACACACACAAAAGGACACACATACACACAAAAGGAAACAGATACACACAAAAGGACACACATACAAAGAAATAAACTTAAGTGCATATTCTTTTATGTGATTACCTGGGCGAAATTTATTTAAGACTACATTTGATTGTGTGTGTGTGTGCGTGTGTCTCAGACTGCATCTTTTGCTGCAAACGAAATTTTATATATTTAGACAATTTCATTATTTTCCATTTAGTTTATTTTACGAATTCTCAATTGAATTTCTAAAAAGCAATTTTATTTGAAAAGCAATTGACAATGTGGCGTCGCTGTGAGAGAGTTTTTCAAGTATCATTTCCTTGGTCAAGTTGAAGAAATTATAAACGTTCTGAGATATTGTATTTTTGCTGAGAAAATGCAATTGCTCTTATAACTAATAGTGGAATGTTTAGTTTTCATATATAAAATAATTGCGCAAATACTTTTGAGTGGACAATTATTTTAAAAGGGTTTAAAAAATTAAAGCAAACAAATTTTTCAAAATAGTTGGTTGCCTCAGTATATTAAATTTCAGAGCCCTACTGTAGGTCCCTCAAAGCTGAGGTAGTTTGTAAATAACTGGAAAGTGGAACAGTTTGACTAACACTGGATTGCCTAATATAAAAATAGTTCAAAATGTTTATACTCCTTCAAACAGAGACTCAGCCAAACTGTTACCTACTGTGAGTTCATCAAAGCTGAGGTAGTTTGGAAATAACTAAAAAACGCAAAACAGTTGGACTAACACTGGATTACCTAATATAAAAATAGTTCAAAATGTTTATACTCCTTCAAACAGAGGCTCAGACTCGAACTGTAGTTTGAAAATAACTGGAAAGCGAAACTACTGTCCCTACAAAGTCTGGTCTAACTACCTTGTCTTCCTCCCAGACTATTTATTTACTTCAGAGTAACATAGCTCATATTCTTATTCGATTATTATTCATATTCACAAACGAGTTAGTATACGTAGAAGTACTCGATTCTAATTCACATTCGTCTCACTAACCTTACCATTAACCGTTTTATCTTTAAAATTGTTATTTCTTTCAGATTTTCGATGATATCATTTTCGTATTCTTTGCCATTGAAATGCTTATTAAAATGATAGCGATGGGCCTATATGGTAAAAATACGTATATGGCTGATTCATGGAATCGACTCGATTTTTTCATAGTTGTTGCTGGTTTGTTGGAATATGTTATGAATGTGGATAATTTGAATTTAACAGCGATACGTACGATAAGAGTGTTGCGTCCATTGCGTGCGATTAATCGTATACCAAGTAAGTGAAAAAGAATAAAATTTATATTTTAGGGGATACATGGCGTATGAGTGACTTTTTGAAATGAAGAAATTACGGACTTAACAGAACTACGAACAGTTTTGATCTATGCCAATTTTTTTGAATAAAAAAAAAAAAAAAAAATTCCTATTTATCGTTTTACTTTGCTATATGAGACGTCTCGATTCGCTACTCTATCACAACTTAAAAATAGGGTCTTAATTTAAGATTAAAAAAAAAAACAAATTTGGCTTTTTCTTGGTCGAAGCGAGCCAGATACCAATCTGTAATTATCGATCAAAAAGAAATTTCTTAGTATTTTGCTTCAATTAGATGAGTAACCCAATTAAAAAATAAAAAGTTTCATCGGGTTAGACAGTGCGTATACGCAACTTTTTAAAATTTTCATCAATATATGTACATCTTTGTATCTCTTATTCAATTTTTCAAAGGGGGATTCATATTATAAATACAAAAATTAAATCTAAAAAGCCATGTCTGCTAAGAGGGGTGAGGTAGTAAAATGGTTGGCATTAAAAAAAACTCACTCAAAACTTTGACATTCTCCTCATACCACAAATTTCTCAAAAGTAAACTTTCCCTCGTTTCCAACTCTTCACCACAGGTATGCGCATTTTGGTCATGTTGCTGCTGGACACGCTGCCTATGCTTGGTAATGTGCTGTTGCTCTGCTTCTTTGTCTTCTTCATATTTGGCATTATTGGCGTGCAATTGTGGCAAGGCATTTTACGTCAACGTTGTTGGATGTCTGACATGCCAGTCGATAATTTCCCGTAAGTACAAAATTTATTATAAAAATATGTAACATTTTTGAAAACTCATGCATTTTTCTACTTATTTTTACTAAAAAAAAAAAAAAAAAAAATGAATTTAAGCAATAATGACTTTTCTCTTTCCGCATTGCTACTTACTATTCTGCAAAGCTCGTTTTTATTAATTTTTTTCCATTTTACTAATTTTCACTTTCAATACTTACAATATGCTGTAAATATTATTTTGCCCTGTTATGTTTTTTATTATAAATTTTTCAATTTCTCAAATTTTTTTTATTTCCAATGTTTTTTATCACAAAAAAATTTTTTCCAGAATTTCCATTATATACTATATAGATTGTTTCACAAAGCAGTTGTATGTAGGAAAATATTTTCCCCCAATTTTTTTCAATAATTTATGCTTATTTTGAATACTTTTTGCTTGTTATAAATAATAATTTTTTTCACACAAATTTTTTTTTTAGAACTTGCAGTTATATAGACTTTTTTTTAAATATGCCTCGCGAAGAAGTAGTGTAGGAAATTGTCTTTCTATTCATTTAAATAGTTAAAAAATAATTATGTTTATTTTTTACACGTATTTTTTGTTTATTTTAGAAAATTTTTATACCCAAGAAAAAAAAACTATTTACAGCTTTCTGTTACAAAGCTGGATTTCATGTAGCTAGCTAGAAGTAATGTCTAGGAACCTCTTTTTCTAAAAATTTCTCTTAATAACTTTTGTTCAGTGCAAATAATTTCTGGCAAAAAAAAAATTTTTTTTATTTTAATAATCAAAATTTTCTAAAATTAGATTTTTACATGCTGTTGTTGTTGCTTTTATCTGGTTTCGGTATATTTTTCCTAATTTTGTATAGCTAATAATTTGTTAAAGGAGAAGTAATTTTTATATTTTTCTGTACATTTTTTTCAAATTAAAATCCAACCGACAATTTTTTTTTTTTTTCGAAATTAAAATTTATCCCATAAAACACTTTTCGCTGTTTTTATTTTATCTATTTATTAACTTAACGCATTTTTGTAAAATTAAAAAAAATTTGTTTTTCAAAATTATAGTTCAACCCAAAAATAATTGTTTAAAATTTTTGTTTTAACTTTTTTTTTAATTACAGGCTGTAAAGAATTGTTTTTTCTATAAATTTTTTTTTAACAGAATTCGTTTTATACTTTTTTATAAGTTTAAGTTAATTGACTTTTACATTTCGTATCAATTATCGGTCTAAGAAAATTTAACAGATCCTTTCTCGGAAAGCTGCCTAACCACATCATTACTGTTTCTCACCCAATCAACCACTTGCCTCTCTCCCGCAGCTCAAAAACACTCAATTAAATATATGTACAAGCTTCGAAATATTAACGTGTTTACCAAAACCAGTAGTACTAAAGTAGACATACACGTTTGCTACTAATACTTACACCAACACTTTCGCCGCTAAAGTCAGCATTTAGGTTTTGGTGCTCGTACGTCTCTAGTATAATGAATGCTAAATACTCATACGCCATGTATGACAGTCTTGAATATATATCGCTACGTTGGCGCCTAAAATCTGTAACTGCTTAGACAGTCAGTGTTTACCGAATGAAATGTGAGCAAGTTGGCGTAATGTAAGACTAACCAGTAGTTAGAGAAAAAACCTTAACAGACATAGACAGTACTTGTTGGGTGGGATTAAACTAGTTCCAAACAGAAGAAATTTTTTCAGCGAAAAATTTTAAATTGTGAAGTTTGCTTCAAGTAGTTTCCGGTACCAGGCGTCTTACCTTATACCTCTCTTTTGCTAGTCCAGTACTTACAGGAATTTCGTTTAGCCTGTTTCGACTAGTTTCAGGCTGCTATATTTCTATAAAAAATCTGACGATATTTTGTAAGTCATCCCAAATACTAAAACACTAGTTATTTATATGGAAAAAAGAGGCAGTTGTCTATCTAGTTCTCTGGTGGTTCCAACAAGTTGTGAATCAATTCAGAACGACTTGTTTTGATTGCAGGGTATACACACACCCATCCATCATATGATAGCTTATGTATGAGCTCACGTTTCCTCTATACGGTTAGACAACGGAGGCGAGTCATTATTGTCTGTCTTTGCAAAAGCGAAGAAGTTAATTTGCATAATAAAATTCAGTTATGACAGGAAGTAGAGAAAGAGCACTGACTGCTATTTTATGTAGTGATTTAAATTGAATGACAGATTTTTGTTTTGTTTGAGCAAATTTTAAAATGTATAAATAAAATTAAATTAAATAAAATAAAATAAAATAAAATAATATAAAATAAAATAAACCAAAATAAAATAAAATAAAATAAAATAAACTGAAATGAAATGAAATGAAATGAAATAAAATAAAATAAACGAGAAATAATTTTACTCTCTTCTGTAAAACGCATCTTAAACTTTAAGTTGTATAACTAGGAACTCAACAGCAGAAACGAAATTCAATTTTATGCAGTGGCTTGTGAGTGATGTGCAAACAAACACACAGACAAATAAAATAAAATTCTTAAAACTGTTTTTTCGCTTCTCTGACGTGTTATATGATATGAAATTTAAATTCAACACAAAAATTGAAGCACAAATCCCACGAGCTCATCAATTTCAAACACGTTTGCTAAGTGACTGAGACACGTTTAGCCTGCCACTTTGCGCCAAATATACTCAAACGTGAAAACTCATGCAACATCGGGTGCTGTTATGCATCAGAGAGCAAACATCCCGCATTTAGCACTGAAGAATTTATATAGCTTAGAGTCAATAACAATTAGACAGCTGACATTTCTATAGAGACTTGTAGTGAAAGCATTAACATAAAATACTTTAGTCAATAATACTCACGAGAAAAAAAAGAATGAGTGAAAGTGCTTTTGGAACAGAAAAACGTGCTTGCTTGAAATTATGGCTAGTACGTGAAATACTAATTGTGGCTTTTGGATGATATTGGAAAGCTTTTCAGCCTAAGAGACGTTAGGCACCTCTTCGATTCCTCTAATGAGATATCACAGCCTCAAAGCACTTTTGTAGACAATTTTAGACAGTTTGTGAAGGTTTGATTTAAAATTCAAAACTTTTTTTCAAAATATTATCATTTTTTTTTTTTAGAATTTTATTTTTGAAAAAAAAATTTATTTCAAATTAGAATAAAAAATTATTTAATTTTATTGCTTATAAAAATTAAGAAAAATATATTTAAGTAGAAAAATATTAGGCTTGAAAAAAGTTTATTTCATTACATAAATTCAAATAATATTTTAAAATAAAAAAATGGTAATTCTTTACGACCGCACGTAGCTGCTAATACACGACCAAAAATATCGGGAGAGGTATCAAAAGACGCGTTTTGACCTCTGTAACAAGAATCCGAATCCGGAAAAGAAATATTTTAGTTCAGTGAAAAGTTATTAACAAAAAACCAAAAAATGACCCAGGTCAAATCCTGATATAGGGGTCCGATCCATGTTTTTTATGTGCAGAACACCTTTCCGCATTGGCGGTCAAAACGCGTCTTTTGATACCTCTCTCGATATTTTTGGAGGTGTATTATCAGTTACGTACGGTCGTAAAGAATTACCCAAAAAATTTCAAATTATATTTTGAAATAAAAAAAATTTTTTTTTTTTAAATTAAATTTTTTTCAATATTTTTTTAATTTGTTTTTTCAAATGAATTTTTGCTTAAGTTTTTAAGTTCTTTCTGTCAAACTATTTATTTTTTTAGTTTAATTAAAAAGAAAATGAATAAAACAATTAATATTTCAGAGTCAAAATTACCGAAGCTGAAAAAAAAATTTGTAAATTTCTATATTTTTATTATTTGAAAAATTTGTAAATTTTTAAAATCTTATTTTTTATATAAAGTTCGAAATATTTGGTTTTGAAAATAATTATTTAAAAAAAATTTAAGTTCATATTTTTAAATTTTTAAAATCTTATTTTTTATATAAAGTTCGAAATATTTGGTTTTGAAAAAAATTATTTAAAAAAAATTTAAGTTCATATTTTTAAATACCTTCTAAAAACTGAAAATTCTTCCTATTTTTTTTAGTGAAAATTTTAGTTTACATTTAAATTTAAATATATAAAAAATTATATTAGTTTGAAAAAAAATTTAGTTAGGTTATGTCATGTTTATAAAAGTTTTGTTTGTATTTCGTTTTAATTTTTACTTAATTAAATTTTTACTTTTCAATTATTTTTCATGTTTTTAAGAGTTGTAAAATATTTTTATAAATCTTTGATTTTAAATAAGCTCTACTAAATTCCAATGCTTTTGGCACTACCCATTCAAGCAACACACATTAATATAAATTTATGCAAAAAATAAATGCTGTAAATACACATTTGCTGCTGAAACCATACTCAAACACTGTAAAAAACATTCAAATATTTTAACAAAATAATAAAAAAACTTTCGGTATTGCAAAGTCAAAAACGTATACTTGAGAAAAAACTTCACCAGCAAGTTTTGAGCAATTTCAATGCACAGCAAAATTTTAAAAACTATTC
Organism: Sphenella marginata; assembly: GCA_951509765.1. Taxonomy (NCBI): domain Eukaryota; kingdom Metazoa; phylum Arthropoda; class Insecta; order Diptera; family Tephritidae; genus Sphenella; species Sphenella marginata. Next base: position 72,984,150 of record OX608081.1, on the reverse strand, counting down.
TTGAAATAAAAAAAATTGTCTTTACATTGTAAATACAAGTCACGAAAGCATCATTTGGTTCTAAGCCCTTCATTTATTATTATTCAAATTTTTGACGAAAATTTGGAAAACAGACAAACAATTTTTAATTTGAAGATTGTGAATGTATGAGAATACAAAGCAACTTAAACTTTATGAAAATGTATATATTAATCGTTTTTTTATTTCACCCTACAATATTCTTTTTTAGACTGAACAAATATTATTCGATTAAATATTCATTTGTTGCTCATTTTTTTGTGAAGTAAAATTTTTTTTTTTATAAAATTGTTTTTCGTGCCACTTATCCCAATTTTTTATTTTTTTTTTTAACAAAGAGCTACATAGGTTGCCAATATGGGTATAAAATGACAGGTATTTTCGACTGTATCCCAAATAGGACAATTTCAATCAGGGTTGCCACCTAACCGCAATTTATTTATTTATTTTTCGTATATCTCGGGAACTGCTTGACCGATTTAGATAAACTTTGGCATATAGGCAATTTGATTCATTCTAAGATTATATATATGGGTGTTGCCACTTGGGTCGGTTTACAGCGTTGCCAACTTTCTCGTTTTTTTTTAAATATTGAGCAAAATATGCCAATATGGGTATCAAATAAAAGTTATTCCAAATATAACAATTTCAAGCAGGGACTATTTCTATCCTGTTAAATTCATGTAAGGCTCGATGAATTGGAGCATTAGAACATTGGTCGGCGAACCTAACCCGTGCGGGTATTACGCTCTTCACATACATATATTCTTACACTCTTCTGATGAGAGCGATAAAGCACTTGCGGCACAGTGGTACATACTGCCGCTTTGTTGATTGTTTCATGTGATGGTAAATTATTCGCGATTTAAAATGAATGAAAGAGCAATTCTAAATAATTAATAATAAATAAAAAAAAAAACGCCGACCACTGCATTAGAAACATAATTAGTTCTATCCATGTCCAACCCGAAAATCACATGACTCCACAGATATCTACGTGTTACATTAAAATCAATACTGCTGAATAAAAAAAATGGCATTGAAGAGAAAAACTTGGCCAACGGGCAACGAGACTTACTCCGATCACACGATAAAGCAACATTATCCAAATCCAGTTGAAAATTGAAAGAGTCCGGATTGCTTATTATAGCCGAATATAATGGAAGCTACCTTGCGGAACCCCACTGGGTGCAGTGAATGGTTTTGACTATCCTTCCTCAACATTAACAACACATTTTCGTGCTGAAAGATAGCATTCAATCCTTCTTAAAATAGTGGCATATAAACCAATAGCTCTCAATTTCAAAATTAAGATAAAGTGTTAAACTTTGTCAAATGCTTTTGAGTATCAACTTGAAACCTATTCTTGAAGGCCGCAATACAATATTCAGAAAAAACTGAGAAGTTGGAAACAGTTGTTCAACACTTAATACATCCAAATTGGTTAATGAAGATCAATGGCTTAGTTTTGAATAAATTTGAAATTGATGAGAATTTAGACCGGAGTTATGAAGTTAACTTCTTTCACGTGTACTGGCTGGCTACACTCGTTTTTTTTTTTGTTTTTCAAATAAAAAAATTATATGAAAAAAATATTGCACAGCACTTAAAAAAAAAGGTATTAAATTTTAATAGTTTTTAAAACTAATTTTTTATTTTCTTCATTAAATTTAAAAATTACTATCCAATTAAATTTTTTTACTAAAGCTTTTATGTTTTATATATTTTTTTATTAAGTTTTAATAAAGTAATTTGAAAACAGTAAACAGCAATTTTTTTTTCCTCAATATACATATATACGATATTCCAACTATACTTGTTTTCTTTATTTCTATTTTCTTAGAAAACTCTTTTTTTTACATATTTTTCCATAAAACTTTGATAATTAAACTTGAAAAGAGTGCGCAAAATAATTTTTATACATATTTTGTGTTATTTGTTTAGAAAAAAAAAATTTTATTTTACAAAATAATTTTTTTTTTCAATAATTCTTTTTTTTTTTTTGTTTTATATCCCTCAAACTTTACAGCAAAAATCATATTTTGTGCTATCTGCGCTGTATGTATATATGTATAGCAAATACCCAGCTCTATATATATATGTAAAATATCTAATTCTAATTTTTCAAAGTATTTTTTTTTTTAATTTTTTTCAATATACATATTTGTATATGTACTATATTCCAACTAGACTTGTTTTCTAAATTTATATTTTCTTGGAAAACTCTGTTTTTTTACATATTTTTCCATAAAACTTTGATAGTAAAACTTGAAAAGAGTTCGCAAAATAATCTTTGTACATATTTTGTGTTATTTGTTTAGAAAAAAAAATATTTTATTTTACAAAATAATTTTTTTTTCAATAATTCTTTTTTTTTTTTTTTGTTTTATATCCCTCAAACTTTACAGCAAAAATCATATTTTGTGCTATCTGCGCTGTATGTATGTATATATGTATAGCAAATACCCAGCTCTATATATATATGTATGTAAAATATTTTTATATCTTTTTAAACTGTTTACCCTCTCGCAGTTATGCATTTACATTGCAATTCCTGAAACATTATATCACTCTCTGCAATCCCATTCATCACTCTATACCCCTATTTTTTCGTATTGTTCTCAACTGCTCTGCTCACCCTCGCGCGCTTTTTGTATGCTGTCATGCAAAAACTGACTGAAGTGCGATCCTGTTGTACCTCTTTCTCCCAGCCTTTTATAGTTAGAGCGCAATCCCTTATAAATCTCTTATCACCCACGTTCCAACACACGCTGAGCTCACCAATTCATTGCCTGTTTTTGGCTCGCTTCAAAGCAGTGTCAGCTAATCAAAGCTCGTTCTTTCACATATTATCCAGCCTTTCATTCACAACCACTTGCTCTCCTTTCCTACTTGAGCGACATGAATTATGCCTAATATACTCACGCCCTCTCTCTCTCTCTCAAACACATTTGTTTATTTCCCTCTCTCTCTACTCATAATTTTGTCTGCCCCAAAACTATATTCCAACCACTACTTAAATATAGATACTCAATAACCCTTTTCACTCTTTCGCCTTTTAAAAAAAATATTCAACTTTCATATACAATTACAACTACAATAACAAAACAAATTAGCATCAGAAAAATATAAAAAAACATTAAAATACAAAAATCAAAAATTTCAAAAATCATACGGGTTTTTTTGTTTACAGGGCCCTACCCAAAGAGTACAGAGTTCGAGTCCGTGTAAACTCGTAAGATAAAATTCATTTCTTATTTTACTTGTATTTATGTTAAACAACAGAAAACATAAAAAATACCCGAATCAACTATAAACAAAACCAAAATTAATATTACTACAAAAAAAAATGTCTACAAACATAGTATGAAAACAAAAAATGCCTTTCTTAGTATCAGCGTGTTTTCACTAATTAGTACATTTTTGTTATTACTACTACTACTACTACTACTATTGCTACTACCATCACTACTTATACTAACTAGTCAAACTAATACTTATACGCCTATATCACGTCAACTTCTTGTACTCGTACTTAGCTAGTACTATCTGCGCACCACTGTAACTACTACCAAAAATTAGTATTTTATTCATTTAATACTTAATTCACATTCAAAATACTACTTTTCTAGAAAATTGGTAGCATCACAAAATAATTAAAAAAAAAATCACTAAAAATTCTTTAAATACTAAAAAGTAAAGCATACTTATTTGATACTAATTTGTAATACACACTACTAATACTACTTATTATACACAATACTAATTAGACATCCTGTAGTATTTTAGTTACTACTATTTAATGTCGTTTTAATAAAATATGTGAAGTTATAGTGTTCCCAATGCCTATAAATGTGTAAGTAGCTGTTTTACTTACTACTATTTTTATGATTTTTTGGTTACATAATAGGTACACAACACCCATATTCAACGTTTAAAAAAAAAACCAAAGCAACCATTACCCTTATCCAAAAACACTGTTTATGTATTACTATTTTCTTGGTTACTTAACACACTTTGTTTTACCACATTCTACTACTTTTTAAACACTAATGTTAACGGTTGAAGTTATAAACAGAAGAAATTAAAAAAGTTTACTTTAAATAAAAAGAAGAAAGTGGATTTTTGGGTACAAGAAAGAAAAAACATTTAAAAGGTAGTAAAAGTAAAAAATTAGTAGTATTTTTGGCAATTAATATAAATGAAATAAAGGGGAAAGAGATGCAGTCAAAAGGAAGGTATTAAAAAAATAAGTACTAAAAAAAGTAGTAAAAAAAGCAGTATGAAAAAAGTAGCAAATAAATAAAAAGTGTTGGTAAGCAAAATAATACGCTTATGAAGGAAAAATACTTTTTACATTTTTAATCATGCCGCAAAAGTAGTGACAAAAAAAAAATGGTATGAAAAAGAAAAAAATAAGAAATAATATAGGTATAAGGGGAATTAAAATAAAGTCTGTTTTGCTTTGATTGCTGTTTCTCTCAAAGCAGCATTGCACAAGGGTATTATTTATCTCTTTCTTTTTGCACTTCATTTTTGTTTATTTTCTCCTCAATTTTCTTAATTTTAAATTTAAATTTTTTTTTCCAATTTAATTTTCCCAAGCATTTTTTTCCCTTTCAGCTTGTTTTATAAAATCGTTTTTGTGTTTTATTTTTTGTGAATATTTTTTTTTAAATTTTTTTATTTATTAATAATCATTTTATTCTCTATTATATATCTCTTATTTATTTTTTTCCCCCTTTGTTGCTTTTGCATCCTTTCTACAGTCATTTCACACAACACAAAAAATTCTTTCCGTACTGTCAGAAGTATTCAGCGAAAGATCTTCACTCATTCTCTTATTCTTACTACATATTTTGAACTAATTTTATGAAATTTTAATCATTTTGTAAAGTTAAGGATTGTCTCCATATCATATTAAAATCAGTTGTTGTTCCTTGTAGGTCTTGAAATATGTGTGTCTACTTATTAATAATAGCGTGGATTATTCAGCGTCTAACAATATTTGTTCAGTGCTCCGTATGTCTATATATAAATCCCTTATATATGTTAGTCCCATGTGTCGTTACTGTGTCCCCCAAACCTTTCTTATATCTACCCATAGCGCGTTTTCTTAACTTTACTACTTTACTGAAAAAAAATGCACTCAAACGTAAGCGATTGTTCTTTTTGCAGGAAAAATCATCAATTCTTCTTGGGAAGGTATTTAAAGCTGCCTTTAATATGAAAGTACAGTAGTCTGTTACTGCACAAAAATACTTATATAAATTTGAAAAATATTTATTCAAAATAAAAAAACTACTTATATATCAAATTAAATATCAGAAAGTTTAACAAAATCACCTAATTATATTTAGCAGAAAAGCACTCAAATTAAAAACGTAAAGGTAGCAAATACTAAAAACCTAAACTTAACTAACATCAAATGCGCACTAATGATCATTAAGAACACCAATTCAAAGAATGATGTCATGCATTTCATTTCAAATAATAATACTGAAGATATTATATATTTATAAACAAATATGCATTCCAAATTTTGTTTTGAAATTTATTTGGCTATCACATTTTTTAATAGTAGGAACTGAAACCAAAGGGCATTCATTTTCAAAATCATACCTATATACATAAAATTTCCAGTTTATTGAATCACTAACAAAAAATCTGAATAGCCTTTTCTTTAACGTAAGAACCATTTATTTTAGCATAGGCCTGTCCATGTACTCCCCGAATATTCGAGTGCTCAGAGCTTCGCCCGATATTATTCTGTCAAGTTTCTTTATAAAAAAAAATCTCTGTAATAGAAAAGTAGGAAAAGGTCAAATGTTTAGACTTCAGAATTGGCAATCCTCAAGAAACTAATATTCTACGTCACCAGATTTTTTTTGCCGCTCACAGGTATTGAGTGTCATTTAAACATTTTCAATTTGACTCTTGTCTACTTGCTCTGCTTTCTTTCTTTTACTTTTCTCTATAACTTTTCCTAAACACGATGTATATTGGAACGATTTTCCGACATCGCTGGTCAAATTTCCTAAATTGTCTTAAACTTCTTTCTTTACAACGTCAAGTCTCTCTCTTCACTCGGTATAAATATACTCTGAAAATATTTCTCTCAACTATTATGAGCTCAAGTGAGCAACCTCACTCTCTCTCTATCTTTCTCTCTCTCTCGCTCTATTACGCTCTCTCTTTTTTTGATGATGACAGCTATACGGTATGGCGTATTTTTCACTATGAGACGTTCTCTTTCTATCTTGAGCTCGTTTCTTTTATATACTACTTTGTCGTATACTCCTTCCTCTCTCTCTAAATGTCATCTATGTAATTAAGTGTCTTCGAATATCATTCGTTTAAATCCATTGATGAAATTGTTGACCGTGCATGTCCCCCAACGTTTTTTTTTTTTTTGTTTTGATGGGTTTATTTTGAAAAAAATATTTATTTGTGGTATCACGATTGATAACATTTTGAAATTCTCCTAATTGTTTAACTCAATTTGTCACTCAAGAAAAAACTCACTCAAAAAACTCTTTTAATCTCTCTTCTTCAGCTCTTCATTCATTTCTCTCGCTCTCATTTAACTTAAAAAAAAAAATATTTAAAAACTACTCAATTTTTCACTCGACTCCAAAAAGTAACTCTAGTTAATTTTGTGCTTTTTTCTATTCACTCTAAAATATTTTATAAATACTATTAAATATGTTACACAATTATGTTAACACAGTGACACAGTTTACTCAATTTTCCCCTCACTTTCTATAAATTACTCAAGCAAAATTTGTCCTCATTTATTTACTAGATTAGTTCTTTAGTACAGCAAACACTACATTTTATTTTACTTATTTTCTTGATTATTAGTATTTACTCATATTCTCTACTCAGTAGTGGGAACTCAAAAAAAAAATTGTATCACTCATTTTAACGCTAATCAAAAGAAAATTATTCAAAATTTGTTTTAATACATTTACTACATTTTTAATTAATTGATTATACATATGCTTAATTTTCTACTGCCAGATTGTAATTACATAATTATCACATTTTTACTACACTTTTTTAATAAATTTTTTTTTAAATTTTTTTTAAATTTTTTAATTCACTCAATCAAAAATTTCCTAATTTTTTGTGTCTTTGCAGTAACTAACTCAATCGAAACATACTTCTAAATATCAAATTAGTTCGTTCAGGGTTACTCAATTCTATAAATTCTCTTAATTCCTTCTTTAGATTTCTTGCTCTTCACATTTTCAATAAAAGTCACTCAAAACATGAATTTACTGACTCAAACTCAACTTAAAAACTTTTCTTATTCCTCTCTTGAGAAAACAATTCAATTAAGCCATATCCGTCCGTTTGACTACTTGCGCAAAAAGTAATGTTTTTTAGCTTAATCCGTACGAAGAATATATTGGTATTAAAAAAGTGCGTAATCGGACGCAAGCCACGCCCACATTTTCAAAATTTTAAAACATGAAAACAAATATAATTAATAAACTAATGCCAGTAAATTGCTGATATTTGAGTTCCTATTGTACTGAGCATCTTAAAAAACGATTAAAAGAGTTATTTAAATCATAAATTTATGTAATGGGCGTGGCACCGCCTACATTGGACAGACAAATATTGAAGATTTTTAAATATTAAAACTCACAAAGTGATCATATTAATTTTTAGCAAGCTGTATTTGTATATAATTACATTGTAACAAGCGTTTTATGGTCTATTCGACGCCAAAACAGTGCTTTTTAGAATTTTTGTCCATCTGTCTGTAAATTTGTAAGCGCATCACTCAAAAACCGCTGCATGGAATGGAGTGCAGTTTTCAACAAAATACTGCTTGAGAACTAACTTAAAGTTAAGGACCATTTTTAACGCAAGAAATCACTGCGCTCGAACAGCATACAGTGGTGGCAGTGAAAAGAGTTTCAAACATATTTTACACTCGTACTGAAATTGTAACAAGCTAATGCCCGTATTTACGATAATATAAATTACGTAGGGGCGCACGGTGGCTTTTTTATTAGCGCTACGGTAGAGAAAATCAGCATTTTTAAAATTTTTGTCTGTTTGTCTATATGTTTGTTCGCGCATCACTCAAAAACTACTAAGCGTAATTGAATGGTAATTTCAGTGTTATATTGCTGCATAGCTATATTGAAGTTAAGGATCGTACAAACGATCGTAAGCTCACAATCATGGCAATGGCGTAGAAATTTGAGAATAGCTATTTCCCAACTCGTTGTAGAATGCGCTCAATCTTCCTTACTTTTAGTCGCTCTACAACTTTCTTTATTATTTTATTTTTTTTGCTTAATAAGTAACTCAATTTCTGTACTTTATGTCACTTAAGACCGTTCGCTCGTTAAAACATTTTGTTGCTACATTCCTCGGCTCGTCAGTTTAGCGTTTGATAGTTTCAACTTTATTATAACAGTAGCTATCTTCCTTTCTATCTTTCTATTCTTTATTGCCCCATTAATTTTGTTGTTTTTTTTCCTTTAATTTTTTTTATTTTTTATTTCATTTTTATTTTTATATTTTTTTTTTACTTACACCCCTCACTCGCTTTTACATTAACCCTCGTCGTCCCCTATTTTCGATTAACTTTAAAAGCATCTTTTTAGTCCTTTGAAATTTCAACTTTCATCTATGTCCAGTGCTCGCTTTTTCCGCTCATTCATTCTTCTTCATGTGTCTGAATAAATGTTATCAAATGTCTTGAATATGATTATTATTATATATGAGTATATACAAATATTTATACATGCATATATAAATATATATTGTGATTGACTTAATGTCTCTTATTTTGTATGTATTTTTTTTCTCTTCTCTCATTCTACTCTTCACAATAAACATTCACACACACACATGCATATAACACATACAAAATAATATTAAATGCAAATTTGTTTAAAATACACTGCAAAAAATATTTTTTAAATAAATAACACTTTTCATTTTTCATATAAATTATATACTACAATTAATTTATACAAAAAACATACAAATTATTTACTAAAAAAAATTCCAAAAAACTTCGCTAACAAATCATAAACGTTTAAATTTTTATTTATTTAAAAAATTCTACCAATTCGCAAAAAAAAACTCTACAACAACTCTACTCTCCCCTCAAAAAAAAAAAAAAAATCATAAAATGTGGAACAAATCAAAAACAAACAAAAATGCCAAAAAATAAATTCAAAACACTAGCGTCTCCAACTACTACGAATTCTCCAAGGAGCAGGACTACATTTGCTCAAAGCCCGAAGACTCTGGTATGCATTTGTGTCAGGATTTGCCGCCTTATCGTGTTGGCGACATGATTTGTACTGGTAAGTACTTAACAAATACAAGTCAATTAAACGCACAGCAAGAACAACAACAGCAATAACAATAAAAATTTAATTAACAACAATACTTCTCATTATTATGCGCTAATAATGCAATTGTGTTAAGTGGAAAAAGAAGAAGAAAAAAATTAATGAAAATTGTAAAACATTTTCTGCCACAGCAAACGCGCGCAATGTGAGAACAAATTCAATTTGAGCGCAACTCAATTTCAAGTATTTTATGCCTAACGGTAAAGCAACAACACTCACTCACTAGCCAACTGCCCATAGCTGCTGCATAAATTGCATTATTGTTGTTGTAGCTCATTAAAAATCAGCGTTTGAAGACTCGGCCCAAATGGGGATGGTGGCGTTAGTTAGAGTTAGGAGGCAGCCATTAATTGTGGGCGTGGCATGTTAGATTCGCTAAACTGCAACAAACTTTAATTGCTACTTGAGTGATTTTTCATGCTGCCAATTTGTGTTGGCATATTGTTGCTTTAATAAATTTTATTGTTGTTATGTTAATGAGTGCGGTTCGTTGGGTTGGGTAGCTCATTGGGTTGATTGTTGTAAGCAAGGCAATTTTTATTGTTAGAATTTTTAAACATTTTTCTCCACTACTGTTGTTATTGTTATTGTCGTTGTTGTTGGTGTTCATTATTTAAACACAAATTTTCATTATGTTAACAAAATTATGCCAATGAATTGAATAGCTGTAAAGCTACAATTATGAAGTCATGAGAGCGGTGGTAGAAGGTGAGTGAAAATGTAAATGGCATAATTTATATACCCTTCATGAACATGCAGTCAACACTTAAAATTATTATTTTTTTTTATTTTACTACACAAGTACCCCTAAATATTTGTGTGACACAAATACGCCATACAAAAACTTGAATTGTTAAAATCAGTAGTTTGGCTGTTTTGCTCCTACAAGAATTTGAGTTTCAAATTCGAAAATACATATTAAAAAAAAATGTCGTGCCAAGTTCACATTTCATTTACAAACAAAACTTCAAATTTCGAAAAAAAAAAAAAAAAAATGTTGCTATTTTATTCGCAAGTCGCTAAGTGCTTACGAAAAAAAGCTCTATATAGTTTAGTGAATGAAAGGTATACGATATTCGAAACAGCCATAGAGACTAATTACCATATTTGTTTTATTTAAAAATTGTTGCAAAATAGGGCGCAGAATGCTCCAAAAAATTGTTAAAAAAAATAGGGGAACAAAAATTTAAAGTCACCCCCCCAACTCGCGCTTTCTCATGAAAAGCACAACGTTTGTTGATTGAAAACCAAAACTCGACAGGGTAGGCTGAGGTATGTTCGTAATATAAAATATAATTGAAGTACATAATATGTAATTGAAGTACATAAGCATCAATAAATTATTAGGCGCAGAAAAAAATGTATTAAAAAAATAACGATAAAAATTGAAGTATACTTTTAGGCGCAGCAAAGCCGAATAGTAAGTTTTTTGACTGATATTTATTAATTAATTTATTTATTTATTAATTTGTTTTAAGTCGACACAAACAAAGAGGTCGACTAAGGACAGATACTATTAAAATTGCACATAACTTAAAAACTAACAATATGAATTAAAGTATTAAATGAGATGTTTGGAGAGGCAGTGGGAACAAATGCAGAATAGCTCCAACTCTCTAAAAAAAAAAAAAAATATTGGGATCGATAGGTATTTTTATAACGAACATAACGGTGTATTTCTTTTTTGGTGCAAACAACAACAACAAAAGTTATTCAAGGTCAAAGTTCATAAAACTAACTTTTTTGTATCTAAATTCCTCCTAAAGTACTAATCCGATTGCCAAAATATTGGCGTCGTTGGATAGGTAATTACAATACCTTTTATTTGATATATGTCTTAAATATGTAACTGCAAAGAATTTCCTAAAATAATAAAATTTTCTTAAAAATGTCTCCAATTTTTAAAAAACTTAATTTTTTTTTAATTTTGTTGCTATATTAACTATGTGTAAAGATAATTTAGTAACATGGGAAATAATTTAAGCTTTCATTTTAAATACTATATAATATCCTTAGTTCAATCAAAACCGGTGCGAAACCGCGTATGTGCGAAAACTGGTATACACCATTCAAAGTTCTTCTGCATAGGCAGCCTTCGAGTCAAATAATGATTTAGGGGCCCGATCCATGTTTTTTATGTGCAGAACACCTTTCCGCGTAGGCGGCCTTCGGCCGCGCTTCAAAAAATAACCCTGGGCTACGCCATTCCAACTCCGGGTGGTTGCCCTGAACGGTGGCAACATGCCACCGTTCCGACTCTATGGGCGGGATCCATGGTATTTTTGTGCAGAACACCTTTCTGAAGTTGCGTGTAAAAAGGGCACTAAGTGAGATGTGCCCCGTTCTGCGTAAAAGGGCTTATTCGAGAGAAGAATCGCGCGTTTTCATGTACAGCCTAATAATATTACAACAACCACATGAAAACTAGCAACTTTGATTGCAAATATCTCTTCAGAGAAATAAAATTTTTAATTTCCGCTTTCGGATTCTTAATCTACTCGTCAATACGCGTCTTTTGATACCCCACTTTCCCCTTTTGGACCACTACTACCACAGGCTTTAAATAAACTTTGACCCTTAATAACTCTTGTTGTTGTTGTTTGCACCAAAAAAAATTTATATATTTATACTCATCTCAATGATATCTACCAATCCTCACCATTTTTTTTTTAATTTGGGAGTTGGAGCTATTCTGCATTTATACCAGGCAGTGTCTCCCATCCACCCACACATACGGTCGATTATTCACGGAATGTTGTCATCAGAGCTAGTTGGTTATTAACTGGAAAGATTAGAGTGGCCGTGATTGCTGTCCATCTTGTAAAACGATCGGTTCATCCATAAGGATGGACTTGAAAATCATTGACTGTTCCATCCTCACCGGGTGGTTGAAGAGGCCGAGTCTCCAATCCACCCTGACATACGGTCGAGTAATAATTTGTTTAAGTGTGTTCGTTGAATTTGTGTGAGAATGGACGCGATTCCACGCAGCGTTCGGGGCAACAACGGAATATTTATCATTTAATATTGTGCCTTGAAATCTTGAATTATCCATACAATGGTTGAAGAGGCCGAGTCTCCAATCCACCCTGACATACGGTCGAATATTTATTTATGTAAAGTCGAATACCAGAGCGATATGAGATTTGCTGGCGGAATGGACGTGATTCCGCGCAGCGGATAATTTAATTAATTAATTGTATACGTTGATATATGTGTGCTGCCGGTGGAATGGACGCGATTCCACGCAGCGCTCAGAGCAACGACGGGTGGAGGACTTACATGATATTAGTCAGCGTTGTATTGTTTTTCTTTTCTTTTTTTTCATATACCACTATTAGATATTGTGAATATAACTCAATTTACATATTGATTGAACTTATGTTATTGAAGAAAAATGTAAATTTTTGATTATCAATAGTTTTTCAACAAAAATTTGAACTTTTTGTCTTACTGGCAAACGCTTGAGTAATAAAAAATGTGTGTATATTGAAAATTTAAATACTTTTTTTTTTACTGTTTTCTGGGGCGTGAGACTTAAAAATAGTTTTAGTACAAAACTATGGGAAACCTTTACTTTTTCTTCCAAAAATATTTATATTTACTTTCACTTCCAGAGCCCGCATCAATTTATGGCGACAATATGCCAACGAATACGTCCTGCGTAAATTGGAATCAATATTATACCGAATGCAGAGAAGTTGGTAATAATCCATTTCAAGGCACTATATCATTTGATAATATTGGCATGGCATGGGTGGCGATATTTTTGGTAAGTTAAAGAAAAAAAATTAAAGGATATTGGTTTTCGGACAAGTTCAGCATTGTTTTCTGAGATATTCGACCATTTAATATAGTATTACGATTTAAGTTTTCTCCAGAAGTCATTCACTTTATTTAGTTTATAAAGAAAAATGTTAGGGCTAAAACCGAAAGTCATATTTTCAATAAAGTATATTTCATAAATTGGCTGAGAATTACAAGCACATGTAAAGCATTCAAAGTTAATCGAATGCACTCTCTTAAATTAAGAGCCTAAAAGTATGGCATACTTAATAAAAATATCAAAATATTTATTCGGCGCCTAAAAATATGCAACGTCAAGTTGATGGTTAATAAAATGTGTCTTGCAACAGATGATGACTCCAATAAAGTGTAGTGACATTACTTTGTTAAATGTTGTTTAAATAATAAGCTAACACAAAAAGGAATAAAAAGCACCTAAAGGTATGCGATGTTATCATAAATTTTTTGAATTTAAAGTACTAATAGATGTATGCTCGTTTCCGAAAAATGTAATGGATTTCGCTCTCTTAACTTAAGCGCCTCAAAGCATGCCATACTTAATAAAAATATGAAAATATTTATTTGGCGCCTAAAAATATGCTACGCCAATTTGATGGTTAATGAAATGTGTCTTGAAAAATTCTGACTCCAATAAAGTGTAAGAACATTGCTTCTTTAAATGTTGTTTAAATATGAATTTAACACAAAAAATAATAAAAAGCACCTAAAAGTATGCAATCTCATCAAATTATTTTTTGAATTTAAAGTACCAATATATGCATGCTGGTTTGCGAAAAATATACCATGCCTAAAATAACCACAAAATCAATTTAGTAAGCAGCTTAAATATTTATATTTTGCTTGAACAATACTACAAAGAAAGTAATTACTTTGTTATTTTTAAATTTCAAGGCGCCTAAAGGTATGCCGTACTTAGAAAAATAAATTAAGAATAAGGCAAATAAAGTCTGCTAAAAGCGTACAAAAAAACAGATATAGCGTCATTCTCAATGGATATACGAGTACTTGGTTCATACATTCGACATTTATGACACAGCTTTAAATGTGATGGTGAATACTTTTAGGCGCAATTTATGATTGAAAACCATGGTCTCTAGAAGTGCTATAGAAAAAAGTTTCAATATAAGAAAACTATGGTTTTCAACCCGGTATTGAGTACCTACATGTTTCAAACCTCTTTTAATTTGTATTTTCTATGCACCACATCAACCAACCTGCACTACCTAAAAGTATGCAACATACAAAACAGTTTCAGCTGCGCTTCCGATATCAATTGCATATCTAGCTAATTTTAGGTATTCCAATTTCCGCATATTTGCCATGTGCCGCTTTTATCCCACTTGACTCCCTAAACCCTTTTGTTGCTATACACACTTTCACCACACATGCACACACCCACGCTACAGCACCTTTATACACGTTCTTTGTGTGCATATTTGTTCTGACACACTCATTTGCATAATTTTCAACAATCAACTAACGCGCTTGTAACCTTTACAACCCACTTCATACATACAAACGACACCATGCAACGTTGCGCACTTGTAGTGTTAGTAGCGCTTTAATTTTCCCATTTCCCAGACGTATTCATATTTACATTTACGCCTAAAAGCGCCCACCAATACATGCCCATGTAAAGGTTTTTGTGAGATAAATGCAAAAAGGTATTTTTGGGATGCGCTCCACTTTGGGTTGAGCTAAAGTAAACACAACAAATGTATTTATGATGAAAAGGATATGCAACAAAAACAAAACTAACAATAATTAGAAATTCATTATTTGGGGTAAAAGTATAACAAAACAAAAACGTTTGTTATAAAAACAAAGCACTCGAAATTGCAAAATACGTGCGATCCTACTTGTGTGAAGCGGGGGAAAGCGTGTTTATTTAAACGCGCCCACGGCTATAAATGTGTTTTTGTATAATATTTTTGTAGTTGCTTTTATACACGGTATTGTTGTGGCTTGAAATTGAATTTGCTCAACAGTGGAATAAATGTTGATTTTAGGCATATTTCAGCGAGAGTATAAAATTTTCAGTTAGGCCAGTGCTTTAAAGTGTTGATGAAAAAGAGAGCGAACGCAATAAATAAAGAATGGGTGTCTTGGAATATAAACCATAAATAAGATATTGTAAGCAGATACAAATTTGAGAAATATTATGCTACATAGTTACACATGCCGGGATCTGAGGGATCTGTCCACCGACTCAGTGTGGAGGTCCTTTAGGGCCCGCCTATGGTCCCGCAGATCAAACGGCAACGAGATGTGATGCCGGATCTCATCATAATGCTTCCGGAGATGCTTCCTTATGTCTCTAGGGGGCGGAGTTTCATCCAATAGCTGTCGATTTGGATGACTGGGACGGTGGCAGAAGGAACTGCCTACTTAAAAGTTCCGCATGCTCGCGAACGTTGAGCATTTGAGCCTCCTGGTGGAGATGAGACTCAGGAGACATAAGCAAACAACCCGTCGCAGTTCTGATGGCGGTGTTTTGGCAGACCTGCAATTTCCTCCAGTTGGTGTCGTGAAGGTTAGGCGACCATATGGGCGCAGCATAATCAATAACCGGTCGGCCAATAGCCTTATAGGTGACCAGCAACGTTTCTTTGTCTTTGCTCCAAGTACTGCCAAGTACAAAGTTCATTTAGCGCTATATATATGTTCCCCTATGTGTCGATTACACTGCTTAAATTGCTTAAAAATGGCACTCAAAGCGAACATAACAACACCAAACCCACTGCATACTTTTAGGCGGTTTGAGTAAATTTTCAAATAATATATTTTTATATATCGCAAACTCAGTGCTATCCCAACGTTCCACTTAGAGTCGTTTACTCGGCTGATCAACCTACTTTAAAATAGAAACAAAAAACGTATTGCATACTTTTAGGAAAGTTTTTTTACTCGTTTACTTAAAGCTCACTATTTGTTGTCTACTATAAATCCTTGATTTCACACTTGTGCAAAATATTTCTGAGCTTTCTTTTCAATTGACTACTGTTCCTGTTATCTTTTGTCTTAAGTCTTAGAAGATGAGGTCTTGAGATGTTGTTTTTGTAACAACAAAAGTGTCACTGAACGTAATTCACTTAAAATTACTTCATATATTGCATGAATCATAAAGTGGTTGCGAATTTTATATATGATTCCAATGAAATGCGTTTACATTTTGGGAATTCGTGGTATGCATTTAGGCGCTGCTGTGAGAACTCTTGTAAGTCTGAACGTGTTTATTTAAATATAAGCAAAAAGCTGCAACTATTTGCAGCAATACTTTACTCGTTCAGAGAAATATAGCTGTTTCAAAATCAAGCGCCCTAAAGTATGCAATAAAAATTCTAGACATCTCATCACGTAATTAAACTATCAAAATATCTTCAAATCTTTCTATCGATTGTCGCGTACCACAAAACACGATTTTATAATTAATTTAAATTACTTAAAAACAGATTTTCACACATTCACGCCAGCCAGCAAACATGGCTGTATTTTGTTTCATTTAATTGCGGTGCCTCAACGCCTAAAACTATGCAACCACAACGTATACAGCTTACCACTTAAGCAATGTTGTTATTGTTTTTGTTGTCGTCGACGTGCACACAATTTTCAATGACATCAACGGCTGATGGCGACCTTATCGATGTGCTATTATCTGCGCGCAAATTCAATTAAAGTTAAGGTGTGCTCAGGGAGCATGGGAGTCGAAATGATACAGCTAGAGATAAATAACGAAATCAGCCCAGAGGGGGGCCAAGTAGAGATTTTAGCAAGTGCTAGAGTGCCAACAAGCGGAGAGTAAGGGATTATTTAAATGCGAATTGTGTTGGGAAGGACATTCATTCATTCGTGGTGTTTGTTGGATTTCGCTTTTTTGCTCAGCTTTCGCTATGAGTCCACATTCGTCAATATAAATGCGCCAAGGTGTGTAAACACCCATGCTGTGTAGGGTTAAATGCAGTTTTGCAGTTCGAGCTCCTCGCGCCCATCACCCCATACACAACCCCAAAAAGCTCATTTATCTCGTTCACTCGCTAATGTATGCAAATTGACAGGAACAAACAGATAGCCAGACAGTTGGCTGCCACATATGCTCTGGTGGCTTGTAAAGCGCTCAACAAAATCGGGGTGGGGAAGGAAGGTCTTCTTACACTCAAGCTAACTGCCATCTCTCTACGTAGCTGCTTGCAATGCTTTGTTCAATTTTAATTAACAACCAGCGGATATATTCGTTCATAGTTTTACTTGCGCCAGAACCTCATCCTCATACCTTCTTTCTCCCCACCCCCAACAAACTTTGAATGATTCAAGTCACGTACCAGACTAATCGAGTACATATCTATCGCACACCGCATACAAATGCTAAAGCAATAACACCGAAGAAGTGCGCAACAACTGGCAAAGTAATAGTTAATTGGCACTGACAATAAGTCGAAGGTCAAATGCTTTGGTTGTAGCAGCAGCTGTCTGTCGTGCGGCGAATATGACACTTAATAAGTACATATTATTGCTAGTCATAGTAAAGATGTGTTTGTCTGTGTGTGTGTGGGTCTGTCTGGTTTGGCGCCAATCTACTCTTCTCCATTTACACACCCTCAGCAGCTAAAAATATTATTTTTGCGACAGTTTTTGCTGACTCATTTTGACATTTGTGAATATGTTAAGTAACTTTTGTAATAACAATTTTATTGCATACCCTTTGGCGTGGATGTGATGGCGGAATGAAATTGAGCGTTTTTATTTTGTGTAGTTTTGTTTGGTTTTTATCGATTTATTACTATCTTTTCCTATTTTTGTCTAGCTGCCAGTACGTTAGAGATTTCCTTAGCTCATTAGAAGCTAGCAGTGCTCCTAAAAGCAGGCAAATAATTTTTTAACAACCGGTAGGAGTAATGACGAAATGAAGCTTTTTATAAACTCCCATAAAAAACGATTGAGTTGGTATTAGTTTCAGCAGCATGTTCATAAGCGCGCCTAAATCTATGCCAAGAATTCTGAATGCGTACCCTCCTTTTGTTCGTTACTAACGCGCGATTAGCAGTCGCTTCATAATCACTTGAGAAAAGGTATCGTTTTCAAAATTTCCCGAATGGCTCTTCATCGTCTCTTTGAAATTACAAAATTTTTTTTTTTCATTCAATCAAACTGCCTAAAAGTATGCTGAATATTTTTAGATAAGAAGCACATAAAAAATTATTGGGCCTCATACCCGATCAAGAACTTCTATCTCAGCAGCGAGCTTTTAAAATATTCAGCAAGTACTTAAAATCAAAGCCTGTAGAGCGCCTAAGAGTATGCACCTTAAAAATCTGCTTAAAAACTACCATTTTCTGCTTTTAATTCGTTTTTGTCTACACATAATTGCCATCTTTCCTTTAGCAAATATTTCCTGCCGTAACGCTTAACTTTTTCCCATGCTTGCATGCACAGACGCAGTTTATGCGCCTAAAATTATGTTAGACTACTTGTACGCATATTTTGTAATGAGAATTTATCCAATTAAGAAATTTCCGTTGAATAAATAGCACGAAGCATTGCAATTTAGATGATATTTATTTTCACTGCATCTAAAAGTATGCAAAGGAAATGCACTTGCAGTAGGAAAGAGCTGGCAAAAGGGATTTATAAACGTACTATTTCAAGAAAGTTAATTTGTAATTTCTGTATGTACATACATACATACTATATGAAGACGCACATTTGAAGCTTACTATTCACACCCACAAAGTATGCAACGTTAATGAAATTTATAGTGAAAAATTATACCTTGCAATGAATATAATGCAATTAAAACTTTACGCTTGCAACGGCTTAAAGCATTTATGACATTGACGCTAGAAGATGTAGGAACTGTAATTTTGCACATGTGATTGGGTTAGCATATGGTAAACTTAAAGTGCCTAAAAGTATGCTGCGTTACGGTAATAATATTTAAAAAAATTCAATTTTATAGTTGACGGATATATGAAGTCGGTATAATTTTAAATGTATAGTTTTTTAACCTACTCACTTTCGGGATTTAAGCTGATAAATTCAAAACCCTAAAAGTATGCTAATATTTTTTGTATACTAAGTTTAATTAATATTACCCTGAGATACTACTTAAAATATTCATTTTGTATATTAGTTATCTTTATACAAAATATTACCATTTGGATGCGATCAAAGATCCACATGTGTATTTCATAACGCAGCGCCTAAAAGTATACATCAAACAGTTTGTTATTTTCTTACTTTAATTCTTAACCTGAAAAAATTATAAGAAAAAGTAAGAAACTTTTGTAAAAATCTCATTTAGTTTTGAATTCATTCAAAACAACTCTACAACTTTCTTATGGTTCCCTACAAAAGTTATTCTGATCTGATTACTTTATAATTTTGTCAGCTCTTGCGCCAAAAAGTATGCAATTCAAATACGTATTTTCCGCCACACAAGTATTTTTAGTGCTCGTTAAAAATCCTTCCGATACATATACTTGCTTACCGACTTGCAAGTGCTTACTGAATAAGCTGCACAACAAAACCCACCTAAAATTATGCAACCAAAATTTGCTAAACACCAAAATATCTCCCAAAATATGGGTAATAGTTACCGCCAATGCACGTTATGTGGGTATGCAACAAGCACAAAATCTCGTTTAAATTGTAGAAAAGTTTAGTAGCAAGAATGGTCTGTGTGTGTGTGTGTCAGCTGAAAAAGTGTAACAAAACCAACCAGCCTGAAAGTATGCTTTGCGATTACAACTTTAGCCATCATTCCACTGCGAAAGCAACTAAAATTAAATTTTCTACACAGGTATTT
This sequence comes from Sphenella marginata, assembly GCA_951509765.1. Classification (NCBI taxonomy): domain Eukaryota; kingdom Metazoa; phylum Arthropoda; class Insecta; order Diptera; family Tephritidae; genus Sphenella; species Sphenella marginata. Next base: position 72,964,134 of record OX608081.1, on the reverse strand, counting down.
TGAGACGATTATGAACGAAAGGTGGGTGAGAGAGTAGAAGTGGGTGGAAGGTGGGTTTTTGCTGAGCAGCTGTACAGTTATAAATGAGTGTTATACAGGGGTATATGTATGTGTATTTGTGTGTGATTGTTTGTTTGTTTGGCGCAAAACAAACTCGTAAACTTTGTTGTAAGGAAGTAAAGTGAAAATGAAACCGGAGAAGAAAAAGGAGGCCGTAGAATTGCGGTGAGGGGTAGAGAGAGTGTGTAAAGTGTTGGGCAACAGGAGTGAGAGCGTGTGGACTTGCAGCAGGTCTGCAGAACAACTTATTTTAAACGAAGCAAATGGTAACAAAGCATGACAGCAGCTCAAATATTTTAGAAACAAAGCGCACAGAGCGCTTTCAAAGTTTATTCAACAAGTGAGGGTGGTAGGTTTAGGCGTCTGTGCATTTGTGCGGGAGAAAAAGTTTTCGGAAAATTTTGATTTTATTTCTTTTACAAATATTTTCGCGACCAGCACATTAAACTAACTGTAACGATATAGACGTCATTGTATTTAATTTAATTTTCGACAAACTGCGTTATAGCAAGATTACGCCACCGCAAGTGAATGGCAGGTAAAGGTATTGCATACTTTTGGGAGCAATAAAGTTGTTAACTGAAATTTGAAACTTTTCTTGCACTAGCTAGAAATTGTAGAATGTTGTAGAGAAATAATTGTCGAAAGTTTGTGTTCGTACGTGTTGTTGTTGGAATTGTGTGTCTGGTTACGTTGCACGAGTGTTGGTGTGTGTGTGTGGGTTTTCGAGTGCTAGAAATCAATTAAGCTTGCTGTTGGCGGCAGCCAAACGCAAAGCCATCAAACCAAGCGACAATAACCGGCTATGAACGATCATAAAACAGCAAAAGGCAATGCTTAAAAAGCAATAACAACAACAGCAAAGGCAGTAAGGTAGTATACTACCAAAATTCGTTAGCGCGCTCATCAATGAATTTCTCTTGGTCAACACACACAGCAGGAATAAATACACTGTGCAGCTGTTTTGAAGCATTTTAATCGTTTTAGTCTACAAAAAACTAAGCAGAGTGGTCGTTCAAGGGTTAAAGCGTTTGAAAAAAAATATTTTTTATAAAGTTTAATTAAATTTGCTCTTGAAAATCTTTATACACGAAGTACAGAGTACAACAGAAAACCAGGAAAAATGCGCCTTGAAGTATGCAACACATTTTTAATGCATATGCAGGCTGCACACGGTGCCACAGAAACCCAGGAAAATTTATTGCGCCTTAAAGTATGCAAAACATTTTTTTAAACTCGAAAATTTTGCTGTTTTATTTTTATATTTAGGGAGCACAGGGCGCCACAGTAAAACTAATAAATAAATTGGGCCTAGATGTATGCAGCATTTTGCCTCTAAGCTATCTTTCAGTGCTGTGTAATAATTGCTTGCGTGTGCCAAATAATAACAAAAGCAACAACTAAATTATATAGCAAATGAAATTAGCAAGCTGGTGCGCGCACAAAGTATCAACCAAAACCGTCAAACCGCTAATTTGGAAACCGCTACTACAACCAATACCGCTATCATTATCGACCCGCACACAAACAACATCAATAACGTTTATGGCATTTTACTAGGGTGTATAAATTTATATTGTTGACCCATTGAGGCATTGCATAGCATTGTTGTTGTCACTTACGTGATTTAGCGTCGTAACAGCTGCATAGTTTTCTCATTAAAACGTATCCATTGTCAATCTTTCTGCATATAAATTAATTAAATGCAGCCTGTTGTTGTTATTTACGACAAGCGTTGCATACTTTTTGGCTTACGTAATTTATATATTATTCTGTATATACTTATTATATGTATATACGTATTACTTATTTAACAATTAAAAATGTATGCTAAAGAAATAAAAAAAATAACTGCCGCTATTTTAATAATAAATTACTGGCATTATAATAATTTGTCGTTGCATAATTTTAGGCGCACGCAAAAGCTGTAACGTAACCTTGTTATGATAAAATAAAATTTATGCACGCATATTAGCCTTGGCAAAAGTGTACTAAAAATAGTTTATGCTAAGCTGAGTGTTATTAATGTTAATAAAGTAACGAAAGTGGTTGTATACTTTTGGGCGCCATCAACGAGAAATACTATTATTTCAGCTAATTATACTGCAATGCTATATAACTTATTAATTAACTTAACTGCAACCGAACTTTTGTTTCAATAAAGCAACAAAGAATCAACAATTTTTGTTGGTATAACTACTTTAGTTTTGTAATTAGTTGTACAATCAAAACGTGATAAAAATGTTATTAAATACTTACGAGTTTGCAGTTTGAGTCGACAATAAACTACGAGAATATGGGTGGCCAACTAATTAAAATTCAGTAGAAAAAATAATTATTCTATTATTCATAGAAAAGCAATCATGTCAAATAGCAAAACAAAATTTTTTAAAACTTTGCAGCATTTTAGGCGCTGGATATTTGGAAAGCTCTTTAATATTGTCAGCGGGTCAGATTATTTTCAATTAAGTGCAGAGTTTAAATTAGATCTTATCACAAAAGCGTTTCATGCCAAGAATTAAAACAAATGAGCAATCAAGAGAATTATTAAGCTTCGAGAGGTATAGGAATATTTTGGTTGCCTACTTATAGGACTGCAGCTATTTCAAATTTTTTTTCAAAACCGAAAATCAAGGCGTCCAGCGAACACAAATAACAAGCGCTAGTAGCTCTATAACTAAAACTAAAAAGTTCTGAATGAAAAATTAATATATTTTCACTGCCTACTTTTAGGCTTAAATTCAGAAAGTCCAAATCAATGCATTCTCGAAATACAGGTTAAACTCAAATTCGTTCTAAAAGTTGCTGGACAAAATTTGAATCCGGCATTAAATACATTTTCATTGCCTACTTTTGGGCTGAAATTAAAATAGTAAAATCGCTTTTAAATAAAAATTCTGCGCTGGCAGTCTATACCGGCTAGAGTAACCACTGACAACTTAAAGAAATTTTTGGTCGAAAATCATTTCCAAAATAAAGGGGTCGGGCTTTAAGGGTTTTGAGATTCAGCCCTTTACTTATTCACTACACTTAATTAATAATTTTTTCTCTTCTTTTCCAAACAGGTCATATCACTTGAAGGCTGGACTGATATCATGTATTACGTACAAGATGCACATAGCTTTTGGGATTGGATATATTTCGTGCTACTGATTGTGGTAAGTAAAGGGTTAAAAATCGTTGGAGAAAATTATAAACATTTAACAAAATGTTTGTTCGCGCATCACTCAAAAAGTGCTGTATGTATTTTAATGCGGTTTGCGACGTTGTATCGCCACACAACTAATTTAAGTTTTAGAATATTTATTAGCTCAGTATAATTTTTTATTCCTGCCAAAAACACTAGTGGCAATAAAAGTGAACGCTTTTTTTTGTATAAACATAGTAAAGTTATAACAAACCAATGGATGTAGAATGATTCAAGAGTATTATGTGGGCTTCAGAAATCGAAAAAAAAACTCTTTTATAGAATTTCTCGTTTGTCTCACGGTATGTTTGTACGCGCATCACGCAAAAACGGTTACATAGAAACGCATGCAATTCGCATCGCTCGATTAGTAGATGTCTAACTTAAGGTATAGGATCACTTTTTAACAATTAGTAACCGCTTGAGACGAGTACAGTGGTGGCAAAAAAGTTAGTACAAAATATTTTTAAATATTTAGTAAGCTTTCTCATGTTCGTACTTAATATACAATAATAATAAAACTAGAAAATTTTTTATATAAATATCTGCTACATACCTTAAACCAAATTCTACTTCTGTTATAACTAATCGTTTTCAAATGAAGCATCAACAAAATTTCAATTTATTTCATCTGCGAGTAATTTCAATATGATAAATTTTGAGCGCATTGAACAGTCACGAAATAGCAGTGGAAAAAGGTTAAAAAAGAAGAAGAAAACGAAATGAAAAAATCTGTACGTGCTGAGTATAGCAGAGGGATTGTACTTGCTCCCAGGAGGCTTAAGTAAGCAAAGAAAGGAAAGAATAAGCGCACACAGCCATATCAAAAAATAATCCATGTTTGTGTACCAATCCAAATCAAGCTAATACAAATTTTTTGATATTCCCTTTACTCTGACGTTTATGTCTTCTAAGGTAATCGAAAAATGTAAACCAAAAAAAAGGTAAAGCAAATACTAAAGTCACTTAGACGTCAACAAATTTTATTATTCATAAAGATCAAATTTAATAAAAAGGCTTTTCATTTAAAAACGTTTCGAAATTGAATCCTTTATTTTTTTTCATGCCTTCACAAATATCACCAAAATGTATAACAAATTACCCTACCGTCCAACAACTAAAAGTATGCATCAATGCGCTTATTTAATGTGGCTTCCTCCCCTTTGAAGTACGGCTACCCCATGCTCGCACCACTTACAGCCATCAATCAAACTTTTTACCCACCCATAGCGAGAGCGTAGCAGCAAACCAAATAACGCCTAAATGTATGTTAAGCTAAACATTGCGTACACACATTTGTTAGCCCATCAAGGAGTTTGAATGTCTGCAAAAAGGTCGGCTAACAAATGAGGCATAGAAATTTAATATTTCACTTGAATTGAAATAAGCGTGGGATGGAGAGTGTGCTGAATTTTTTTTTTTTTTTTGAGTACAATCGCAATTGTGCTGAGCGATTTCGCCGCATGTTCTACCTTTGCTGTTGTAACTGACTGACTACGTATTTTACTCAGCAGGTTACTATCGGCGGATGTTTCGCATTTTCTACTCCACTGATTTATTGATATTTCCTACGTTTAGATTTAAATTGATTTTTGGCATTTCAATTGCCTACTTATGTGCGTTTCATAAATAATATTTAATTTATCTTTTACGTTGCATACTTTTTGGCTGCTGATACATGTTCATATATATATACATAAATATATTTTGCTTCCTACGCACGCTTGTGACAGATATTTACAGGAAATAAAAAGGAAAATAATTTATCAGCCTATTTTATTGTGCAATAAGCTGCGTGAGGCGCCTAAAAGTATGTGCTAAAAAGTTTAAAAATGCAAAACAAATTAAAAACATGCACCTGAAAGCATATCAGCACATTTCTGAACTCAAAATCTAAGAAACAATAGTTGAGTTAAAAGAATTTAATTTTAATTTTTATCGAACTATCACAGGTATGAACACGGTTACACATGATTTATCTTGGCTATGTTCACGCAAATATTTCAAATGTGTTTACTCACTCTTCTCAGCAAACGCTTGCGAACATATTTTTAGGCGCTGCAGCACATATACGTCAGATTCTTAAAAATCACAAGCTGTTACACTCTCACCAATGTGTCTTTGCCTTACACACAAGTGCTTTTCAGAACATGTTCAGCCTGCTATAGCATTAGCCTACAAGTATGCAACATTTATGTGACAAGTATTTAGGCATTTGCGGTAAATTAAATTAAGATTTATGTGAGAATTAATTTTTTTGCTGTTGTTGCAAAACTTTAAATGTCGGTAAGGTGTTTTGTTAAGCCGCCTACTAACAGGTGAGCTTTGACAGGTAATTAATTTGCTAACATGTTTGCAAATGTATAACAGATATGTAGCATACTTTTAGGTGCACAAAATAAAATAAGTCAAACGATTTGGGAGTTGTATTTCAAATGTGTTTACTGAACTAAAATTAATGTGCGTAACTAAGTATATCAAAAGGGAAATAATTTATAAAACAAAAGCGAAGAAAAAAGAATAAGCATAAAAGAAAAAGCAGCCTAAAAGTATGAAAGATAGCACAGGTATAAAAAAGAAGGCTGAAGAGCCTAAAAGCGGAAGGAAAAAGAAAATAAAGAAAATTTGAGACCGTCAAAGCAAAAGAAGAAATATTAAAGACAATTGAGAAGAATCCCATAGTCTGAACGGATAATCGTAGCTAATTTGCGACTTAACACACTTAAGTGATGTTTGTTTAGATAATGTGCAAGTTTGCTTGGCGCACTTTTTCGAGGGGCAGCCGCCTGGTAGTCAAAATATCATTTTAGTTGATTTGATTTGGGAATATGATTTGATTTAGAATTTCGCTTTTAACTTGCATACCATTTTAAAGATAGCTGAAATTTTTTAATTCAAACGACTTTTGAAGCTTTTGTTAATCCTAAAAGTATGCTACACTAACTGTGAATTGTTTCATGTACTATAATTTGGCTGCTCTAAAAATTTGAAGTACGACACCATTGCATGCTTTTGGACACACTTTGCAAACCCTATCGTGCATTTTTCTAAATTATCGTGCATTTTTCTAAATTAAAAATATGTTGTTGGTTTTCGGGTTTTAATTATTGCATACTTTTAGGCGCAACATGTTTATAAGACTATAAGACTATAAAACAAAAATGTTCTATCTCGAAAGTATCACATGCTCAAGGCATCACGTGATCCTTAATGGAGCGCAGTCTCATATATTTCCCCTAACTTCCTCTCCCCCTACAGCTCCACACTCCTGGGAGTGTGGCTGTCTACTGTTGTATACTTCTGAACCTAAGCAAACGCTGGTCGAGAGTCGCCTAACCCATCTTCAGCTGTCGTAGACTGCTCGCTTTAGAATATTACCTTCACAAAATGTTCTTCCCAAAACGTCAACTGCTCTTCTCCAAGCCAAAAACTAAAAATAAATATAAAAAAATATAAAAATAGCTGCGCCTAAAAGTATTCTACATTCCATAAGCACTTCCGTCAACTAAGAGTGGGCGTTTTGTCCTAAATACATACAATCAAAGAGATTTATTTTTAAACGCATTTTCTTATTATTTACATATACGTTCTGCCGCTGATAAGTGAAAATAAAACAAACAAAAAGATGCGCACTCTCTTCCTTTAAACCCATCTTCCCGCTTTGGTTTTCCATCCCATCTCTTTTAACCTCAAACTGTCATAACCTGGCTTAAATGCCACTCCAAACGAAAATAAGCATTTGCAGGCATAAAAAGGAGTTAGTCGTTTTCTTGTGTGTATTCATATTCGAGGTTAAGAACAACAGCCTAAAAGTATACACCATTGTTTACTTCAACACCACAGTCGCTGAGCATAACAATGTGTCAGCAACAGACAAAGTAAAGTTTTTTTTTCAAGTTTGAATTTTTTCTTGCATTGCATACATTTACGCTCTTCGCAGCTTTAGTTTTTTTTTGTTCATTTTGTTGTTGCTTTTTGCAGGCAACAACAGCTGTTTGGCGTTGAATTTTCATCTCAAATTTGCTGGTTCTTTATACTGAAAACTGCCGTAGAGTGCCGTGTGCTGTGAGGTGGTTGTTGCTATTACATAAAAAATGTATGTGATTTATTTTATCGTTTTGTGTACGTGTTGGTATTTTCTGCACCAATGGGCAGCCTACAAGCAGCTTGTGCATACCTTATTTGGCAGCTCAGTTAAACAGCTGAGCTCAGACTTTGTCTAGTTGGGTACTCCTGGATTTGGATAAAAAAGGTTACTGGTAGTATCCGACTACAGTTTTTATTTCAATTTTAATTTTCATGCACAGTTAGTTCATTTTGTCGAGGTGCAAGTGAGTAGGAATTGTATGAAGCTTTTCTTAGAGTCATGGTATCAGACTCATTATCCCTCTCGAAAAATAGCAATAGGGAGAAGCTGGAGCTTTTGATATAACTTGCCAACATACCAACTCCCATCTCAACTTTTCACATTCATGACTTTCGATTTCATATTCCTTTTTTTCAAATGTTTAATGCCGTTTAATCCCTTTTTATTCCGTTCCAGGATTTTCTTTTGGTTTAACGTTAATGCCACATCCTTGTGATTCGATTCAATTTTGCTTTTCTTGTTTGCCCTAAATTGTAAAACACAATGACTTCACCAAAGCTTTTCTTCTTTTCGCTGCGTTCAAGTATCTAACTTCATATGGTATTTTTTTCACTTCTTTCTAGTTTAATCCCACTCCCCTCCCCTTATCTTATATTATTTTCAACTCAAGCCAAACTTTTGTAAACTTTTTGTGGTTGTCTTTTAAGCAAGTTTTTATTGTAGCCAAATTAAAGGCGTTTTGTATTTGTGCGCCTGAAAGTAGGCAAAACAAAAATATAGTATAGTTTGCACGGTAGTTGGTTTAGTTTTTAATCAACATACGTAAAGCAAATGAAGGTATTTATATAAATTGGCATACACTTTCTAAACAGCATAAATTACGAATAATAAATGCTCAAATTCTGAATAAAACTAAATTCGATGTGACTGAATTTTTAGACCTATTTAAATCGATAAACAAAAATGTTAGTAAGAAGTTATGTGAGAGCTTCCTTGGTTCATTTTTTATCCTATCAACAATGGCTTAAGACGTCCATGAAGATGGAAATTCGGTTTTTCAAAATCATAATGGGTTTTTCTTCTGAATATCAACTTCAAGGCACATTTGTATGAAAAACACAAAGAGCCTAAAAGTATGCAGCCTTTCAGACTTCAAGCTCACACGGGGAAGCTAATTCACTGTATTTAAAAAATATGCTCTCCGAACAAAACTAAACAATTTTCTCAAATCCAAGTTACGCGAGCTCAGCACGCAACACTAAATGCGATTACTAACTCAATTTCATCCTAACTCGACTTAAGCTGTTATTGGCTTTTGTTCTTGATATATGAGTATTACAAATCAGCAAATTTATTTAAAAAACTTTAATATTAATCCCATCGATCGCAAAGACATAAGAGCGCTTATTTACTCTAAACACAAAAACAAAGCACAAGTAGAAAGGAAAAAGGAGAAAGTAAAGTAAACAACTGAGTCTGCTTACCACAATCAACTTATTATGCAAATCTCTTAAAAAACTAGATATCTTTAAGCATTATTATAAAATTCCAAGTATAAAGTACTCAAACCTCTAGTTTACACAAAACTCTTGGGTTGACATTTATCTGCGCATTATTTGCTTATCTAGCATTTCGTATTTTTTGTGCATAATTTTCCTCTTTTAGTTTGGCTAAAGTTTTTGGTTTCATCGAAAAACAAGTAGAGAAATGGTATACTTCATTTGGGGGTTTTTTTAAGATTGAAAGTTGGAAGTTTTTTTTATTTTTCACAAACTTTTAGTATTTATGCAAAAAAAAACACAAAAAAAAACAAAAAAAATTTAAATCGTAAGGTTTGCATTGGTTTTATGAATTTTATTTAATTTTTTACTTCTTCTTTATGATTTTATGCATATTAGTAGTCCACTCCAATTTTATTTATAGAAAGAAAAATTCAAATTAAAAATAATCGATAATAATTTTATCGACATCGATTCGATCACATATTACTCATAAAATTGGAAGAAGTTTTTACATATCTTGTACACTTCCTTCTTTATTGAGAGAACAAATTTATTTCAATTTTTATTAAAGAGTATTAATTAAGCATTCTGGTGTTTATTTTACTGAGTTTGATCGATTTTTACAAATTTTTACTGACAGTTAACGCACAGCACTTTAAAACTTTGCATAAATTTGTTAGTATTATTGTATTTCTAAATATTATTTTCGATTGTGATGTGATATATAAAGATCGATTTTCGATTCCCAATATTTTATTTCATATTTATCGATAAATCGATTTTTTCGTTTCCTTTTTTATATTCTTTTACTAGATTTCATTGTTCTTTGGCTTTTTTTTTATTTTTAGGGCCTTTATATTTTAATCGATTTTACCGAATTTTGATGGAAGGTTATGGAATCATGCCTACATATCACAGTCGATTTTATTATTATATTTTTTTTTGTTTTTTAAATACATTCCATGTCATTTGATTATTATCGCTTTGATATCTTCCCCCTTCATTTTTTTATAAAGAGTGTTCATTATCAAAATAACGAATTTTTAATAAATGTTTTTCAAATCCATTTTACTCGATAAATAATTTATCGGTTAGTTTTGCATTTTTATCGTTTTTAGTATTCTGTAACTTATTAGCCTCTATTATTTATTTATGTACACTTCTTAGCCCATCTAAAAAATTTATATTTTAATCGATAAATCGATTTTTTTCGTTTTTTTTTAATGTTTAATTTCGTTTCTTGGTTTTTTTAACCTTTACAAAATTTTGTTTGTAAATCTATAAAATTTGTTATTTCAACCGATAAATCAGATCGACTATGGTTATCGATTCAAAATTATATATATATTTTTCTTTCTATTTTATGCATTTTATTTGATTTTACTCTGCCTGTTTAGATTTTTTGACTCATTTCAAGCGATTAACATTTCTTTTGGAATTTATCGATAGCATCCGAAATTTATCGATAAATTAATATATTTGCATACATTTTTTTATTTAATTTGTATCGATAAATTCTTACATTTTTTTCTTATTTCATTTTAAAAATAAATTCAATAATCGTTAAGAATAAGCAAATCTAAAAGGTTTATCGATTAATATAAATTTTTATCGATTCATAAAATCCTTTTTTTTTTATTTTCATAAAAATTTTAAAAAGAAAAACTTCGCCCCCATTTTGCATCCAGTTCGCAACATTCTTCTTTTAATAAATTTGTAAAAAATATTTTAAGACAAGCGTTCAATTTTCTTTGTAAGTTTTTTTTTTACCTCAACTTCAGTTTTAATTTAAGCAAAGTTCCCAAATTACAACTACAAAAATCGCAGTATGACTGCTTTAAGTTTTCAAAACTTTAGCTGTCATCAACACGCTGGCATTTTAAAGTTTACAAAATAAGTTAAGATGTTCAAATAATCAACCCAGTTAAAAAACAAACCATTTCACCAATGGCGCTCATAACTCAAAGCAAAATGTTACGTATACGACATGTCCCACACAACTCAACTCAACTCGACTACATGCAACGGCAAGTTGTTGCATTCACGTGCACAGCAAAACAAACTGAATTGTTGACAAACTAGGTTTCACCAAAAGTTTCCGATCTGTTGTAATACATGCAATAAACAAACGTACACACACACACGTAGATTCACACACACACAGACACATACATTTGCGTATGCAAAAGGGAAACACACATTGCGTTCTACTCCACTGACTAAATGTTTGACTGTTGCTATGTAAATTAAAAAGTTTTTTGCGGTATGAACAACTTGCCTCCCATACACAACAATTGTCCATTATTTCTTCATATGTCAACAAAATGCACACATACACATGCACACATGTATACGCAATTCGTATGCTATTCAAATGCATATGAAAATCTAAGATAAAATGTAAATTTAATAACTAAAAGTGTATAGAATTAGTAAATGTGTTGCAAATTTTTGTTTGAAAATTTAGTTGAAGGACAAAGTTTTCATATTAAAAATTCGTTAAGCATAGTGCTATTTCACTTGGCTTCATATATGTATGTGCGTATGTATGTAGATACATAATTTGCGTATATAAAATTCCGATAGTATTTGAAAATGTATACGCAGTGAGGCTCACACTCACTTCTCCCACATGCAAGTAGTCCCGCATGCCTAGTTAGGTTCCAATATAATGCCACCAACCCGCCTTTAGCTGGAGCAAATTTTGTCATGCTTTACAAATTTGTTTAAACAATCGACTTCAACTTAGGAGCAGATTTCAGATATTACAAGTTTTCAACATGCAACAACAATGTTAACAATTACTTAGCAAAATTGAAACATTGTGACAAAAAAAAATAAAAATAAAAATATAAACTTCAAAGTTTAGTTAAGATTTGATTTCAAAGCGCCTAAATGTATGCAACAGTAATTGAAAAATTATTGAAGTGTACAATTTTAGGCATATAAATATTTGAAACTTAATAAAAAGAAAAAATAAATAGAAGTGCATTTCAAAATTTATAATATAATAAATACCCAACTAGCAATAAACATCCAACATTGCAACTTTTAATAAAACTAACTAACTAAGCGCCTAAAAGTATGCAATGTTAAGTAAGATGTGAATTTAAGATGTGTAATCAATGAAAGTACACTGAAGCTTAAAATCTACTCATGGTTATATACGCTTCTGATCGCTTATCAACTTTCTGGTGTATGGTTGGATACAGTACACTACTGCAAGCCTAAAAGTATGCTAACAAAATTAATAAGTGAGAATTTATTACTTGGCAACTCAGCGCAAAAAGAGAGATTGTTGCTGTGCTATTCAAATTGAAAACTGTACATTTGGTTGTTTCAAAACAAAGTTGGTTCAAATATGCGCCTAAAAGTATGCAACTATTATTTCAAAAAACATTTCTGTGTATGAGCATATCTAAATCTTTGCTTTACAACATCTTTTCGATACTGTGCGAAACTACTTCAGCACTTACGCCTTTCTTGGCCATTGTGCCTAAAAGTATGCTGAAAATTTTAGTTAAGTTAATTCAGTGTTTGACGGAAAATAAAGTAAAACGAATTATATTGCTTGCTCGTTGAAATTAAGATTTTTTTAATGGAAATTAAACATTTAAAACGCTTAGAAATTTGTATGAATGAGCGATGTCAATTTCGAATCCAACCTATCAAACTGTCACTTTTTCCAGGCAGGACGCCCAAAAGTATGCAATTTTTTTATCGTCAGCTACATATTTTAGTCCTATTTGAAAATACATTCCTTTTACATTGTGTATATATTACTAAGCAATTATTAAATTAAATTAAATAAACTATTTCTCTTCCCTTTTTTCTCTTCTCCACAGATTGGTTCGTTTTTCATGATCAATCTCTGTCTCGTCGTTATCGCCACCCAATTTTCGGAAACGAAAAAACGTGAAATGGAACGCATGCGTCAAGAACGTGCACGATACACATCCACCTCTACACTAGCATCGAGCACAAACAATTCAGAGCCAGCCACATGCTATGCGGAGATTGTCAAATATATAGCACATCTTTGGCGGCGTTTCAAGCGACGCATGTTAAAGAAGTACAGATTATATAAGTATGATTATTATTGTTTTATTTTTTGTTTATGTTTGTTTTTTGAATACTTTCAGTTACTGTAATTACCCTACAGATCAAAAAAAAATAACAAAAAAAGTCAATAACGCATTTACTAAGAGTAAAGAACTATATTAGAATGGTTGCGTTTGATTGATTGCGTTAGTGCGTGCGCTACATGAGAGCGAACTCTTATTAGCTAAGCCAATCCCTTAGAGCAACAAATAAATCCTATTAGCTGCTTTCATTGTAAATTTCACAATATTAGTGTTAAGTATATTTTGGCGCAGAAAAAGTAAATAATTAAGAAGGAAAAATATTAGATTTTGAATTTAACGAATATTTCAACACTTAGAAAAACATTAATTCGTATTGCGTTCGTAGAAATTTTCGGCAAAGTCGCTTCATAATTTAATTATTCAAGCAATCCTGCCCGATGTGTATATATTTGTCCAATCATTCGTACTTGCATACCATCAACAACTTGCAATTTTCATTCCCCCGCCAAGTTTATAGTAAGATTAACAAAGTAGCGCCTAAAACTATGCAGCTAAAACTGCAAAATTACTTCAATACGCTGTCAAATAATATAAATTATAATTTCAAATATTAACTAAACTTAGTTATGCAATAAAAATGTTTTATTAGTGCGCGACATTAATTTAGCTAGTGCTAGAATTAATTAAGCCTAAAAGTATGCAAAATTTATGAAAATAGGTGGTTTGCATACAGCGTCGTATAAAGTGGCAAAACTTTTATTAACACAAAAAATTGTTTTGATATCGGTGGAAGGTATACATTTTTACAGTATGGATTTTTGGTAGAATCAATTGCATCGGACTAAAAACGATAAATATTCATACGTGCTAAGCGCCTAAAAGCAGGCTCTTGCTAATTTATCTACTGTCATATTATAAGTGTAGTTCGAGAAATCCCGGAGATTTTTTTCGTTTTGCCTTTCACACTTGCTTGAAATTTACCACCCTACGCCCCCCTTAATAAGCACAGTTAAGTTTTATTTGCGCCTAAAAGTAGGCAACGTTTGTTGTTTTTCCTAAGTCGCCAGATGCCACATATTTTAAGCACGCACATATTAATTTCACCTACACTCACTTTACCAAACTTCTGTTAAAAACTAGTGCAAAAGTCACCTAAAAAACTTAACTGCGCCTAAAAGTATGAAACTTAAAACCTAAAATATTGATTTAACAGCATTTTAGTCACTATACAAAATTCCTGTTAAAAACTAGTGCAAAATCTAGCTAAAAAACTTAACCAAATAATGCTGCGCCTAAAAGTATGCCACTTAAAACCTCAAAATAATGCTTTAACCGCATTTTAAAAATGTTGCTTAGCTTAACTTAAAAAAAAATATATTTAAAGCGTTCAAAAGTATTTATTGCCAGCTAACCACAGCAATTCGCTTCTTTTTTTCCATTTTTTAATTATTTAAATATTTTTTTATAAATCAAAATTATGTTGTTTACTAAGCAGTAATTTTTTTAGTTTTTTTTCCTTTTTTTTTTTGATACCAGTCAATTAAAGCAATTTGCTTTTTGCTTAAGCAAGCACTTTTAATTAAAAATTTTTTTTAATTTTTTTTTTTTTTTTTTACTTTTATTTACTTACGTACTTAGGTATGTATGTATTCACATATAAATATTTCAACAAGCGCATATTGCATGTAGTATTTTGCATTAATCTATTTACATATTTGTGGTGCTTAGTTAGCGAGTTAGTTAGTTATGAAATATTAATTGAGTGCAAAATTTTTTAAGCAAATACATTTTTGAATAGGATTTTTTATACCAATCAATCTACACACATACACGCGCATTAACACACATAATACAATTTTATAACAATTCGCGCATTTAATGTTATTGTATGTGTGTCATTGTATAAAGTTTGAATGAAAGTATGATGAATTTGAAAAAATAAAACGAAAAACATTTTTTTATTGAAATTTCTCTTCAAAAATAAAGAATATTTTATCTATTTAATTTGAGCAATCTGCCTAGTAGCTTTCCATTTTGCTTCCACAAAAATCTGAGCTTTAACTTCATAAGTAATATATAAAAATTTTAAAAAAAAGTTCAGAACCATTCCTGCGAGAGAAAGTGGCCCACAATTTTTCGCAAAACTATTTCAAGCGAAGTTTTGCAAATAAACAAACAACATATTTTATTTAGCTGTTTTTTTTCGAGAAACGTCGAATCGCATCAGCTAATGATCGGCTGTTTTTTTAAACCGTCAGCTTAAAGCTTCATTTATACATAAGCTTATGTGTATTTTGTATGTATGTGTATATGTTAAAAACTTTTACTTCATACATTCATACATAAAAGGGTGGTGGAAAAAAACATTTCGCTGAATTTTCACTTTATTCAAAACAAATTTTTTTCTTTTAATAAAAAAAAATATTTCAACTTTTGTAAAAAAAATAATTTTATTGTTTTTTCTACGTTTTGTGTATTTTAATAATAATATTAGTTTAACAAAATTATAGTTTCTATGATTTAACTTTTTTTTATTTTTTTTTTTTACAATATTAAAAAAAAAATTTTTTTATATATGAAATCTACACAATAATAATAACAATAATAATTTCATAAAATTATTATTCTTGGAACTGAACTCATAATTCCAAAGTTCATTTCTTTTGTCCAAAATCGTGAAAAAAAAATTTAAATCAAATATTGTAAATCTCAAATTTAAGGTGTACAAAAATTAGATAACCAAAAGAACAGCATTTTTTGTTTAGTAAATTTTCAAATTTGTAAGGGTATATTTACCCTACAGATTAAAAAGAAACTTAAAAATGTGTGTTGTTTCGTTGAAACTACCTCATTCAAAATCGGTTGAGCCACCTCTAAAATTGTTGAATAAAATAATTTCAAACATTTCTTTTATAACTCAAAACAAATTTCTTTAAAGCTTTTTTTTGAGATTTTTTTGTTTTCCAACTGAAAATTTGTTTTTTCCAAAATTGTAAAAAAAATTTCAAAATTGTAAATTGAAACTAAAAGACAAATTATTTTTCAGTTGAATCCAAGGCGTTAAAAAACTTTTTTTTTATTTTTAAATAATTTTTTATTTATAAAATTTTTTTACTTGTTGTAGTTAAACACACATCTACTTCCAACTGAAATTTTTTTTGGTTGAAAATCGCAAAAAATAATCGAAAATTTCAAATTAAACATTCTAAAAAGTAAAACTTAAAATAAAAATAATAATAATAATAATAGTAATAATAATAATAATAATAATAATAATAATAATAATAATAATAATAATAATAATAATAATAAAAATAATAATAATAACAATAATAATAGTAATAATAATAACAATAATAATAATAATAATAATAATAATAATAATAATAATAATAATAATAATAATAATAATAATACTAATAATAATAATAACAATAATAATAATAATAATAATAATAATAATAATAATAATAATAATAATAATAATAATAATAATAATAATAATAATAATAATAATAATAATAATAATAATAATAATAATAATAATAATAATAATAATAATATTAATAATAATAATAATAACAATAATAATAATAATAATAATAATAATAATAATAATAATAATAATAATAATAAAAATAATAATAATAATAATAATAATAATAATAATAATAATAATAATAATAATAATAATAATAATAATAATATTAATATTAATAATAATAATAACCTCATTAAAAATAAAACGAGTTATAAAAATGGTGAGTGAAACATTTTTTTTTTTTAATTCTTTTTTAATCTTTTTTTTTTTTTAATTTTTGTAAGAAATTTTTTAATTTTTTTTTAATTTTTTTTTAATTTTCCTTTTAATATTTTTGTTTATTTTTTCCCCCTTCCCTTTTTCTCAGCAAAAAAAAAATTTTAATCCAGCACGCACATTCACTACCCATCAGAGCTTCAACTTACAAACAGCACGACACTTTACATTGCATAGACAAATAGTTAGACAGTCAACCAAACAGTCAGTCAATTAGTCAGGCATGACAAGTTATTCATGTGAACAGAATAGAAAAAATGTATTTTAACGAAAACAATTTGACACTAATATATTTATATTTTACTCTCTATTTGTGTTGCTTTCCAAATGAAAAAACATGAAAATGAAATAAAATGGCAAACGAAAAATAAAACAACAAAAAACTGAAATGGCATGCGATGACTACAACGCGCAACAACAATACGATGACACAACAAATGACTTGCGTATTATTTGATGACTAAATGATATGCGAAATATGTCAAATGTCAACAACAACAACAACTCCACCCACTCGTCGCTTTGTCACAATGCCACACGTCATCACTTGTCACTTGTCAACAACCATCCACTTGTCAACTATTATATAACTGTCAAAAAACAAAAACAAATACACATTACACAACAACAATAATAGATATCAAAAACAACAACGCAAAGAAGGTCTACTGCCTAATGCTGACAATTTAACCTTCTCACCATCGCGCATCAAATGTCATCACCCGAAATGTCCGAAATATGGTAATCGGAAGCCATCGAGTATACAGGATCAAATGATCACTGTTATGGTGCCATTGAATTCGAATAATAATAATGTAAGCAATAGCAGCAACAACAATAACAATGGCAATTGCTCGGCTGCAACAAATGGCATGCGAAATCATCAAATGACGTCATCCACGGCGTCAACAGCGATGACGACGACAACATCAGCAACAGCAGCCGCAGTCGCATCGATGTCAATGGCTGCACAAACAACAATAGCACCAACAACAGCAATATCAGCAACAACACTCACTTTGCCACTCAATACAACAACAAGCCCAGCGATTACAGCCACTGCAACAACACCGCTGCTAAATGGCTCAACGCCTCACACTGGTTATCCGAATAATAATATGAATGGTCATCAACAACAACAACAACAACAACATTCCTCGTCAGAAAATTCTGTGCAATCAATTGAGCAAGCGACGCGCAATTCAAATTTGAAAAAATCAACAAATCATTTGACAGCCGATACGTTGAAGCCGCAAGCACAATCGCCGGGTCAAATGCAGCAAACGGGGCAGCAGAAAACAATTTTATTAAAATTTCCGGCAAATTTGGATTCTGAGCAATTAATTGTGAGTATTTACTTGTGTTTATATTGTTGTTGTCGTCGTTTTTTAAGTGTGTAAACAATAGACACGCTGATTGAATAAAAAGTAATGATAAAAAGCAGGGCGTTTTGAATTTTTTTTTTTGATTTGCGGTTAAAAAATAAAATTTGAAAAAAATTACTCAAAAATCACATCGTATAATTCCAACTAAACAAAAATTTCTCTGATCGAAATCCAATGGAAACTCAAAATATTTTCCAAAATTTGTTTTATTTTTGTAAGACAACTAGAAAATTAAATGAGTTATTTTTATTTTCTGTTTTTCCGACAGGGTGAATGCTAGATTTATATTGGAACGATTTTCCATCATCCCTTGTCAATTTTTGTTTGTTTACAAACCGGTTTCGGCGATCCGCCATCTTCAGTGTAAGTTTGTGTTGTGGAGAACAAAAACTTACACTGAAGATGGCGGATCGCCGAAACCGGTTTGTAAACAAACAAAAATTGACAAGGGATGACGGAAAATCGTTCCAATATAAATCTAGAAAATTAAATGCTTTATTATTAAAACAAAAATCTTAATCAATGCTCTGATTTTTTACTATTTGGAACAAAAAATTGTGGTTTTAAAATGTCCTTTTAAATAATTTTTTTGCATATTTCTTTTTTTTATAAAAAAAAATCCTGAAAATATTGCCTAAAATTTTTATTTTTATTTAATTTTTGTAGTTTTTTTTCTTAAATTTTTTTTGTAATGTTTTTTTCGTAAAATATTTTAAAAATTTGTTTGCTGTACCTAATCTTTTTTAATTAAAAAATTTTTTTTTTTACTTTACAACTTTTCTTTTTTGTAGAGGTAAATTCTACCTTGGAAATGTTGGGTACTTGTGTGAAATTTCCTTGAAAATGTTTAGTTAAACTATTTTTATTTTAAATATTGCTGTATCATTGAATTTTTTTTTTATATTTTTTTTTGCATATTTCTGACAAAAAAATCCTGAAAATATTGGTTAAAATTTTTTTTAATTTTTTTGTTTTTCAATATTTTGTTTTTATTTTTTTTTTAATCCTGTGAATGTTGAATAAAACATTTTTATTTTTATTTTTTTTTTTCTTTCTTTTGAACCAAAAATAAATAAATATGTATTTCAAAATTCCTAAATAAGCTGAGATTTTTTTTTTCCTTCGTAAAGGTCAAGTTCTACTTTGGAGCTGTATCATATCTATATTAAAATTCTTGAAAAAGTCAAGACAAATATTTTTTTTAATTTTTTTGTACTTCAAAACAAACAATTTAACTGGAAGTGTTAGCATATTACTTAAAATTTTGAGCTAAAATTTAAATTTTGTTTGTGGGAACATCAAATTCTACCTTGGTTAGTTTGTATTCAAAAATTTATTAAAATTCAAGTATAAGATTTTTCGTTAATTTTTATTTATTTTTTTAATTATTAGTTCATTTTGCATCAACAAAATTACCTGTGAAATGTTTATAAAAAAACTTCCTAACAATATTGAGGACAATTTTTTAATATTTTTTTTTTAATTTTTGGTTGCAATTTTTTTTACCGTCTTATATTTATATTATAATTTCTTCAAAAAAGTTAAAGAAAAATATTATTCTTAATTTTTTTTCACTTTTCATTATTAAAAAATTCCCTAAAATTTTAAGTCTAAATTTTTTCTTCCTTTTGTTTTTTTGGAACATTAAATTCTACGTTGGGGTTGTTACATTTGTATTTAAAAATTCATTCAAATTTTATTACAAGATTTTTGTTTTTATTTAAATTATGATTCATTTCGAAATTTTTTCCACAAATTTTTGTAAAATATTTTGAAATAGAGTGCAACAAATCGTCTGATAAAAAAATTATAATATACCATATCTTCTGATACATGATGTGAGTTTATATATTGAATCAGCGTGTCTAGCGGCTTGAAACTATTACTTTATAATAAAAACAAATTACTTTCAACCACAAACAAAGTAATTCAAACAGATAGAAACACATAATCCTCTGCATATAGAGCAAAACTACTTAAACTTCACACACACACACACATGCAATTAATATTCAAACAGACCACGGAAACACCAAACTTCTTGTCACATAAAATACTTTTTGTCATATGATATTTGTTTGGTGTATTCTACTAAATCTTTTCTATAAACTACTTGTATCAATAATATATTAATGTAGCTGCAGTTGGGAAACTTGGGCAAGGTACAGATACTTTGAGTAAATATTTTTGCTTAGTTTTGAAACTTTTATTTATATTTTTGTTTGACTTAAATAAAGCTTTTTTCCAACTTGAGTAATGTAAATAAAACATTAGTAACCGGTTCCTGGCAACGCATATAAGTTATGACCTTAGTCGAGCTATATCTCAGAGTCAAATAATGCTTAGCTGAGATCATGACTTGAGTAAGATGAAATCGGAAATCGCCTTTTACCTATTCTAAGAAAAATTTAATTCTTATATTTTTAACTCACTAAGTTTTGTATTATTAGTGCTGACACCAAGTTATTCCAAGTCCGTGGAAGTAACATAAAATTATATTTTCGAAAACAAAAATTTATTACAAAAAATAACAAAATTTCATTGAAAAAAAAAATTATTAAAAAAAATATAAAAAAATAAAATTTTATTGAAAAAAAAAATTATCATAAAAATTTCATTGAAAAAAATTTTATAAAAAAAAAACCAATTTTATTGAAAAAAAAAATTTATTAGAAAAATTTTATTAAAAAAAAAAATTTGTTAAAAAATAAAATTTTTAAACTATACCACCTATTTTTCCTTCAGCTTGGTTACTGTATAGTTAAATTCCACCTGAGTTACAAATCATGCTCGAAACTAATTTACTATAAAACCTTGTATCTTGTACCTTAATAGTTGTTGTATCTTAATTAACTATAAAAGCATATTTATAAAATTTACTAATCTTTTTTATCTTCCCTTTATTCATATTCACCTTTCTACGTTTTTATGCTACATGCTTTGATTTAAATAATGTTTTTTTATTTTCCCTTTCTCTTTCGCATCTTTCAACTACTCAGAGTAATCCCTGCACTTCAGGTTTTCTGAGTCCACCAACATCGGCTAGCCGTCGCCCATCGGTTATGTTTAACGAATATGTGCTATTGCATACACCGCCTGCTATAAGTGAACCGTTAACGGTTGCCAGTACAACAACAACAACAACTGGCGAGAAAAATGCTATTTGCTCTTCGGAAAAAATGACACAAGCAGGCGATGGCAGTATATGGCAGGTGAGTATGAAGAAAATGGAAAGATATATCACATCATCACAGGCTGATATGACACCATCACAAGTCAGATCACATCGCATCACCTTGCATCGTAGCATTTAAAATCACATAACTTCACATCTTAAAAATCACATCACTTCATCTTAAGTCACATCTTTAGAATCACATCATATAATCTCAAGTCACATATTCAAAATCACATCACTTCATCTTAAGTCACATCTTCAGAATCACATCATATGATCTTAAGTCACATCTTCAGAATCACATCATATCGTCTCAAGTCCCATATTCAAAATCATATCACTTTATCTTAAGTGACATCTTCAAAATCACCTCACTTCATCTTAAGTCACATCTTCAGAATCACATCATATCATCTCAAGTCACATATTTAAAATCACATCACTTTATCTTAAGTCACATTTTCAAACTCACATCACTTCATCTTAAGTCACATCTTTAGAATCACATCATATCATCTCAAGTCACATTTTTAAAATCACATACATAACTTCATCTTAAGTCACATCTTCAGAATCACATCATATCATCTCAAGTCACATATTTAAAATCACATCACTTTATCTTAAGTCACATTTTCAAACTCACATCACTTCATCTAAAGTCACATCTTTAGAATCACATCATATGATCTTAAGTCACTTCTTCAAAATCACATCATATCACCACTTAACCACAGCCTGCAAGTGACCTCTTCTGACTTTCCTTTTTCTTTTTTCCCCTCCCTCTCAAAAGGTTAATCTCCCTCAAGCGATCAACAGCGCTGGCCACACCATAGCCAATCCATACACCGATTGCTCTGAACTTGGTATACATGACGCGATGACGTGTCAAGAGCTTTTAGCATTTTCTGTGGCCTTTTCAGCTGCCCTACCAACCGGTCAAAGTACATTGGAATCGTTTTACACTTCATTGGCGCGCTGTGATCCACATACTGCCGAAGCGCTCAAAAATCAACACAATCGTCAACAGACTGAGCTTATAAAACAGCAGCAACAACAACAACAACAGCCACCCAACTCAATGGTCATAAGCGAACGTCAATGCAAACGTTTGGATAATAATAGCACAGTTTTGGCTATAACAAGTAACGCTGGCAACAACACCGCCATTACAACAACAGGCAATTACATAGAAGATTATTCTTGTTGTTATGATTTGTATCAGAATGCTTTATCGCCGTTGGGTGAGAAGAAGCAACGTTCAAAAGCAATGAGACTACTGATAAACGTTTATCGTTTTGTGATGCGCACTTGTGGTGTGATGCGTCGTTATATAAAGCTGTTAGTGGAGCATAAATATTTTCAGCAGGGCATACTTTTGGCTATACTGATAAATACGCTTTCAATGGGTATCGAATATCATGATCAACCACCCGAACTGACTGCGATTGTGGAGAAGAGTAATATTGTGTTCTCGGCGATATTCGCTGTGGAGATGTTGTTGAAAGTAGTTGCCGAAGGACCATTTCGTTATATTGCGAATGGATTTAATGTTTTTGATGGCGTTATAGTTATATTGAGGTGAGTGATTAATTGGTTAAAAGTGTTATCTATGTAAAATAAAATAAACTAAAATAAAACAAAATAAAATAAAATAAAAAAATTAAATTAAAATAAAATTGAATAAAATAAAATAAAATAAAATAAAATAAAATAAAATAAAATAAAATAAAATAAAATAAAATAAAATAAAATAAAATAAAATAAAATAAAATAAAATAAAATAAAATAAAATAAAATAAAATAAAACGAAATAAAATAAAATAAAATAAAATAAAATAAAATAAAATAAAATAAAATAAAATAAAATAAAATAAAATAAAATAAAATAAAATAAAATAAAATAAGATCAAATGAAATTAAATTAAATTAAATTAAATGAAAGGAAATGCAATGAAATTAAATGAAATAAAATAAAATAAAATAAAATAAGATCAAATGAAATTAAATTAAATTAAATTAAATGAAAGGAAATGCAATGAAATGAAATGAAATAAAATAAAATAAAATAAAATAAAATAAAATAAAATAAGATCAAATGAAATTAAATTAAATTAAATTAAATGAAAGGAAATGCAATGAAATGAAATGAAATAAAATAAAATAAAATAAAATAAAATAAAATAAAATAAGATAAAATGAAATTAAATTAAATTAAATTAAATAATATGAAATAAAATAAAAAGAAATAAAATGATATAAAATAAAGTAAAATAAAATAAAATAAAATAAAATAAAAGCAAATAAAATAAAATAAAGCTAGTTATAGAATACGGAGTCCACTGCGTATGAGTAACATTTATTCCTCAGCATTCTTACTCACCACAGCATCCATTCATATATGCGTATTACAATATTATGCAAAGCATGAGCATAACACCAACCACCCATTGCTAAAAGCATACAAATTGAAATCGTAGTTTTGGTTTTTTTGTATGCCAAATATTTACGCATAAATCAACTACAAAAGCTGTGAATGAGTTCAACGTGAGCAAGTATATAGATATGTAAATAGATATCTTTATATAGTATTCACATAGATTTTATTTGCTATGTTCAACAAAAAATTTCATGGCTATGCAAATTTACAAAATTGCACAACGTCACCAACACACGCACATCCATTGTCAGTACAGCTGAATGAATATTTTGCTTACAATTCGCGCCTTAGCACCAAACGGGTGCTTACAATGCCAGAGCACACACACATACACACACGATTACAAACACTACCCTAGAAGTGCATGATGTTTCCTCTACACTAACAATGCATTCAGCTCATGCAAAATCCTTGCTACTTTGGCGTGTTGAAGCAGTGATAATTTCACTGTTGACATACGATTGCCGAAGATTTAGATTGCGCTGGTGTAAAGGGAGCTGTGGAGCACACACACACACGTATACATATGTGTGCGAGATGTAATACAGTGTAAGCAAATAGCAAGTCTGGCGCTGTCAAATGTTGGCTGGATTGTCATTGTGGTATGTGGCTGTGTCTGTGTATATGTGTGTGGGCTGGTGTGCAACAAGCGAAAAGTAGTCTAAATCCGAAAAAGTAGTAAAAACCAAATAAAAATAGACACAGAAAATAGCACCACGAAAAGCCATTGTAGCGTTAACAAATTTGAAAATTGCAGTGGCTTGTGGTATAGTGAAACTGTGTGTGTATGCATGTATAGGAATTTCTACAAGTCAGCTCAAATTGGTACATATATGTATGTGTCCCTTTGTATGTAGAACGTTTAGCATGGCAGTCAACAAGTTGCGCATATGTTAGCGTCGGCAATAAATTGTTGCATTGTGAAGGCGCTGAAGTCACTGCCCAGTAGAGGCAGCTGTAACGTACTGGCTCTTGTGGAACGCCTAAGGCGTGTGGGCGTTGAAATGCATGTGACCAAGGAAATGATTTTATTTGTTGGTAACATTTATTGCTGAGCACAATTTGGCTCTTTGGTGGCGATATAGCGATATTCCATTTTCGGCTGGCTGGTGGCTGGCGCATATTACAAATTAAATTTCTGCAAATTGTTTACATGACATTAGATAAATGAACTTACAAGTTATGTGCTTAGACATACGTGGCGTATGAGCAACATTTGTGTGGCTGGGAATGGAATAAAATAAAATAAAATAAAATAAAATAAAATAAAATAAAATAAAATAAAATAAAATAAAATAAAATAAAATAAAATAAAATAAAATAAAATAAAATAAAATAAAATAAAATAAAATAAAATAAAATAAAATAAAATAAAATAAAATAAAATAAAATAAAATAAAATAAAATAAAATAAAATAAAATAAAATAAAATAAAATAAAATAAAATAAAATAAAAGTAAATAAAATAAAATAAAATAAAAGAAAAGAAAAGAAAAGAAAAGAAAAGAAAATAAAATAAAATAAAATAAAATAAAATAAAATAAAATAAAATAAAATCAAATGAAATAAACTAAAATAAAATAAAATAAAATAAAATAAAATAAAATAAAATAAAATAAAATAAAATAAAATAAAATAAAATAAAATAAAATAAAAAAAAATAAAATAAAATAAAATAAAATAAAATAAAATAAAATAAAATAAAATAAAATAAAATAAAATAAAATAAAATAAAATAAAATAAAATAAAATAAAATAAAATAAAATAAAATAAACTAAAATAAAATAAAATACAAGAATCTAACATAAAATAATATAAAATAAAATAAAATAAAATAAAATAAAATAAAATAAAATAAAATAAAATAAAATAAAATAAAATAAAATAAAATAAAATAAAATAAAATAAAATAAAATAAAATAAAATGAAACAAAATAAAATAAAATAAAATGAAACAAAATAAAATAAAATAATATAAAATAAAATAAAATAAAACAACATAAAATACTAATTACAGAATACGGAGTCCACTGCGTATGAGCATCTATTAATTATCGCTCTTACCACAGCATAGCATCACTTAATTAAACTTATTCTAAGTATTTAGTCTAGTCATTTGACTTAAGCGAATATATTTTTATTATGCTCACGCTTTCAGCGTCATTGAAATTTTCCAAACCTTTCGCAACGGCAATGGTGGTGGTGGCGGTGGTTCGGGTCTCTCAGTTTTGCGTACATTCCGCCTGCTGCGCATACTCAAACTTGTGCGCTTTATGCCCAATTTGCGGCGCCAGCTATTCGTTATGTTGCGCACCATGGACAATGTGGCTGTGTTCTTTTCGCTGCTCGTGCTCTTCATATTCATATTCAGGTGAGTTAATTGTTATTAGTTTATTTGCATTAAAATACTAGGTTTAGAGTTAAAATAAGTTTAAAAAGTAGTTACTAAAGAAACTTAGTTGAAAAAAATTATTAAAAAAGCTATTTTAGGTATCTAATAATTATAAGACTTATATACATATATCTACATATATATTGCTAACGAATGCAAAGGTATGCGAATGTGAGGTCACACTTTTTACACACTACACGCACACTAACTTAGAAATTATTAAACAATACTAGTTTTTTTGTACTTAATAAAAAAATAATTCAAAAAGAAATCAGTTTTAAGTTAGTTGCCATTTTGCTCAAATATTTGTTAGGAAAAATATCATAAAACTGGAATTCATTGCAAATAACATTTATAACAACAAAAAACTATAAATATTTCTTTTTTAATTTTTTTTTTTTTATAATATATACATAAAAAAATATTTCTTCATAAAATATATTTCTTCTTGATACTCTTTTTCACGCTCTTCTAGTATTTAAGCGCCCACTATTTACCCCAAAATCCTTAGCTTTAATTTTTTCACTCCTCAATCACAACTCAAACTTTATATTTCTAAAAAGTACACAATTTTTATCAAATCTCAAAAACTACATGCCTATTAGTAATGTAGTCCCAATCAACCCCCCAAGCCGAGCACACTCTCTTTACGCTAATATGTCTTTTTTGTGCTCTCTTTTCAAATATTAGCACTCTCTTCATGTATATTAGCACAGTTCATTTTTTGAGAAAGATATCACTCACACAGCCATTTTCATTTTTTTTTAAACAATTGGTTAGAATTTTAGTAACATTAGAAAAAATCGGAAATTAAATGTGTCTACGAAATACATTTTAGTAAATTTAATTTGAGCAGATCATTTCCATATTCAACAGATTCTTGTAGTAATGTGTAATAAAAAATAATTCATGCGATAACATACATATTTATAGAAATGTCATGTCCAACATATATTTAGTACTAGAGATGTTACGGAATGCGGAACCCGAATATTTCAAATTTGATACTAAATATTACTAAAACGAAACCAAGGACAGTAGCCGGTACAAAATAACAATTTTTTTTTTAAACTATTGATGTTGAATTTTACCGAAACCGGAACCGGATATTTAAAAATTTTTCATACTAAACATTACTGAATCGAAACCAAAGAAACTACTGAGTCGGTACAGAATAACATTTTTTTTAAACTATTGATGTTAAATTTTACCGAAACCGAAACCGGAACCGGATGTTTAAAGATTTTTCATACTAAATATTACTGAATCGAAACTTAGGACAGAAGTCGGTACAGAATAACTTTTTTTTTAAACTATTGATGTTGAATTTTAACGAAACCGGAACCGGATATTTAAAAATTTTTCATACTAAACATTACTGAATCGAAACCAAAGAAACTACTGAGTCGGTACAGAATAACATTTTTTTAAAACTATTGATGTTAAATTTTACCGAAACCGAAACAGGAACCGGATGTTTAAAAATTTTTCATACTAAATGTTACTAAATCGAAACTTAGGGCAGTAGTTGGTACAGAATAACATTTTTTTAAAACTATTGATGTTAAATTTTACCGAAACCGAAACCGGAACCGGATGTTTAAAAATTTTTCATACTAAATATTACTGAATCGAAACTTAGGACAGAAGTCGGTACAGAATAACCTTTTTTTTTTAAACTTTTGATGTTAAATTTTACCGAAACCGAAACCGGAACCGGATATTTCAAAATTTTTCATACTAAACATTACTGAATCGAAACCAAAGAAACTACTGAGTCGGTACAGAATAACATTTTTTTTAAACTATTGATGTTAAATTTTACCGAAACCGGAATCGGAACCAGATGTTTATATATGTTTGATACTAAATATTACTGCATCGAAACCAAGGATAGTTGTCAGTACAGGATAACAAATACTTTTTTTAAACTAGTGTTGCTAAATTTTACCGAAACCGAAACCGAAACCGAAACCGGATGTTAAAAAATTTGTTTCATGAAAGCGGGAATCAGAATCGCAAGTGGGAGCAGGTTACGATATGTGTCAGGAAGTAGTGTTGCTACGGACGCAATCAGGATCGAAACCGAATGTTTCAAATTTGAGCGGAACTCGAAATGTAATGAAGGGTATACCATTTTCAAAGAACTGTTAAAGCTCCGGTAATAAATCTACCAAAATCAGAATCGAAATCGGATGTTTGAAATTTTTATATCGGAACCGAAACTAAAACCCAAGTCGAAACAGAGGAGGAGCGGACTTTTCAAACTTCTAGTCCACTTATCAGAAAAGGAACCAAAAGTCATAGAAGGGTTTAACAAAATCGTAGTCGGATTTCTCAATTAAAAAAAAAATAATACTTAAAACAAGATCAAACAAAATTTCCATATTTTTGTAATCGAAGCTCTGTAACATCCCTATTAATGACACAGCTACATGTACAATTCAATCTTGGTTTGATTTGATTTATTTTACTAGCCTTAAGCACTTATTAAAATCTTTGAACATAAAACTGTCAAGAACTTCGCACTCAAGCAGATTTTACAGTATTACTGAGGTTCTTTCAACTGCCGTTATAAACGAATCGCAAGTTCCACTAGTTCGCGATCGAAGTCGAAGCTTCGTGGCAGCCCTACTTTAAATTTCCTTATAAAATATCTGAACAGGAATAATTTTCGTTAAAAAAATAAACCAACAATTTTGCGAAGAATTTTTTCTCGAATAATCCTAGAGCCAAGCTTAAGCCGTTTTTTCCTCTAATTTTTTCAAAAAAATTTTTTTTAATTTAAATTTTTTTTTTTTTTTTAATTTTTTTTTTTAATTGAAATTAACTAAACATTTGAAAAGTGCATAAATAAAAGACACGAATTTTCAAAACTTTTATAACCTTACTCTTTCTCGCACTTTATTTCTTCAACACAACTAAAGTACCTAGCAAAATTCCTATTCAATATTTAGTTATTTTGCTGAGAACAATTTCAATTTTTGTAGACCAACTAATTTTTGTTGCTGGTTATAAAGGCAGCTATGTTTTTGAAGACTGCAATGCACAGAATATTTTTTGCTTTTTGTACCTTCTGAAATAAAACAAAAAAAAAATTGTATGTGATAAATGATTGCAAACCAAAAATGTTAACTCACTACAGGACTAAAAGTGTGTTCAAAAAAATCTATTTTTTTTTTTTCTAAAATTTTTTTTTGTGTTTTATATTTTACACTACTTGGAGCTTACGATTTAGAAAAAAGAACACTTTCACCTTACACTTGTCATGCGACAAGTACTTTCAAAGAACTCACAGCTTCAAAAACGTACACAATCAGCTGTTTTCTCAATATCTCTTTCATAATTCACCTCAGCAAACAAACCAAGTAATTTTCGTTTAGTAAAAATTGAGTAACTATCACACTATCATGCTATCACAAATTAGTTAGTTCGCTCATCAATGTGTGTATTTTAGTAAAAATTAGAATTTAGTGTAACTATTCGTTTTTTTTCTGCGCTAATTGAGTGAACCAATAAAGCGTTTTAAAAAAAAAAAATTCTAAAAAAAATTTAATTTAATTCTCAAAAATTGTCTACACAACTCTACAACTTTACATACATAAACGCAAACTCGGCTATTTATTTAGTAAATTCTATAGATTTGAGTATTGTATATGTATGTACGTATATATTTGCGCCTAATTGTGTAGTTAGTTAATGGAAATAATTCTTGAATCTCGCCAGTTAGTTAGTTTCATTGTTGCCTAAAGTAGTTAGATTAAAAAAAACACTCTACAACAATAATTAATTTTTTTGTCATGTAAGAAAATTTTGGTATTAGTGTTTTAAAAATTTTATTTGTTTTATTTTTTTTTAATAAGTTTATAAATTATAAAAGTTAAACACTACGTAAAAAACTTTCGAAGCAGCTAAAAACTCCATTGAAAAATTAAAAACAATCAGTTTAAAAAAAATTGTTCACAACATTCACATTTCCGCACTCAACATTTACAAACTTACATAGATTACATTAAGGTTGCCACGGAAATGCGTTTAACGGTACAGTAAAGAGTTTGACAGTTTTAAGAGAAACATATATTCTGAGACCATATTCACCTCTTAATTTCACGAAATATTTTCTACTAAGTAATTGTTATTTCTTTGCGCTGTGCTGTAATTGTTATTTTATTGAGGTGAATATATTATGGTGAAAACATATTCACCTGCACTGTGAAATATTTCTTCAACTCAAAAGTGTCCAAAGCAATTTTATTTAACTGTCAAAACTTTTATTATTCACCTCATACTGTCAAGCAAATTCTTTTTATCCGTCCGAATTTTACTTTTTCCGCCCGAATTCTATGATGAGATATTCACCCCATAACTGTCAAAAAAACTTTCTTTTGATATGTGAACATAATCAGTTTTTGTCAAAATTTTAATTTGTTCAATATTCCAGCACAAAATACTGTGTTAAAATATTTGTATCTTCTTAAAGTGAAATTATACTCACCTCATATCTGTCAAAATAATTTTTTTTATCTGTAAAAAGTTTTGGTTCTGATACGGTGCTAACCTATATAAAAACATTAAGGTGAGATATGTATTTTTGCATAAGCCGAAATTATATTCACCTCATAACTGTCAAAAAAAACTCTTCTGATCTTTTAAAAATAAAAGTTTTGGCCCAGTGCCAACCTATATCAAATCACTATGGTGAGTTAATGTATTTTCTTATGGTAAAATTATATTCACCTCACTTCTGTAAAAATAATTCCAAGCAGTCGGAAATAGACGATTTAAGAATCAAAATTGCGTAGCATCCCCATTACATTTATATTTTCAAAACGTTAAACTGTTTTGTGCGGCACAACTACATAGCCACATATTTACATACTTAATCACATAATACCCACCACCCACCACCATGTCATATATATTTTAACAAAATCGCTTGAAACTATTTTTACAGAAAGTTATACAAATTTAACATTTTTTTCTAATAAAACATTTTTAACTGTAAGATAAAAAAAATATAAATAAATTATAAATATAAAGTGATTTATTAGCTTTAAGCTTCTCATAAGCCTTTTTACATATTAACATATATAACTATTTTCTGAAGCCAACAGTTTCTTGCCTCTTTTTATTTTCTTCACAAAAAAAGTAAAAGTTTGCGCCTTTTCTCTCTTTTGTTTAATATTTTCTAAGCATTTGCTTAAAGCGCATTTCCGAATTTTGGGTAAAAGCTTAATTCATTTCGAGACCCCAACCTACAGCTGAGCAATAGCAACAGCGTTAAGCTTCAACGTGTGTCCGCTAAACCATATGGCCGACGTATAGCTCAGGCCTGACTGGCCGCTTAGCTTGCATATTGCTCTTACTCTTCTAATTTTATTATTTTATTTCTTTCAAAGCACCCAAATAATTAAGAGTTCATGCCACTTGCATTCTTACTTACTTTACTCCATTCTTCTGTTCTTTTTACTTCGTGTGACTGAACTATATTTATTTATGTTCCTGTCCCTATTCATTGGCATCCTCTGACTGCCTCTAATTTCATCTATTTTAAATATCACATTCTCATTCTAGTTTATGCTCTTTTACAACTCTTTGCATACCTCCAAGCGCGCTGCAATATAACTTTCTTGCTCTTACTCTCTCTCTCTCTTTCTCTGTCTCTCTTGTCTTTACTTTTGCTCTTTTGCGGTCTTTCACTATTTATTTATACTGCGTTTTGTAATCATGTATATTTAAATAATAAAATCTTTTTTTTTTAACTTATTAAAATTAAAATTGAATAAAATTTAAAAAAAAAAATTATTAAATAAAAAATAAATCTATTTATTATTATATAAACATTTATATGTCTACTTTATTTATACCTACATATTACTTTTTAATAACTGAAACCGTCACAAATCAACTTATCAAATATATTTATATACAAAATATATGTATTTAAAAATAAAAATCAATATCAATATCCAACCAATCGTACATCAATCAATCAATCAATCAATTTAGTATACTCGGCATGAATCTATTTGGATGTAAATTCTGCGAAATCATTAACGATGAAAGAGTATGCGATCGTAAGAATTTCGACAGCCTGCTGTGGGCGCTCGTCACTGTATTTCAGGTAGAATTGCTCAAGATAAAATGGCATTAAGGAAATCTATTACCAATTTTATTATATAACTACTAATTAATATAATGCTTACTATTCTACTACTATAACTACTACTATTCTACTACTAGATATACTCCTATTTTCTGTTGTATGTATGTTTTTTTGAAATATGTATTAAGCTTAGTTTAAAATTATATGGAAATCGTTTTTCAAATAAATATTTGTTCACAACTTTAGCTGTCCTACTACTTTTTTTGTACTTACATGGCTAAAAATTATATAATTATACACAGAGCTGGATAATAATGATTATATGTGTAATCGATTACACCTACGTTTGTGGTTATTTTAATCCTACGATTACCGTAATCGTATATTCACATTTACAGAATGTTGTTGTGATCATTAATTGAGCTATTTGCGATTACCATTACTTTTAGTACACTAATGAGCATTTTTAAATACTACTTTCGCAATTTAAAATGTAGTTTCGAACGATTACGATTACTTCACTTATAATAAAATAAAGTTATGATTACTGTAAATATTACCAGTTTGTAATCGTATTATTCAACATTATCAATTGATTACAGCTAGTATAGCGCTAACTGTAGAGTAAATTTAGAGATTTTCCAATTACTTTTGCTGTAATGGTAAATTTAGGTGACTGCAATTACAATTACAATATATAATTCCATTGCAAAAAATTACAATTACTGTCATGGTTCCATTACATTTTTTTACTTTTGATTAATCTGTTACAATAATTGTACTGTCGATTTAAATATCAAATAACGATTACTGTAATCGATTATTTCAAACCAAGGTTGTTGCATTACTTCCATTACATGTTTTCATCTTTTAGTAAACAGTTGCAAAAATTGTACTTACTTTTAAAATTTGGAGTTACGATTACTGTAATCGATCGTAATTTTAAACTAGTTTAAATGATCATTATTGCAGTAGTAATCAATTACAGTACAAATTGGAATAAATTACTGTTATTGTTTTATTTTAAATTCCTTAATTGTTAATGTAATAGTAATGTAAAAAAAATGTAAATAATGATTACTGCATATGATTATAATTGTAATTGTAGTTGTAATTGCAATTATAGCTGTAATTGTAATCAGTTATTTTTAAATCAGCTCTTTACAATTATAACCGCACTTCGAACAATTCTAATTACAGTAATGGTAATTAAAAAAAAAATATTTGTGATATTTATTTTCTTAGTCTCTTTTTTAAAAAGTTTCAAAAAGTTGTTTTGCAGCCACTGTAATAGCCTAGTAATCATTAACGTCCAGCTCTGGCTATATTTGTTTTTCGATTTTTTTTTTAATATTTTCCATTATTTTTATGCTGTTTTCTGCTTTTAATAATTCTAGAAAAATTACTAGCTTTTTTTTTCTAGTGTCTTTGCCTCCTACGCATTTTTTCTAGAAATTTTTTAACCAGATAAACAAAAAATTAACATAAATGTTATTCCTAGTAGTATGTAATAACTTTTTTTTTACTTAATTTGTCTTTTCTTTTTTTTTATGTTAATGCAATTTTGGCTATTTTAATTTTACTGTTCACCCACTAATTGGCAGGAAATATTTTATTTTCTTACATACATACACATTTTTACATTTTGATGTATTTTTTTGTTAATTTTTTTTACTTTAGTTGCGATGGATTATATTTTGCTTGCGCTGTGATATTTCGTTTTTTTTTTAGTTTTTCGAGAGAGAAATTACCGACTGAGTAATTTTGTGGTGTTTTGTGGCACAAAATTAAAAAAAAAAAATATATATATATATATATAAATATATACATAAAATTTATATAATGTATCCATTTTTTAAAACTTTATTGTATGTAAATAAATTATCTTAGTGAACCCTCTTTTTGACAGCATATTAGATATTATTTTCAGTAAGTAGAATTTTTACCCCATTAGTGTAAATTTAATAGTGAATAAACTGAGTTAGTGTAATATGACTGTGTAGTGTATATTTAGTTATAATTGTATAGATTTTCAATAGTAATAGACTACGCATGCCTTAGTTAGATGGCATGCTTCTGAGGCATATGAAAGTAGTGTATTGAAAAACAAAGAAGTACGGGTCTACAAGCAAAAGGTAAGCTGATTTTTGAATATTTCTTTTTGCTCGATTTTAGCATATTTTTATTAAATGGCATCGCATGTTTGCATACGCTTTGCAAAGATCTCTCTCTCTCACTCATAAGCCGCTGATATGCTCATTTACTCAACTTTTACACTCACTCACTCACTACTTCGTGAATATCACTCAAACCTTTACACACTCATCAATTTCATTTCCGCAATAACACTTCTCTTTTGGGATGAATTCGAAAATATTGATAAATTCGCTCCAACTGGACTTCACTCAAATTTTGCACTCACACTCATGAAAAGAAAGAAACGCAATTCGCACTTCAAGTTGGCAGTGCTAACTCCAAGCATCATATTGTGAACAGATTAGTGAAGATGTGTCGACGAGTGCTCAAGCTCGATGGATCAACGTGCAGAGAGTGGAGCTGTTACTCATATCTAGCAAAGGAGGATAATCTTCTAGAGTGTTTGCATTTACAACAACAACAACAAAATTGACGTTACTCATACATTCAGCAATGCACTCATAATTATGCACTCAAAAAGTTACGCACTCACAAAATTATGCTCACTCACTCAGTGCCTCTCACATTTCTCACTTTCATACTCAATCACAATCATCACAGTAGCGTGCACGCATGGCTTTTCAACTACTGCATATGTTTCGCATGCTTATAATATTTATCATAACATGGATCACGCTTGCTCAGTAAAAAAAATACTCGGCTTACATTTTCAAAAACCACTCAATTGCACACTCACACACACCCGCCTACTACTTAAATACAAAAATTTTAAAAACCTTATAATTAAAATCTAAACAAATAAATAAATCGTACAGTGTTGCTCATTTGCTATTTCTTAATTTTCACGCTCAATGTTGGCTTTAATTGTTTTTTGTTCTCTCGCACACTCTTCTTATGCTCTCGTCAAATTTTAAGTCGTTTATCATAATGTTTTCTTAAATGTACAAAAAAAAAGAAGTAACTTTAAGCTCACACTCGCTTGCTCAAACTCTCGTTCTCTCACAAAAACACCCTCACTCTCACTACAAAAACCACGTTACACATGAGACGCTCTTTTCGTACACTCTTCTCACCGAAACCAAATGCAAATGTACGCTTGTTTTTGTTTCACTTACAACTATCTCCCTTTGGAAACTACAATACTTCTCCTTCTGTCTGTCAAACTTGCTGTCTCTCTCTCTCTCTCGCTCTCTCTAGGCTATGTCCCTCCCTATTGCTCTCTGTAAGAAAACTTTTTTTATTTCTTGCGTCCTTTTAATAGTTTTTGCTCTACTCTCTATTAATTGGAAAAAATTGTATATAAAATGTTAGAAAAAAATTTATGTTCGAAAATTTTTATTTAAAATAGATTTTCAATATTTTTTTTCTCAATTTTTTTTTCGAAAAAATGCATAAATACAACAACTTAAATCATTTTTGCATACATTTGTAAATTTAACGCAAAAGGGCTCTAGCTTTATGTAAATAACGCGCTATAAAAAATAGGCAAAATCATCAAATTTTTCGCTTAATTTAATTGTTGTTTTAAAAATTATATTATAAATTTGCTTTTTACAAGAGATTAGCTGTAAAGTAATATATATAACCGTTCAGATAACAGCACACGAAACTTTAACAAAACAAGAATTTTACACACCCACAGCGATCACATAGTCAAAACCTGGAAAATTAGTACAATTTAAAAAAAAAAAAACAATTTAGAGTAGAAAAAAAAAATATTAGCCTATTGTGCTTCCATTACCTGTTCTCACAAATTTTCAGTATAATAACCAATTTTTTTTAATTTTCCAAAATATACGCCAAAAAGTATGCAACGCAAAAACAGCCCAGCCATTAGTTTTTGTACAAGTAGTTTTTTATTACATATCGTGACGCATCAATGCTGCAAGTCAGCATTATCGAGTGCAGAATAGCGCCAATGGCGATTGAAAGCGCTAAGCCCTTTTAGTAAAAGCCCATAACCAAATTGCATACTTATAGGAGCTTAGCTTATTTTACTCTCCGTATTCGCCCACTATCTTTGAGCAGATAAAGAAATACTTCATTTTAATACTGAAAAAATATTTTATATATCATATCTAGCGCCCAAACAACCGATTATTCCGATAAATCACTTTTAGGCAAAAACCCCCATGATTAAATATCTAGGTACGTAAACTTGTAAAGCTTTTGAGCTTATTTCATATGTAAAGTGGCTAGTGAAAATTAGTAATATTGGACCCCTATTACATATACATATGTATGTATGCCCCGTACAATCGATTGTTCCGATAAATCGATTTTCGATAAACAGATTTTTGATAAACCTCCATGATTAAATATCTAGGTATGTAAACTCTTGACGCTTTTAAGCTTATTTCATATTCGACTAGCAAGAGTTGACCAACAGAACATATACCCCCCACATACTTGATTGTTTCGATAAATCGATTTTCGATAAACAGATTTTCGATAAATCGATTTTCGATAAACCGATTTTTAGTCAAATGCGCCTCTATTTTAATGATTCAAAAAAGTAATCGCAAAAAACACATACACACACCAACCAACCAAAGAAATATATCTATATATAAAATAAAATATGTATACAGCCAAACAGACTTTACTATTATATACTTATATACATGCATACATACATATATAAATATATACAATATATATATAGAAATAGCTATAAAAAAAAAAACGAACAACTTATTCTAACAAAAAACTACTTTTAAAACGCTTACTTGTATAAAAACATATATATATACTATATAAACAGATTTACATACAAACAAATACTTTTCAAAGAAAAACTTATATACACTATACTAACTAAGCTATATACCAAGCAAAAAAAATATATATAATTATCTATCTATATATATATACATATATATGCATATACTCGTGTGTGTAAACCAACAGCATATTGGGCATGTATCTATTTGGCGGTAAGTTTTGTAAATTTGTGGACGATACCGGACTCGAACGTGAATGTAGGTGTCCCGAAATAATCAGCAAACATCCACAATGTGAATGTGATCGCAAACACTTCAACAACATTTTATGGGCCACTGTTACAGTCTTTCAAGTAAGAAAATCATACACACACTAAGTAAATAAAGTTGTCTACTTACTCGAAATACTTTAAAAAATACCTTTCTTAGTTGAATACCCTAAAAACCACAAGTACTCTTCATTAATTAAAAGAAAAAAAATGCCTACAAACCTTTAGCTATCCCTTTCAGTGTATATATATATCGTTATAAATTATATTTGAACCCATATATGCGATTAGTGTAAATTTTAGAATTTTTTTTTTTTATTAATTAATTATTACTGTACAGTTTTGTTTATTTTTTTTGTTGGTAGTTTGTTTATATTTCAGCTGAATATTTTTGTAAAAATAATTATTTTTGACTACTTAAATATTTTTTTTTATAAAGAGGCAGAAAATTTGCTTGCCCACTTTGCCTATATTTAATTTTTCGTAAAAGTGGAAAATCTTATAACTCATTAACTAATACCCATAAACTGTTGAAATTAGATACGCTTATTGGACTTACAGTAATAGTTTCAAACTTTTGAAAATGGGCGTGACATGGTCAACATACGAAAAATTAATTTGTCGGATTTTGCAAATCAAAACTCTTTATACTTCGAAGTTACAGACATGAGCATATTGTAGCAAGTTTTTGCCATTACCTACAAAACAGAGTAAAAGCAAAATCAAACAACGACCACGCCCACTTTTTTTCAAATACTTTACAGTTTAATATCTTCGTGTTATGGTACAATATTTCATGCCAGCAATAATTTTGTAAATTTCAGTATAAAAATTTGAAATTTTTTAAAGTAGGCGTGGCACATCCCTTTTTTCAGTTAGTCTTTAAACAAAACTTTTATGCCATACTATACCAAAAATTAATTGCAATTTTGCTGAAAACGTTGCCTTTGTTTGCTGTGAAATGTTTCAAAAGGGGTTCCAGAAAAACTTGGGGAAAGGGGCGTGGCAGCTCGCTTATTAATGAAATATTTCATATTGCATATAACTGGGCGTATTCATTTTAGAACTCTGTAATTCAGTAAGGAGTTGTCTCGAGTTAATACTAAGCATAAACAAGCAGAGAATGAGGGAACGGGGAGCGTGGCACCTCCCACTGAATTTTTTTTATTTATGTATTTAGAATATTTTCAATATATAGCCAAAAAATTAGTTAAAAATCCTCACTTTTAGAATTAATATTACTTTTATAATAGTTTTTGATTTTATTATTGTTATTCTTCCTCATCGTCCCACCTCGACCCGGTATTTAATTTAGATTCTCTTTTATAAGTTATTAAAATTTTTTTAATAAATTCAAAATAGGCTAAAGTTTTTCAAATTTCCTTTACTTTATTTATTATTTATACCACTCTACACATGTAGTTAGAGTGATCACATGGTCACCGTAAAAGTTGAAAAAGCACATATTTTTTCTTACTTACTTTTGTAAAGACGTCACAAGTAAAGTTTTAAGGACTTTTAAGTAATGCTTTTCAAGTAAAAAAAAGTGTAGCGTTTAAAAACAAATTAAGCCAAAAAAAATTTAATTTAACTTAGACAAGGAGTATTTGAGAATTATTCGTAATGGAAACTATTGCCAATTTAGAATTAATAAGTACCAATACCAATACCATCACCTTATACCAGAAGCAAACAACTTGCATTAACATTAATCATTGAGTAACATTCCTTTTGCAATTACGCATGTCATAAGTAATTCACTAAGCATTACTTTTATCAGTACCAATTGTAACATTTACTACTTTCATTACTTAAAACAATACCAGTGCCAATGTCATTATATATAACAATAAACATTACCTGCAACAGTATTCATTACTCAGTACTTATAACATTTTTACCAACAGATCTGACAATAATATTTGCAATTACCACCATTAAATCTCTATATGTCATTTTAATTACCATTATTACTACAATTAACTTTATCAATTACTTAATTTACCAATGCCTTGCTTAAAGTCCGTACCATTTTTTTCTAGTTCTATGCCTCCTTTTTTAAATAAATTAGTCTTTTTCAACATCAGCATTACCATTACTCCACTACTCAACAAGTAAGAGCTGACTCAAATTTGTATCATTACCAGAGAAAATTACCTTGTTTCTAGCTAGCATTACCAATACCATATGCAATATTGCTAAATACTAAAAACATTGCTATAACCATAACCAATTACATTTGTAGTTAAGTTATTTTCCCCAAAATCACCATTACCACTACTCCATTAGTCAGTACTTAGTTGTGTTGCTACTACCCATCATCGATAAAAATAGAACTGATCCATATCAGTACCATTACCAGCAAAAACCACCTTGTAGCTAATTACCATTGCCAATACAACTACTGAAATTTTACCATTACCATTACCAATAACATTACATTTAATGAATATGTGTGTTATAATTAGCATTTCCATGGCCATCAACCTTTTATCGTTACTGTTACCCTTTTAATTAGCATTACTGTTGTTATTAACATTACTTTCAGTTTTACAAATACCATTTCCTTTCATAGTTCTAGCACTGTTTTGTGCCTCAGAAAAAAAATAGTTCGTCTAGATTTTGTTTATAGTTAATGTTAAAGAAGTTTAAATTTACTATGTTAGGGTTCAAAGTTAAATAAATGTAGAATTTTCACAATCTGCTAGTGTTAAGCCCACATATTAATATCAATGTTTTTGAACAGATATAAATTTTTGATTCTCGAAAGCATAAATTAATGAAAGGGAATTAAGCTTATGCAATCGCAAAAGCTTCAAGGTGGGGGCAACAATTTTATTAATTTAATATAAAGTATTTTATATAAAAAAAAGAACAAAGTATATTTAGAAAGCTTTTATTGTAATAAAAAGCTCATAGTGAGCTTAAAAGCTCCTGCTGAAAGCATATGTTTTCTAAGGTAGCATCGATGTAAATATTTTTCAGTTTTAAGTAACGCTACGTTACTTTATAAGCAAATGTAACACAAAAGCTTAAATTGCCGTCTCAAAAGCTCAATTTCTCTTCAGTGTATAAAACCACTTTTTTGCTTAAAAATATACAAAAATCGTACATACATGCATATATCATTTCAAATCTAATAGATTTCTTTGCATGATTTCAATAATAATAAAGTATTAATTTAAACTGTAAATAGCTTTACTAAGCATAAATCGTGTAAGCTTTTTTTTTGGTTAACTACTAAGCTTCCCCAGTAA
Source organism: Sphenella marginata (assembly GCA_951509765.1). Lineage (NCBI taxonomy): Eukaryota > Metazoa > Arthropoda > Insecta > Diptera > Tephritidae > Sphenella > Sphenella marginata. The sequence continues at coordinate 72,923,488 of OX608081.1, read as the reverse complement.
AACACTGCAAGAATTTTAATACAAAATAATTAGTTTCAAATTCGTCTGCGGGAAATATATAACAACTTTAGTTTCACTTTAAAAAGCTTTTCATAAATATAACTCAAAGTTTTCCTTGGCGAGCTTTTTAAAAAAAATGTTCTACTAGCGAAGTTTTCTTAAAGAAATTAAAAAAATAAATATTGGCACGTTTGCTATTTTTTAACTTTAAAAACTTATACACTTAGCTCACTTATCAAGAAAAAAAAATAAAAAAAATAAAAACATTTTCCCTCAAAGCTTTTGGTATATGTTTTCAGCTTCGTTTAGAAGCGATTTGCATTGGGAAAGTTATAAATTTTTTTTTTCTATAGTTTGTTTAATTTTTTCACAGTGCATTTTGCTTTAGGCTATTTTTTTTTGTAAGCTTTTTGCGCTTTTTAATATACTTTTTAATATACTTTTTTTCCAAGAAGATTAGGACTTTCAACCAATTTTACAATTTAAGCTTATTTGCTAAAAAGCTTTGCTGCTTATTATGACTTTAGTGCGCCCTAAAGCTTTTCATATTATTTTTTTTTAGTTATTTATTGTGACGTCTTTTTATTTTTAAGCTAAATGTTTTTATGTCTACACACACAAGTTTGTTTAAAATTATTTTTTTTTTTTTTGGAATTTCTTAGAGTTTTGAACATTTTGAGATTTTTGAAAAATTTTTCGAAATTTGATTTACTAGCGTTTGCCATTTAATTGAAAACAATTGAAAGCGGACTATAATTACGCACATTTGTCGAAATCTACACTCTCAGAAAATGTAAAAAAAAATGAAGGGGGCGTGGCAGTACCCACTTATGAAAAGAAATAGCATCCTAAGTAAAGCATTTTGCAAAATTCCAATTCATTGATATTGTTCAACTCTCTGTGAAGGCTTATTTTTAAAAAATATATATTATTAAAGCATGATATTTTTAAAATTTAATTTTGTTTATATGCTAGTATCCCGTTTTAAATTATTTTTTGGTACACTAAAAACCTTCTTTACTAATTTTGAAAATATTTCGTTTAACTTAAAACTATGTTTTTTTTCTAATTTTTTGTGCTTTATTATTATTAATTTTTTAAATTTAATTTTTTTAAAATTTTTTTTTTATTTTTTTTTTTTTTTCTCTCTTTCGTGTTTATTAAACTTGTAATTCATGTATAAAAAATTAACCATAGCAATAATTTCTAATAAATTTTCTCTTTCCATATTTCTCTGCGTACAAAACAAATGTGCGCCTTTCTAGATTCTAACGCAAGAGGACTGGAATGTCGTACTCTTCAATGGCATGGAAAAGACTAGTCATTGGGCCGCATTATATTTTGTGGCGCTTATGACATTCGGCAATTATGTGCTATTTAATTTATTGGTGGCCATTTTAGTTGAGGGATTCAGTTCAGAGGTAGAGTTTTATAAACAAAAAATTATGGAGCTAATTTAAAAAATATTAAGGTTTTTGAAAGCATGAAGAAAACTGAAGAAAAAAAATTTCAAAACAAAAAAAATTACAAAAAAATTTTTTTAATTAAAGTGATTTAAAAATAGAGTGCAAGTTTAATACAAAAGCAAGCAAATTTCAAAAAACTACAAGATTTAAAAAAAGTTCACAAAAAAAAAATTTTAAAAAAAATTTCACAGCGTTTAAAAAAAAAAATATTTTGAATTTGGAAAAAACAATTTTTTTTAAGAATTCGTTTACATCTCTGGCGCTATAAATAATTTTCCACTCAGTTTTTCCTTTTTTTTATATATACTGCATGGCTTTAGCAAATTTAAGCTTCATAATGCTTACTACGCCTGATTTATTATAGACATAAGTAATGTATATAAATTTATAAAAAAAATTAGCGCCAAAAGAAAAAATTTAGCAGCCCTAAACACCGTTTATCTTTTATTATGTTTAATGCACCCTAATGGCAGCAGCCGTTAAGAAAGCCTAGTGGAAAATTATTTATCCCAGCCAATGTTTACAATTTACCAATTTCAATTACCCAACCCACCCAACCGCCGCCGCGGCTTTGCGCCTTTGCGCCTAAGTCATGCCCACACCAAACGCACACACGCGCCAACGCCTTAACATTTTTCATAAAACTAAAATAATTGTAAATATTTTCAATTTCTATGTATGCTTAAAATAGCAAAAAAAAAAAATCCCCCTCGCCAAAACTTCCCCCTTTTTAACCGCTTACAACACTGCCCACTGCGTGTGTGCGTCTCTTTGGCTGCCAAATTTTTGCGGCGCGTCCCGTTTGCGTGCGGCTGGCGAAAATTCTAATTCTTTGAATTCTCTGATTCCCTCAGCGAAATGAACGTCGCGAACGTGAACAACGTGAATTGGTTAAAAAGCTGCGCGAAGAAACATTGGCCGAAAATTTTAGTGATGCCATGTACGATGAATCGCATAGCAGTGAAGCGGATTCATCAACGACAAACGAAAGTTACTATGAGGTACGAAATCGTTGGCATAGCGCCGAGGATATGCGCAAAGTAAGTAGCATTCAAAAGCAAAAAAAGAGAAAAACAATTTAAAAAAAAGAGCGTAAGAAGTGCATACATAAGTGTTCAAGTGAGTGAGTGAGAAAGGGAGAAAAAATTAGCTAAAAATTGCACTCAATTATTTTTTGCTCACATCAATACAGTTTTACACATTTTAATATTTTTATATAATTTATCAAATTTATATTCGTCATTTTGCTTTTATTTTTACGCAAACTGTTAGTTATTTTTTTTATTTGAATATGCTTTATTTTCTCACATTCACTTATCCAGCTCGCATAAATCACTCAACTTGCTCATCTTGAACTCATATTCCCATTGATAACCCCACAACTCACTCAATAACTCGTAAGAAGTGACTGAATCTCAGCTTTCACGCAAATGAGTGCAAAATTGGCTCACACTCTCAACATTCTCACTCACTCACCGTAAACGTATAGAAACACTCAATAGTAGTAGCGTAAAAAAATAGTTCACTCAAAGCTATAAACAAACTACTCATAGTTACTACACTCATTAGTTTTTGTTATTTTGATTTGCTCAAAACAGCTGCTCATCCACCCATCCACTTCACATTAGTAATCATTATCAAATATCACTTTTCACTCAAACACTCATTAACTAACCGCTCTCTCATTAACTAACCACAACTTCACTCAACTCATCATTGTTTACTCAACCCAACATTGTTCAAAAACAACAACTAGAAAATGTAAAAAAATTGTTGTTATGGCACATTTACTCTTTCATGCGACATTTTGCACACACCTTCATACGCTTATTCTCTCCTCACATATTTGACAGCTACAAGATTCCACTGAACTTATTATGGAAACAAAGAGTAATATGCAAAAGCAACAACAACATCAACGTATGTTGTTACAGCCCACACAAGACTATCAAATCAATGAGAGTTATTTGAGTGGTGTCGGTGTTGGTGGTGGAAGCAGTGGTTCGGGTAGCGGCAGTGGGCGTAAGTCTAGCGATAAAGATGCAAGTAGCAGAATATCAATGGAAGATGATAAGAATAGGAATTTAAAAAAGGTAAGCATGCAAAATTTTTCATAAATATTAGTCATTTTATAATCACATGATCATATATCACTTTAACACATGATTTGTACACATTGATGATATCATAAAATCACATGATGATGTGATAACATCACTTGCAGTATGTGATCATCATGCACTTCCTTGACGTTTATGCTAGATATAACTGGACATCTTAGTAGCATATACGTCAGATGATGATGATGCTGCATATGATCCAGTGATGTGATATCACATGTCTAGCGATTTCACTATATTTTCGCCCACAATCTTAGTCAGTTTTTTGTGACTATTATAAAAGCGTCAAGTAGAAATTATTCATATAATGTCTGCAAAGAAAAGTTTCTATGTATCCTCCTTACTCTCATATTTAGTAGCTTGAACGTAGTGGCGACTTCAAGGTGGTTGATATATTTATTTAAAGCGAATGCATTTATTTCATAGCAAAAATTTAGTAAAAATGTATTCCGAAAAAAATAGCTACTCCTGAGTAATTATAACTTTGCGGTAGCCGTTACTATAAAGTTTTTGGAACTTTTTGGTAACATTTACTACAAATTTTTGTATGCGACCATGTAGAATATAAAAGTTTAAAGCGCCCTATTTAGTTGTATGTGATATTTACTTGCTAAATGACACACTACTTGTTAAAAATGCCACACACTATGAAGTCGCAATTAAGGTAATGGCAACTATGATTTAAAAGTCATGACAATTTTAAAGTGGCCAGAAAAATGGTGATTCATAATCGGTTCGTTCATGTGACTACCAAGTTCACCCAAATTTAAAGTAACCACCAGTAGTAGTCGTTACCATACAGCTACCAAAGTTAATTGAAACAAAGTTGCTGCTACTCAAAAGTCGCAAAATTTAGTGATGGCTACGTAACAATCACTCGATTGCTAGTTGTGTTATCACTCTCATAATTCATCTGCTTCATTTGACTTAAAATGTAGCCAAATTTCACTTGAAAAATCATTTGCTAATTCTCTCAATTTTCATTTCTCTACCACAGACATATTCAATAAGAGAACGACGCGGTGATGCGCCACGCCTATCTCGTATACGCCCATTGCGCGAACCGCCCATAATTACTACGACCGCCGCAACGCCACAAGACTCGCCAAACACCACACTCGAAGGCGGCATGAGTTTTCGCAATTGGAATGCGCAAGACTTGGAAATGACTGACGGTGGGGCTGGCAATCAGGTAAGAAGGAGAGCGGCGGCAAAAGCGCTAAAGTGCCAATTTCCCCATAAAAAAAAAGAAACATTAAACCATTATTATTTCATTTGAAAATGAAGAAAGTATTAACGAGGTAAAGTAAGCAAACAAACAAACAAAAAACACACACACAAAACGCTTTTGTTGCACAAACGCTTTTGTGTCTTGAGCAATTTTTTTTTTTTGGCAATGCAATTTAATTCAGCTGGTTTGCGTACATTTTAATAAACAAATTTTTAATTTTTTTTTTTTTTGTTTAACGCTTTTGTTTATTTTTGTAGCTTTTTTTAAATGGATTAATCAATTTTTATTTTTAACTTTTTTTGTTTGCATCTCGCACACAGTGTCCTGGTTCACCGTCACTACTCAAACCACCGACACTCTTCAGCGGCCAACGTTCACTCGACGAGGGCATACCGTCGATTGATCTCATACCACCATCACCGGTGTTAACGCACAAACCATTGAATATATTGAATGCCAGCCAACTACAAGGAAGCAATACTAACCTAAGCAGTTGTAATAATTTAGTACCTAACAGTAGTAGTTTACTCCCTAGTGCCCTAAATAGTAGTAGTAATAGTAGTAGTGTGCATAGTGTTGTCATAGATGATATCTCTAAGAATTCGGATGCCAGCGCTTCTGGTCCTATTTTTGTGCCAACAACGATCTCAACAGTATCCACACCACGCACACCACTACCAAACGAACCAAACACCGGTGGTGGTATGGGTAGTCTCAGCATCAATGGTTTTGGTAGTTGTGGTGGCGTTAGCGCTATAAGCAGCATCGATATAACGCCACTAACCGCTGGCGTCACCACAAGTTCCACAACAACAACAACGGCAGCACCAATCACAGCCTCCAGTGCTACAGCAGCCAATAACAATGAAGCTCTATCCACACTGCCGCCATCAACAAACGCCGCCTCAGCGACATCAACAATCAGCGCTACGTCGGGGTCCGGTATGCAACGCTTGCCTAGCCTCAAACGTTTTCGACGCGGCAGCTCAAAACGTAAAAAGAAACCAACAGATGCTGGTAGTGGCGCCGAAGATGACGATCTACAGCAGCAGCTAAACAATGGCAGTGACAATTCTTGTCTATTAACACCGCACAGCAATGGTGGTGGCGCTTCAATGCGCTCAGACACCTTACTCAGACCTACAACATCCTCAACGCCGCTTACAGCCAATAATCAGACATCGTCACAACAACAACAACAAAAGACGAAAGATACAAATCGTTTGAGTCCACAAAACTCAATTAGGCGTCTATCGACCACACTCAGCATTGGCAGTGTACCGCCATTGGGTAGCCGTCGTGCATCGGCATGCATCTTCAATTCTCAACTCTATCAAAATCTCAATCAAGCACCAAAATTGTGTGCACCCTCAGCTGCCCATCGGCGTATGTCTTCATTTGAGTTGGCATTTAGCAAAAATTCACATTTGAATTTGCATAATTTGGAAGCGAATCGCAAGTCAATGTCATATACGAATTCCAAACTTGATTTGGATAAATGGCAAAAATCGTATGCGAATATGCCAGAGCCGGACATGCTACAACAATACATACAGGAGCGTGAAAAGCGTAAGAGTTCAATTAGCCAATACACACGTCAACAGCAACAACAACAAAAGCAAAAGCTGCAAGAGCTCGAGACATCCGAACAATTGCGTACTACGGAGCAACATACAATGCGGCAGTGTTCGGGTCATATGACCAAATTAAAAATGCTAATCGAACGACTGAAACCGATTGACCTCACTGAGAAGCGTGAATCATACTCGATGTATGTATTCGCCGAGGATAATAGGTAAGTAGTAAAGCAGCAGAGTTTGTAAATGTTGTCCTCTCCCATAATTCACTTGCCAACATTCAGCAAGTTATACCCTCTTATGTCCGTCTTACTTTACTTCCGCCTTTTTTTATTTTACTTCCGTTATAAATATATTATTTAATATTTATTCTTAATTATAATTTTTTTATTTTTTTTTTCTGCTTTGAATGAACGAGCGAATACAAATTTTCATTTATAAATTTTGAAAAAAAATAAGTTTTTAATTTTTTAAGTTTTTAGAAAAATTTGTTTAGTTCCGATTTTTTTTAATACTAAAAAATTTCTATTATATTAAAATATTAATACTAACACAAAGTTGTTCTTTTTTAAAATTGTGAAATTTCTTGCTAAATTTTGAGAAGAAAAAAATGTTCAATATGTTTTACGAAAATCCTTTTTTTTCCAAATTTTTTTTTAAATTTTTTAAAAATATACTGAAAAGTGAATGAAAATTTGTATATTAAATAAAAAAAAAAAAAAAATTTGATTTGTTTTTAGTTTTTGAATTTTTTTAATGTATAATTTCTGTATTAAATTTACATTTTTTGTTATTAAATCAAAAAAAATTTATGTGTTTTTCCGAAAAACATTTGTATATATTCTTTTTTCAATTTGTGAAAATTCTTTCTGAGTTTTAAAAGAAAAATGTTTAATGTGTTGTCTGAAAATCTTTTTTTAAATTACGGTTTTTTTTTTTAATTTATGAATTTTTTTTAATTTAACTCTCCTTATTTCGATTTTATGAATTTTGTTACCTTTTTTTTAATACAAATTCTACCCAATGATAAGTGAATAAAAATGTGTATTTTAAAGTTAAAAAAATAGGTTTTTTAATTTTTTCTCAGTTTTTCAACTATTTTAAATTCGATTTTTTTAACATTTGAATTTTTTTATTAAATTAAAAAAAATTGAATGTGGTTTCCGAAAAAAATTTTGCTATTCTTTTTATAGTTCGTCAAATTTTTTGCTTAGTTTTGTAATATGTTTTCTGAAATTTTTTTTAATTTCGGATTTTTTTTTTCAAATTTTTGAAAAAACATATTTTTTTAATTTTTCTTTCTTAATTTCGATTTTAGTAATATTTGTAAAAAAAAAGGTTTTTTACATTTACATATTTTGGTTGTACAAATTAAACTCATATGAAAACCAAAACAATTTTCTGTTTTAAAGTTTTCAGGAAAAAAAATTGTAATTTTTTAAATTTTGTTACTTTTTTAGTTTCAAATTTTTGTTTTTAATGTTTTGAATTTTTCTTTTTGATTTAAAAAGAAAGTTGAATGTGTCTCCTCAGAAAAAAAATTTAATACCGAAAGAATTTTTTTTTCAGTTTTTTGTTAATTTTTTTAAAAATAAAATTGTTTTATTATTCTGATTTTTAATGTAATTTAAAAAATTTTTTTTGTTTCGAATATTTTTTTTATTTAAATTTTTTCCTTTTTTTAGAAAAAAATTTTATGCGAAAAGAAATTGTTTTAATTTTTTTAACATTTAAAATTTTAAAAGAAAATATTCCTTAATTTAAAATTTTTTTTTAGCTAAGCGAATTAAATTTTTGTTTTCACCCCACCCTACTTAATAACCATTAGAGTCCAATTACCCAAAGCTACACTTTAACACTTGTAGCTTGTAATGCGGATGAAAAATCACCATAATCCGCAGACTTGAAAAGCTCAATAGATGTATGTAACAACAAACGTACACCATATGAGCAAAAACTTAAGCTTCCACTCGTCCCTACTGACTTTTTCGGCTTCGCCACACTCTACATAAACGCACAAAGACTAACTGTCAATGCCATTAAGAATTTTGTATTCACGTAAATGCAACAGCAAACTGTTTTAGCTTTTATCATTTTTAATGTAACGGTGGAACTGTAAGCTCAACTGGCTGTGTGGCCAGTCAAGCAGTTAAATCAGCAAACTTGTTTGTATGCGTTAGTTGCTACTATACGGTAAAGCAGCAAACAAGTCACGAGTGGGTTTGAACTAGTACAAAAGAAGATTGAACTTACTCCACTAAAAATCCAAGTTAAGATCCTACTCAAATGGGCAGAATTGGTAAAAGCTGAGTGGAGCTTTTTTGGTCTCTTTCGAACTAGTATAAGCTCTGAGAAAAAAGAACAGGCAGCTTATCAACTATTTGGAAATGCCCTTTGGCTCAAAGTAGATTGAACTTACTCCACTAAAAACCAAAGTTAAGAGCCTACTCAAATGGCTAGAATTGGTAAAAGCTGAATGGAGCTTTTTTGGTCTCTTTCAAACTAGTATGAGCTCTCAAAGAAAAGAACAGGCAGCTTATCAACTAGTTGGTAGTGACTTATTAAACAACTAGTTGACTTGACTCACTATCTCAGCAGTATTTCAAATAAAATACCAACAACAATAGCAACGTTATTATATCTAAACTAAAAGTGAGACAGTTTGCTGAGGAAGCTTTAACATCCTGTGGGCGGAAGTCAGTTAGTCAGTTGAGTGGTATATGAGTCTATATGTTTGGCGTATTCAGAAATGTAAGCGTAATAGTTATTCGCAGTCATAATCCCAACAAAAGCGTGCTATATGTATATGCCAAGTACTGAGCTTTCTAATAAAAAATATCATACCACTGATTAAGCTCGCTGACTAATCGTAGCTTAGTCTTATCTAGTCAGCAAATTCATTGGTTTATTCATTTATATAAATTTAGGTTTTCTCATACCCATATGCAGTAATGTTCTAGTGGAGAGAGCGATGAAAAGAGGGACAATAAAATTTTATAGAGAGTAGAATGTTAAGCTGCTATGCTAAACGTATATAAATTAGCTTAGTCCGAAATCCCCACCTTACAAGAATTTGTTTAAACTTAACTCGAATCACCTCTGCATAACCTCAAAATCTTCTTATCCCAACCTAACTATTTAGCACGAATTTATCTTACGAGCTAGCCATCTCTCTCTAACTTGCTCTCTATTAATACCACTCCCAATCACATTTATTTATTTACATTCGCAGCGTCAATTTATTTTTCTCATATTTTTTTTTTCTTTTTTTTTTATATTCTCAACAGGTTCCGTATAATGTGTTCATGGTTTGTTAATCAGAAATGGTTCGATAATGTTGTCCTGCTGTTTATCGCACTCAATTGTATTACATTGGCTATGGAACGACCAAATATACCACCAACGAGCAAAGAACGTTTATTCCTTGCCACAGCCAATTACGTGTTCACAGGCGTTTTCACAGTTGAAATGCTCATTAAGGTAAGTCGTAATGACTTTGAAATCACTTACAACAACAAAAACAATGGCACAATGGAAATCACAGTTACACATACGCACACAATAGCAACAAAAACAGTTAAACAAACTACCCTTCGAGAAATGAGGTTTACTTCAACCAAAGTTTTTGTAACCGGTTAGCAACAAATCAACTGGGTTGATTTAACTAGCATAAGTTTCAAAATGGCATATTTGTATTATAGAAGGATATAGGGCTAGTTTTAAAGTGAAATGTTAATAACAAATATGTTTAATTTAAATATTAAATTTATTAAAAATAAAAATAAAAAAAATTTAAGTAGAGGTAACGAAGAAGTAGGGGAGAAAAGTAGAAGTATAAAAAGAGGAATATCAACAGAGCAATAGAAAGTGGGCACGATTTGTTAGGCCTTCGAGTCTAGAAGATTCAGCTGTGTTTAAGCGACATAAGCAATTTCTTTCGCTTATTTCATTTGTGCACCCACTTATAATTCGCAACTAGCTTATGAAATATTCTAAAGATATAGTTTGTGTCTGCATATTCCAAATGGGGGTTTTTCACAACGAAATTGAGGAAACAGAAAGTGAAATATGTATCTCTGAAGCCTTACAAAATTTCATACTTCATCCAAAAATCTGTCCGTGGGTTGTATCCTCAAAGCAGCATGTGGCCAGCAATTCAACAATGGCTGGTAGTTTGGACTACATAGTTTCCAAATAAAAGCCAACCAACATCAATGGTCCTACGTTTTATGGTTTAATTATTATGTTGGTAACATTTTACGATTTATTTTTCATTGTTGTTGTAACATACACGTGAAGCGTTGCACAGCATACGTTTAAGCACCTTCACAAGTGCTTGAGATTTGTTGCTACTCGTATTTATCATATTTTTCCGCCCAAACTTTGTTGTATTAATGAAAATAAACTGTCTTTGACTCTTCAGTTGAAGTTACTTTTGTGTGGGCCGTCTCTGTAGAATGTTCATTAAAGATGAGTTTAATTAGCCGAATTGGTTATTGGCAAGAATCACTCCTAATCACTATTATTAGGCTCATCAATCTAGCGCTGAGAGATACGGCACCTGATCACTCTATTCTGAGACTCCACACCGAGCCAGCTCATCAGTCATATCTTTTATTTTATATCATAGGAATGATATGGCGACTTATCAGGTTCATTGCCCACTCTCCACCCTCACCAACTAGCCTAGATTTGATCGTGAGCCGAGAGCCTGAAGAGAAAATTTCTATCCTATATCCGATCAGATATCCATAGCAGTGGAGGCAAGCCAATCGCTTTGAAGTTTCTCTCAAAAGATGCGTTCTAACCTCATTAGTTTCAAGCTAACTACTTATTGTTATCAGCCTTAGGAGAACCAACATTTGTTGTCAACTTTAAAAGAAATCAAATTCAATAAAATTTCATTCTCCCTCGTTACGCTTCTTCCACACCCCCACTAGCATCATTAAGATGTCATTATGGCACATTTTGCTGCCAGCTACTATATATCGACCCACACACCCATCCACCTCTACACCACACAGCTTCATCTTTCAACACATCAATTTTACTTGTAACTCAAATGATTTGCATATTTATCTTTATTATTGCACTTAAACTTATCATTGACTAGGTGGTGTCGACTGGCATGTTTTATGGTACAGATGCCTACTTCACGTCTGGCTGGAATATAATGGATGGCTCATTGGTTATAATATCTATCATTGATTTATTAATGTCATTGTTTAGCCAATCTAGTCCGAAGATATTTGGGATTTTAAGGGTAAGTTAAATGGTCAAAGCAACTTTGGCAAAAACAAATTTATAATAAACACATGCATATTTGACTTGAGGGCGATTAAGTTAAGTACGGGAATATTTCTATTCTTATTGCTTATGAGCTTGTCCAGAGCTGATTAAGTTTTGTTTTGATGTAATATTGTTTAAAATTAAATTTCTAATGAAATACTAAAAATATGCCCAACAGGCGGAGTGAAGGTGAAATAAATTTAAAAGGAGTTGGAAGGAAATAAAAATTAAGTTTAAAAAACGTTTATATTTTAGTTTTAAAGTTAAATCATTAAAAAAAAAAAACATTAAAGTTAGTAAAAAATTGTTCCACAAACCTTCAAATAAATTAATATTCGAAACGTCTTTATGGCAAGTTTACCTTACGTCTTTTTCCAAAACATTTACAGCAATGCTTGTTGGGTTAAATAATGTTCAACTTTTATCTAAACTTCAATTTAGGCTAGACTGAATCCGGGCAGATATTATTTTCGATGTTATCAAGTATCGTATAATACCAAAATTGATTTGGATATATTTTTCCAAATCCTCCGAATATGTATGAAAAGCTTCTCAGCCGAAAATTCAACTGCCTTCGCAGTCGATAGAAATATGATGGTCCTTTAATTTTTAGGGAATATGAGAAACACCATATCACAGATTGATTTATTTGATAACAAGAAATAAATAAAAATACTATTGTAATATTTAAGGAAAAAAAACATAACTCTGCTAATTTCTAAACAGGTGGTTTTATGTTTTCTTGCACGTTTCTGTGTTTAAATTTTCAAATTTCATGTTATATTTTCCAAGATCCGCTTCTTCCAATTAACCTCCTACTTCCATAAAAGGTTAATGGATTGTGTTTTGAAAAAAAAATATTAGCCCTACCCTTATCTTAAGCCCTCTACAGCTATAGCTGTTCCGACCAAAAGAATTGTTTCCCTTGTTGCTTTTTGTTAATGCATTGGGGAATGGAAATTTTCATTTTGTTAAATGTGAGAATGATTATTATATAAGTAAGTATAATGTACTTGTACACTTTAGAAAATCAAAGGCAGTCGGGTAAAAATAAAATAAAATAAAATAACATTAATTAAATTAATTTAAATTAATTTAAATTAAATTAAATTAAATTAAATTAAATTAAATTAAATTAATTTAAATTAAATTAAATTAAATTAAATTAAATTAAATTGAATTAAATTAAATTAAATTAAATTAAATTAAATTAAATTAAATTAAATTAAATTAAATTAAATTAAATTAAATTAAATTAAATTAAATAAAATTAAATTAAATTAAATTAAATTAAATTAGATTAAATTAAATTAAATTAAATTAAATTAAATTAAATTAAATTAAATTAAATTAAATTATTAAATTAAATTAAATTAAATTAAATTAAATTAAATTAAATTAAATTAAATTGAATTAATTTAAATTAAATTGAATTAATTTAAATTAAATTAAATTAAATTAAATTAAATTAAACTAAATTAAATTAAATTAAATTAAATTAAATTAAGTTAAATTAAATTAAATTAAATTAAATTGAATTAATTTAAATTAAATTAAATTAAATTAAACTAAATTAAATTAAATTAAATTAAATTAAATTAAATTAAATTAAATTAAATTAAATTAAATTAAATTAAATTAAATTAAATTAAATTAAATTAAATTAAATTAAATTAAATTAAATTAAATTAAATTAAATTAAATTAAATTAAATTAAATTAAATTAAATTAAATTAAATTAAATTAAATTAAATTAAATTTAAAAAAAAATTTTACTTAATTATGTTAATCTCTTTCTGACTGAATTTCAACTTTTACTACTTTTCTAAAATGTGCAAGTACACTCCAACAATGTTTGTTGAGAATATCTACCTATGTACTCATATATCTTTTACACCTGACCCTCTTACTCGCCTTTACTCGTTCTACCCTACGCTTGAGAGTTTATGCATATTATTACTTTGTTGTATATAAAAAAACATTTAATGTTAAACAAAGCACTTTAATTTTGAAATTAAATTACTAATAAATCTTTTTTTCTTCACATTTTTCATGGATATACAATAATTGGTTGAAATGGTTCCTACCCTATCCCATGTGTCCACATGAACGACTCATTAAAACATTGAACGGCTATTATCTTAACAATTTTCATCGATATCTTTTATTCTTTCTCATCATCTCTCTCTACTTTCTGATTTACTTTGATTATATTTATGACTGTCACTATTCACAATTTCATCATCCATGATTCACTTTCACTCGCTTACATTAAACATTTCCTCTCCTTTCTTCACAATTTCCTGAACCCCTTCCTCTCACCTTCCTCCCCACCAACCAATGACTTGTCCATCAAATCTTTGCCATTATCTCATTTCAGGTGTTTCGACTACTTCGTTCCCTACGGCCGTTGCGTGTGATAAACCGCGCCCCGGGTCTGAAATTAGTCGTGCAAACGCTCTTATCGTCCCTACGTCCTATCGGCAATATCGTGCTGATTTGCTGCACATTCTTCATCATATTCGGCATCTTGGGCGTACAACTATTTAAGGGCACCTTCTACTTTTGCGAAGGCGAGAATATCAAACAAGTGCGCACCAAAGCGGATTGTTATGCGCTCGGCTATGAGTGGAAGAATCGTAAATATAATTTCGATGATCTTGGCAAAGCGTTGATGTCGTTGTTCGTATTAAGTTCGCGCGATGGTTGGGTCAACATTATGTATACGGGTTTGGATGCGGTGGGCGAAGATATGCAACCGATTGTCAATTACAATGAATGGCGTTTATTATACTTCATTTCGTTTATACTACTCGTCGGTTTCTTCGTGCTCAACATGTTCGTCGGTGTGGTTGTGGAGAATTTTCATCGTTGCCGCGAGGAGCAAGAGAAGGAGGAGAAAATACGTCGTGCTGCCAAACGTGCTTTGCAAATGGAGAAGAAGCGTCGGCGTATGCACGATCCACCTTACTACATCAACTATTCACCATCACGTATGTTCGTACACAATGTGGTCACATCGAAATATTTCGATCTTGCTATAGCCGCTGTGATCGGTCTGAATGTTGTCACCATGGCTATGGAGTATTACGGCATGAAGGATGCACTCACGTATACGCTTAAGGTCTTCAATTATTTTTTCACCGCAGTTTTTATATTGGAAGCGAATATGAAAGTGTTGGCATTGGGGTGGCCCCTATACCTAAAAGATCGTTGGAATCAATTAGATGTAGGCATTGTATTGCTCTCCGTTGTTGGCATTGTACTTGAGGAATGGGAAGAGAAGAAATTTTCAATTAATCCGACAATAATTCGTGTGATGCGTGTGCTGCGTATTGCGCGAGTATTAAAATTACTCAAAATGGCTAAGGGTATACGTGCGCTACTCGACACCGTGATGCAGGCTTTGCCTCAGGTCGGTAATTTGGGTCTGCTCTTCTTTTTGCTCTTCTTTATATTCGCCGCCCTGGGTGTGGAATTATTCGGTAGACTTGAATGCACCGAAAGGAATCCGTGTCAGGGCTTAGGTGAACATGCACATTTCGCCAATTTCGGGATGGCTTTCCTCACATTGTTTCGCGTAGCGACTGGCGACAACTGGAACGGGATCATGAAGGATACACTGAGAGACGAGTGTGATAATGCAGTTGATTGTGTACGCGATTGTTGTGTTAGCCCGGTCATAGCTCCAATATTCTTTGTGATATTCGTTCTAATGGCGCAGTTCGTATTGGTGAATGTCGTCGTGGCTGTACTGATGAAACACCTCGAGGAGAGCCACAAACAGATGGAAGACGAAATGGACATGGAAGTAGAGCTTGAGCGTGAACTTGTACGTGAGCAGGAGTTCGAGAGGGAGCAAAAGTTGTGTCAGCAGCTGGAACAGCAGACGCCAGCGCCACCACCAGTACGTCAGCTAAATAAAATTAAATCATTGCCAAAGAATTTCACCTACAGCACGCCATCGCTAGATAAAAAATTTCCAAGCGTATTAAGCGGCATCGGTGGTGTTGGTGTTGGTGGTGTTGGTGTTGGTGGTGGTGGTAGTGGAAGTACCCCTGGCATTAGCGGCCGTCGTCAAACCATACAATATTTCAATCAACCAAACGGTATTAGTTTAGCTGAATTGGGACGTGGCACGCAAGCAAGTGCGAGTGGCACTGCTAGTGCCAGTGGTATTAGTGCACTCTCACCAACGACGCTTAGTGCGCGTCTGAGTGCTGCAGCTGCAGAAAATAGCTTCGATATTAAACTCCAATCGACAGCAGGTGCGCTGGGACGGCGTGGCCGTCGCAGTTCGACTGTGTTCCGTAGTAAACGCGGCCTGCTTGCAAAAGAACGCTCACTCGATGAGCAGGCCATACGCCGACGCACGCTGGAATCGAAGCGCATGAGTTGTGACTCATTACCATGGGGTGGTGATGGCATCGATTTTCGGCGTGGCACGATCTTTGAAAGTTTAGAGTCGGATGGCGCTGGTAGCCCTTCGTCAACATATGATGTGCGCAGCATACGCAGCGAAGATGTTGCAGCGACAGCAGCAGGTGCGCGCAACAACATCGCTGCTGATTCACTGAGTATTGTAAGCGCTAGCGTAATTAGCGAAAAGCATATAATGCCAATTAGTACAGCAACAACAACAACCGCTGCAACAACAACAGGGGGGCAATCAACAAATGGTGCAACAACATCACGCCGCATTTACGGACGTTCACAATCAACCGATCAGGCATGTATGGGCGCCAATGGACGTAGCAGCGGCGCTGGTGGTTTACTCTCAGTGCCACGTAGCATGCCTCCGCGTAGCCGTAGTGGCAGCACTAAACAACTATTCAAACAACAAGCGCTCGACGAAGATCCCGATATGGATGAGAATACGCTACTGCTGCCTGTTGTGGTCGAGAACAGTTGTGATGGCACTGCACGCAACAATGGCATCACAACTGTTGGCAGTACCAACGACAGGCTTAAAAGTAACAGCTTGAATGAGAATAGTACAAGTAGCTCGGGAAATGCTGCCGACGATCAGCTTGCATTGAGCAAATCCGATTCGGCCGATATAATGCGCATCATTTCGGAGCGTAGACTCATGGATCAGCGTGATAATAGTGGCAATGAAGATTCAGATTACAATGAGTTGTTATTGGTGAAGTCACCACACTCATCCACGGAAGGTTAGACAAAAGGAATTCAAAACTAGTATTAGTTAGCTAATAGTATAGGAGTAAGGAAGTGTATATTAAATATACTATATAAGTGAAATTAGTCTTGCTTATAAGCAGGTAGTACATTTAAGCAAAACGGTTATAGAATTAATTAATGGTATGACCTTAATAAGGAATAGCAAGAAGTTCAAAGTTGTCCTTAAAGTTTTTGTTTGGCATGTTTCCAAGAAAATTAAGAGATACAAATCCCATCAACCTTCTCAACCTGTCGATAGAGCCTAACAAACCTGACTAGAAATGCATGAATTTTAGACCCTTTCGAAAAGCAACTACTAAAATGTGTCTCCCATATCTTGAATGGATCTTTGTACAAGTCCCAACTCTTAGCAAGTTCTCTCTAACATATGTAGGAAATTAAATTTTAAAACCTTTATTCCGTATTGACCGCCAACCCAAGTAAAACGGCGCTAGCTACTCAATCTCTGAACTTAAACCCCCCTCAATTGAGAGAGAGTTCTGCTTGTGATATCTGACAACGTCACGCTATTCGACATCATTCTTGACATCAATCCAAGAAGCTATCGGTTGCCCAATCTATAGGAGAGCCATGGAGTTGATCGCCATGGTTGGCGATTTACTTTGCGCTATCGGTCTGCTGGGGAGCTCGGGTTACTGCGTCTACTGTAGCAATGGTGTAAACTGCGGGAACTTCCAAGTAGAGGTCGCTACTAGCAAGATATTTTCTATTAAAAGTTCTTCAATTGCATAGTATGGTAGTCAGGTAAAATTTTAACAGAAGAGACCGTAGCAACCAACCTAACCTAACCTAAGCGACTGCTATGACACGCAAAGATATTGCCTTCCCTGTTGGTTTTTTTGTCGACCTCTCCTACCATTACGCAAAAATTCAAAAACTTTTCAGTACGCATTTCTACAAAATATTTCGAGAAAAAAATGCCTAGCAGAAGAATCAAAGAAGCACGTGTAGACGCGCTATAATATTTTTTTTAATATACTGTTTTCCTATAAAAAAAAAAATTTAGTTTATATAAGACTTAATAAATAGAGCTAAGAAATCTGTTCAAAATTTTATATGTTTCTTAGATTGTTTATATGAATTTTAAAAAGCAAAAAAAAATAAAAAATAGAAAGAGAAAGAGTATACATATTAGACATAGTAACTATGAAAATGCAACACTGAAAGCGAACTGTTAGAAATGTGTCTATGTATAAAATCATCAACTCTGTGATTAGCTGTAAAAATTAAACTGAGTGAAAATGTCAACTCAAACAAGTTGAGCAAAACTATTAAAAAAAAAAGTATCTATAATTAAAAATTAATTTTAAATATTTTCAATTTAAAATTATTTATAAATTATTATAACACAATGTTATGTAATGAAATGAAATGTATGAAAACTCTGTTAGTAAGTGAAATATGTTGGAAAAAAATTTATTAAAAAAGAGTAAATAAGACATTGCTGATGTTTATTAAAACTAGTTTTAAAGCCGTTAAAATTTATATAGTGATATATGTGTGTGTGTATAGAGCCTAGTTATATGAAATATGTGAAAAAAAGAGCTGAACTTTCCTATAAAAAGCTAATGCTAAAGCTCCGAAGAAAACAAAATAGTAAAAATGTGTATAGCTAAATTTAGCTAGTCTTCAAAAAAAATGTTATTAAATTCGAGTACTGCTAACACTACTACTATTTTGATATAACTTGTAAGAGCAGGAAGACAGAACATTGCGTTGGCGCGTTTTTATAAATTTGATTTACACCGAATGTAGCTTTGCATTTATAGCTTTCTTCGCGTACAAAACTTGTAAAAAGTGTAAGTAAAGAGAGAATGACGTAAAACTCTCGCGAAATGCAAAAAATAAAAAGTTTCAACAGAACAGAAGTCAGTAAAAACTTGGAGCGAAAACAGCTGTTGCGATCTTGATTGGTTAAAATTTCTTTGTTGCTTTCCCTTGTCACGATCAGCTGTTTTTCACTTAAAATTTTTACGGAATGAAATTCTCATAGTAAACACTTGTAGCACTCCCTGCCAATGAAATGTCAAAAGGCGCTCTCTCACTGCAAGTGTTTTGTGCAAGCGAACACTTTCTCAGTAAAAACTTTATACAATTTTTAAAAATTTTAAGTTATGCGAACAGAGCTATTAAAACAGCAGCTGCATATACATATTTTAATTAAATTTTCAGTAGAGTGCGCAATATCTACTAGCAATAAACGATTATAAATAAAACATTGGCAACAAATCAAAATGTGTATTAAAAAATGTAAACAATATAAACAGAAATAAAAAAAAAACAGGACAGATTATTGTTGATTTTAAGTAAAAAAAAAGAAAGAAATCCAATGTATAAAAACAAAAAAAATAAAAAGCAGCTAGTAAAGTATAATAAAAATAAATAATATTAGTTATGAGCGCATTTCTTTTCCCTGCAATGTCTTCCTGAACTTTAAAAATCATAAAAGGAAAGCAAAAACATTACAACTAATTAATAAAATTATTATAAAAAGTTGAAAATACTACTACAAAAAACACAAAAATAAGTCAAAGTTGTATAAAACATGTGTTTTAAATTAGCGAAAAAATTTAATCATAAGTTGTTTAGTGTTGTAAAATGAAAAATTGTATTGCGCCAATGTTAGTTACGTAAGCATATTCACAAACGTACTTTAACGAAACGATTACAAATCCGAAAACGGAAATTAATTAAGTATAAATTTCAATTGAAAAACATAATAACGCAATTAGTTGCAGAAATATGAAAAAACGTTAAAAAAATACATGCACCCATATATACATAATTACAGCACACCAAAAAGATAATAAAAAAAAATACACAAATAGGACAATCTGACAATCTTCATATGGTTTTTTTTGCTTTTTTATATTGGTTTTATCAATTTTGGTTTGTATTACTTCAGTGTTTCTGAATTTAAATACTTTATTTATGAATTTCTTTTCTAGCAACCTCGTTATACACTAGAGCGCCTGAAGCAAAAAAAAAAACTTCTCCCTACAACGTCCATATTTTCAACCCATTTATTCTCCTTATTACTTTTCTTTTCATATCTTCGGCATTTATATTCGAATTTTGAAGTATCATGCACTTGAACTTATATACTTGCTTGTGGTACTTGCCAGTGGTACTTATTAGCGGTTTATGTTAGTGTAGTAGCAACTGAGTCCTGGTGGGATAAGGTAAAGAGAAACGCTACGCTCGAGAAAACACTCATTGATAATAATCGTTTCAAGATCAAATTATGACATCTCTGAGCTGAACAAGCTTTCACCAGAAGAACAAGAGACTATGTTGTTGTTGTTGTAGCGCTACGTAGCCCTGCCTAGGTAGTCAAACTGTCATCAAACTCTTCTACGGAAGTCCTAGAAACCTAGCGGCTTCGACAGGGGTGGACCAGAGGGATATGGGTGTTAGAAGAGTAGGCTCGGATGAGCAGACAAAAAGATGGTTAGTAGTATGGGGGGACAAGCCGCATGCCGGCAAGTCGGGGTTCAGTCTGGATAGGTAAGAGTTTAACCTATTACAATATCCATACCGGAGTTGAGCCATCATCACCCTAGTCTCCCTAGGCAGCTCGCGCTCCTCTTCGCCAACGGGTGGCGTTGTGGCCTGAAGAACAAGAGACTATCGTTGTGTCTGCCGTATTAGAAATTTCATTGTCGCTTCCCATAGTTTTGGTAAAAAAATGAGAGCCTAGTGGGCAAGTGAGATCACAACGAAATTATCAATGTATCCAAGTAAACGGTTCCGATAACCTAACATAACCTAACATAACCTAACCTAACCTAACATAACCTAACCTAACCTAACATAACCTAACCTAACCTAACATAACCTAACCTAACCTAACATAACCTTACCTAATATAACCTAACCCAACATAACCTAACCTAACATAGCCTAACATAACCTTACCTAACCTAACCTAAACTGACATAACCTAACCTAACCTACCTAACATAGCCTAACCTAACCTAACCTTTCCCAACCTAACATAACATAACCTAACCTAACCTAACCTAACCTAACCTTTCCTAACCTAACATAACCTAACCCAACTTAACCTAACCTAACATAGCCTAACCTAACATAACTTAACCTAACATAACCTTACCCAACATAACCTAACCAAACCTAACATAACCTTACCCAACATAACCTAACCTAACCTAACCTAACCTAACCTAACCTAACCTAACCTAACCTAACCTAACCTAACCTAACCTAACCTAACCTAACCTAACCTAACCTAACCTAACCTTACCTAACCTAACCTTACCTAACCTAACCTAACCTAACCTAACATAACATAACCTAACTTATCCTAACAGAGTTGCATACACTACTGCAGTCATGCGAGTACGCTATTGCGCAACACTACTAACTTTTTCTTTAATTTGCCACTACTTTCACTTCGTTTCTAAATTTTTTCTTTAATTGTTTTTTTTTTGTTGTTGCACGTTATCTATTCTCACTTAAAATATACGCAGATAACCCTGACACCTTGCCGTTATTTACTTCTTTTCATTACTGCTCTAAAGTTAATAGTAGAAAGAAATTATAAATCATGGAAATTCAATTAATAATCATAAGTAACTAATACTTTTATCATAACTTCACAAGAATCAATGTGAAAAAAGAGGTCAGTAGAAGTCCATGTCAGTACAGGTGGACTTGTACTGTTCTTTCTTCTCATCGTTTCTTGCACATATCTACATATAATCCAATTTAAGTAGTTAAGCTAGTTATTAATAAAAAAAAACCTATGTATTAAAAATCTACAAACCTACAAAGAGTTTCGTGTTACACTGTAGATATGCATAAACTGTAGTTATACAAACTATATCTAAGGAGTAAGTCAGACAAAGAATAGCGAATTTGCTGCATATGTTTAAAAAAAATAAATAAATCATTATATGTATGCATAGAATTTATATACAAACTTACTATTGCCTTTTTCTGAGAACTTTTTAAAACATGTAACATAGCACGTGTTTAACACGAAATTAACTAACGAAAGATAAGTACTTTTTACAAGAAAATTTGTAATTTAAAAAGAAAGCCAACTCCATATAATCATAATAATATATATATATATTGTAGAGTCTACAATGTAGACGTTTAGACATAAATTATTAGTAACCATATACCCTATATACCTATAGAAAAAAAAAATTCCAAGTAATAAGCATGTTATTCAACGAATTAGTGATTGTAAATTGTTGAAAAAGATATGTGTGAAGTAGTAAGGTAAGCCACCCAACTTTGGTAAAGGAATATATAGTTTAAAAGTAAATTCTAAGAATACAACTGTCAATTTCATGAACTTATGTTTTTCTCTCAACACAGCCACATACAGCCAATTTCACTCAATGCTAACTTATGTTCGTGCAGAGTATACTATATTAAATTGATGATGAATTTGTACTAACATTAAACCGAGTGCCTGTGACCCCAACACAGAGCACAACTTAAGCACCGAAGCCGCTACTGTTTAACTTGCTGTACTATGCTTATACAGCTCATCGTTAAACTTCCTTCAGAACATGGGAGGTCATTCTATGTTAAAACACCGTTCAAGACTTCTTGCTATATATTACGACAGCTGGGATGAGAAACTTGAAGAGCGTTAGCTTTCTTTTGAGAATGTAGAGCTTGCTTCTCAATTGGCCACTCGATACAAAACAAGACTTGCTGCAAGTCATGATTCTTCTGGAGTGTTCCTTTGTTTCGAATAATTCGAAGAAGTCCCTCTCAAACTTGACGAAGCTGTTTGGCAAAGCCTTATGAGGTGGCATAGCAGTGTAGATTTGGTCGATAGCAGTTTAATCTAGGCTTAAAGTGAACAGATAAGGCCCAATCAGTGGTCATGCGCTTGAGTCTTTAGCAGGCTTCCAAAAAACCAAGTAAAAGCAAAAAAGGGCACCAACTAAAAGTCCTTCTCGACTACAAGAAACTGCAATAATTTTTGAGCTTTCAATAAAATAGTTACTTGCTTAGTCTCCGAAATTTGCAAAAAAAAAATTCCACTTTCTTTATAAAAAGATAATTAATTTATCTGCACTCGCTTCCTCTTTCTTTTCTCTCTCGTTTAGCTTATCCTTACTTTGCAAATACTAATAAACAAACGAAAAATAGTTGCAAATGAGAAAAACATAATTTCTTCTGTGCCTTTCTACTCGAAACACATAAAACAAATACTCTACTATATACACTGTAAAAAAACTCTCTCTACGCTCGACAAAGAAAATACCTTAAGTGACTTTCTCAATCTATATTCAAATACATACATACATATACTCGATTTAAATTTGAATATGCAGTAATAAAATTGGAAGATAATAAAAATTATAGTTGTAGCGTATAAGCGTTCTATAAATTTGAAAAAAAAAGAAAGAAAACTTGAAATAAAAAAAGAAAAATGTGGTAAAAAGTACATATGCGAAATCAAATGAAACGGTATTAATTTAAAAAGTTCGTAGCAACGTTTACACATTTTTTTTATTTATATAGTAAATACGTAGTGAAAGTTAAGTAGATCAATAAAACAATTGCAAGCTAGATATTGAATAGTTTTGAGAATTTAATTGGAACTTTTTATACAATATTTTTTGTTACTTCTTTAGCAATGTACGCTGTATAGAAAGGTGAATATAGAGCCGAAATTTGTATCACTTTCGTGAGTTTAACTTGGACAGTTGGTTATCTCAGAAAATCTTGTAAGCAGGACCGTTTTACTACAGAAATAAAAGCATCCCTAAAACTGTTACGACCTACGCTATGAATTTAAAGAAACATTGTTCGAAGTGTAATAAAGGGAAAAAAAACAAAAGACGCCGTTATAGCTAGAGATTTCATCCTTGACGAGTCTTGTTAGTAAAGTTATATCTCATGGAAGTATTCTATCACAAAATCAAGCATATCTTGAAGGTTTTCAAATTGAGAAAATGATGTTGGGATATGGCTAAGCAGCACAGATATTTTGGTCTTGGATGTGGTTTCCAAACTGGTGAAAATAATGTTCGCAGTGTAATAACGTTTTGGATACATAAAAACAACAAAGCTACAAACGAGATGTAATGATTTTTAAGCCAGAGACCTAATTTGTGTATGATTTATACCAACCCGTCGAATTTTGTGGTTCAGCGCCCTCTGCGAAAGAAGGAACTGAAACAATTTGTAATACTATAAATGCATCGTAACCAATTATTATTATCCAGCCAATACAATCTACGGCGTCAAGGCATACTGAAACCAGCCGAAATATTTTAGGTCCATAAAAACTGCTCCTTTTGAAATGTCTTTGCAATTAGATAGAGGAAAAGAAGTTAAGTTTTGTACATACATACCTTTTTCTAAATGCAAACGCGTTCTTTTTGAATTTGATTTCCATAGCATTACATTTTAATGAGTTGTACATTCGCCAAGGTAATAGTTTCCCAAAATCAGTTATTCTCGAAGGGCCATGCTGTTTAATTCTTACCCAAACCACCATATGTACTTCTATTAGTGCTTGCAGGGGAAATGTGTTTCACTGAAAATAAAGTTTTAGGAAATTACTTAATTACTTAAATAGGTTTGTACTTTAGAATTTTTCACTACATAAACTATTTAGGATAGATTATTTCAATTAATTTGAACTGCGTTTTTTACGATTAGCTTGAACTTAAAAATAGTTTAAATATTAAAATTATAAAACAGGAATTATGCTAAAGCTAAAATTAGTGCGTATAAGATTTTAATTTAACGCTAATAGAGAAAATTGGTGGTAAATATGGATAGTTATAGAAAATAGGCTATAATTTGGTCATGCAAATTTAGTTTCAAAATTATATAACAAAAAAAAGTTACAAATACAAAACAGCGTAAAGGTTACAGAAATTATTTCGCTACAGTCAAAAAACGTTAAATTTAACAAATATTATATACATATGTATATATAAGTGTAAGTATGTTGCAAATTGAACAAAGCATAATTAGTTTAAATTGCGTTGCAATAAAGCTTACAGATAAAAAATATTTTAAGCTTAAAATCAATAAATTGACAAAAAACAATACAATGAATTGAATACCAATAGGGCATACATACACATATACTAAAAGTATTTCAAATGCATTTAAGCAACAACATACAAAATCATTTTAAAGCGTTGCCAACTTTTGCATGAAATGTGTAAAAACAATAAAACGGTAAATGAAATATTATAAATTAACTAAACAGCATGTAAACCACACTTAAGCAAAGTAATAAATGACAGCCAAAATTTTGCGAACACAAACACATGCCTGAAAAGTGAAAGTGTGCCGCTAAAAAGGTTGAAATTTTATTTTTGTAAATATTTTAGTTGCATGCCAACAAGTTTTGACTGTCAACTAACAATTACTTGAACAGCGTCAAAATAACTGAAAGAACAAACAACTTACAATAGCGACTAACATTTCCAACTGCTTACTATTAAAAAGAAGCTGTTAACAAATAGTTAAAATTATTAATAAAAAAACAATTGTTAAATATGTAATCAGCAGTTATGCAAACTATAAGTTTTTATAGACATATGTTAAATATGTTAGAAACATAAAAATAATTTAAAATATTTCAGTAACAAAACAGAATACGTTACAAAATGCATTGAAAATTGGTAAAAAGATTTTAAAAACATAATAAAAGGGTATCTATTAGTTACATTCAAACAAAAAAAAAAAAAATAATTAAATGCATACACATACTTTTAAAGAATTAGTCAAAATTTAACAAAACAGTATGCAATTGTAAACGTATAATTAATACAAAAAATATTTGTTTAGTTTTCAGTGCGAAAAATAGTGATTAAAAATTATAAACGAGAGTGAATTAATAATAAAAGTTTAAGAAAAAATTACAAATCGTTGTTTAATTTATTTAGTAATTTATTTTTTTACAGAAGAATTTAATTTTTTAACAATTGGAAAGTTGTATGTTTATATACAACTTTAAAAACCCTAAAGTATCGATATTAAGTACGCGATTTAAAGCTTAAGCTTATGTGGTACAATAACTAGAAAGCAGATACCCTTTGAAACTATTACGCGTACTCCATACCCGCATATCCCCAAACCGTTTGGCGCAAGCATGGCCGAAGCTAAGGCGATTTTCACGGCTCATTTCGACATATAATTGATATACGTCGTTCTTTTGGAATATGTTGTCCTTGAAAATGTGACTTGTCGTTAGCAAGAATTTCGTGCGTGAAATTATAGCGTGAGGTGTGGCTATAAAAAAAGAGATACAAATATTTAATATGAACTTTATATGTAACAGAAATGAAACTTCTTTACCATGCAGTTCCTAAAGTCATATCTTACGTTTAGATTGATATGGCTAGTCTGAGTGTGTTAAGAAGTTTCACTTTAAACCTTAAGTTCAGCAGGTTCCTCATACAATAATTACCTCATAATATACAATGAACGACGACGCAGAAGCACATCCGCATAAAAATTGTTTTCCAATGTTGTAACAGGGCGATTGCGATAAACCTCATCTGGCTCTGTTGGCACAGGCTGCTTGTCTACATTTTCGTTGTCTACTATATTTTCAGTTGGTGATGCGATGGCTTTGCCTTGCTGATATTTACGCTCATCAACACGCACCAAACGCATAACACAATCACTCAACAAACTAATGCCAGCTATTGTATTGCCGCAGTACTAGAAAATGTATAAAATGATTTTCAAATTAACAAATACAGCTCGTTTTTTAAACTCATACCCTTGTACTATCTACATGCGGCTTAATTACGCCCGCCGCTGCCAAATCTAGTATATGCACATATGGCATAATCTCTCCATCGAAAGCTAGCTGCCGCACACGTTCGAGTACTGTGCGATTGTGGGGATACCACTTCTTACGTTCCGTTTCACGGAAGCCATGTATGGCCTGTGTGGATGTATACAATTAGGAGTATTAACTTTTCTCGAAATCATTGTCTTACATCATCCCAATGATCATATTCGTAGTGCAATCGCTTCATATAAGGTTCTATCTCTTCCAGTAGCTTTGCTTCCTCTTCGGCGTTTACGAAATTTGTATGCAGGCGCAAATCTTTGAGAAAATGCTGCTGTTCTTCTGGTGGCCAATTGCCGTGGAATTGAAAATGGGTTGCTGCGTCTAAAAAGGAGCGTGCAATGTGCTGATAAGTGTTTTATTGTATCTAAGCCAAGAGAGAGAAGCGTACTTACTGGCTAAAGCTGGCTTGCTTTGCTCCAACACCGGTTCCAGTGATCTGCGATAGCGTTTTGATATGCTGATTTTACGGATTGATGGTGCTTGCTTTGTGTTCAAACATAGCAGAATATGTTTGCTGTACCTTGATATTTGATTTATGCACATTTTCTGATTCGATTTGTAATTATAAACTTGGCTAGAAAAGTTATAAAATTTATTTGATAACAGAAAATAGTGCTGCAAATCCACATTACTAATTTTTAGCGAATGGCTAAAGAAAAAGAAATGTCAGAAATTAGCCAAAGTGCTGCCAGGTTCGCCATCAGATGTTTCACATTTCTTTCGTTTTATTTTTACATGAATTTCCATCTGGCAGCACCAGCCAAAACATTTCTCTCACGGTGGCTCTCTTTGTGTTTTTGTTTTTATCACTGTCAAAACAAATTAAATTTTGCTCAACAGCTGTTAAAATTTTTTCCTGATAAAAACGAAAATTTACTAATAAAATTTTGAAAACTACGAGGATATTTTATTCATTTTTTCATTTATAAAGGAGGAAGACACCAATAACCTGACTGGTGTCCGGATATAACACGTATGTTGCTGATAAAACTAGTTCTATCAACGCAAATTTTCACCTAACAAAAAAGCAAGAAATGAGCACTCCATAATTTGCGTTGTGCAAATTAATTCCATACAGAATAATCCAATAGGCACTTGAACCACCGCACGCTATGTTGCGTTTGTACGATGCGTCCAGAGTTGCGACTAAAGTTGCAGATGTTTGGCGTCTGCAGCAGCTGTTAACTACCCGAGCGCCAATCTCCACCAGCGCCTATGCACTACAACAGCAAACTGGCACCACCGAACCAGCACAATCAAATGTGCTACGAAAACGTAAATTCAAACCACATGAACCGGATGGCACAGCGTCTGTTATCAATTTGCCAGAGCATGCACGCGTTGTTATCTGTGGCGGCGGCACTATGGGCGCATCGGTGGCATACCATCTGGCCTTACATGGCTGGGGCAAAGACACCATATTAATCGAGCAAGACAGAATTGCGGGTGGCAATCCTTGGGCCGCAAGCGGCTTAGCTGGACGTTTCGAACCAAGCTACACGGAATTGCGTTTGGCTGAGTATTCGATTGATTTGATTAAATCGATGACAGCACAAGGACTAGCTACAGGCTGGCAGCCAGTTGGGAGTTTGAATTTAGCGCGTTGCTTCGATCGCATGACTACCTTCCATCGTATGCGTTCGCAAGGAAAAGCTTGGGGTGTCAACTGTGAAATACTAACACCGGAACAATGTAAAGAACGTTGCCCGTTGATTGAGACAAGCGATCTAGCTGGTGGTCTATGGATACCGGAGGATGGTGTATGTGATCCACATCAAGTGTGTCATTCTTTCGTCAATGAGGCACGACGTATGGGTGTGCAAGTGGTAGAGCATTGTCCGGTGTTGAAGATTAACAGCGCACATGGCAAAGTGAGTCGCATAGAGACTTCAGCAGGTGATATACTTTGCGAGTTTTTTGTAAATTGCACAGGTTTTTGGGCGCGTGATGTAGGCACCCTGTCAACGCCTCAAGTGAAGGTGCCGCTGAAAGCGGTAGAGCATCATTATTTGCATACCAAACCGATTGAAGAGCTCGATCCGATGACACCTTTCGTGCGTGACTATGATGGTGGCGTGTATTTTCGTGAGCGCAATGGCTGTATGCTGGCAGGTGAGTGAATGTGCGGTAAAAGTAATTTAAACCAGTAAACTATGTTCTTTATTTCTTAGGTGGGTTCGAGCGTGAAGCAAAAATGCTCTAT
Source organism: Sphenella marginata (assembly GCA_951509765.1). NCBI lineage: Eukaryota > Metazoa > Arthropoda > Insecta > Diptera > Tephritidae > Sphenella > Sphenella marginata. Next base: position 72,894,574 of record OX608081.1, on the reverse strand, counting down.
GAAGATGGAGGTATACCATTGTCTCAAAAGGACCGTGAACTGCCGCCAGACTGGGATCACTTTCATCCGCTACTCGACGAGCTGCTACATCGCGTGCCCATTCTAAAATCCGCTTTACTGGATCGTTTAACAAATTCGTTGGAAGCATTTTCGCCTGATTGTAAATGGATTTTAGGTGAAGCGCCTGAAATACAAAATTACTACGTCTCAGCAGGCATGAAAACAATTGGCATTTCAGCGGCCGGTGGCATTGGGCGTGCAATGTCTGATATGATTGTTAAGGGCTCTACGTTTGTGGATTTGCATATATTGCATATCAGCCGCTTTCTAGGTTTGCATAATAATCGCAAGTTTCTACGTGATCGTTGCAAAGAAGTACCCGGCAAGCTTTTTGAAATCAATTATCCATTTCATGAATTTCAAACTGGGCGCAATTTGCGCATGTCTCCCATCTATCCAGCGCTCAAAGAAGCAGGTGCAGTGTTTGGTCAAACAATGGGCTATGAGCGTCCAAACTATTTCGATCCAAATGATAAAACAGGTGAGTAGCTTATACTTCATTCTAGAAACGTATTAGATTAAACTTTAAACACTTTTTCAGATGAATTCGGTATAACACGTTTTCGCATAGCTGAAACAAAAACTTTCGGCAAGCCGCCATGGTTCGATCATGTTGCCAACGAGTACAATGCCTGTCGTGAGCGTATCGGCATCGCTGACTATAGTTCGTTCACTAAATACGATCTATGGTCAAAGGGACGTGAAGTTGTCGATTTATTGCAATATCTTTGCTCGAATGATGTCGATGTGCCAGCAGAGAACGTATACTCAATGAGAAGGCGTACTTTTTAGTAAACAAGAATGGGTTCCATTCCCAGGAAGCATTTATCGTTGATTTCACCATTTATCGTTGATTTCACCACATAAATAAATCAGAGAATATCTTGATAACATTTGTTCTGTTAGCAAAGAAACAAGAGAATTTATGTTACATTTGCAGCGGACTTAGAAATTATTCAATTTGATGCTAGCATTTGTACAATTTTAGTATATTTTCCAAATTATTTTATTGTATTATTTTATGTAAATAATTTATTGAAAAATATTATTAAAAAATTAAAAAACTAACAAATTTCATTCATTTTAATTGTTGTGTTAGACCGCTTGTCGGTAATTAAATATTTGGCTTAGTTGATAAGACCTAGGATCTCTTTTTTCTACGTTCGTGAGATCGAATCCAGCTGCCAAGCTCATAATTTTTCTTTTATGAAATTTATAAAATCAATAATTGCGCCAATTATTTGACATTCTCAATTTTTCCTTGCGCTAATAGCACCAACAAAATAGCTAAAAGAGCCATATTCACTAGGCGCTCATAAAAAACAGTCATAGCAATTCCAAATTATTTGTCTTCTTCACGATGCAAATATTTGCAGCATATGTATGCGCGACAAAATGTGCAGGTGTCCGATCGTACACACCGATTTACATACAACAAAAATTGCGGACATATATATGTGTGTCAAAATGTACAACTGTCGCCATGGAAATTTGTCTTCTTCTTCATGCTACAAAATATGCAACAACAAAATAGCATGCATATTTATGTGCGTAATGATGTACACTTCTTCTTACTTAACAACAACAAATTGCGTGCATATTTATGTGCGTAATGATGTACACTTCTTACTATGCAACAACAAATTGCGTGCATATTTATGTGCGTAATTATGTACAAATACACAACAACAAAATGCGTGGATATATATGTACGTAATTATGTACGCTTGTACTTCATATATATGTGCGCAATATTGTACTTTGACAAAAACTTCTTCTTTTGCAATATTTTGTGATTTTAGAAGATTTTAATATTTTGGACAAATTTCAATTATAGAAATGAAATAAATATGGAAAGACATATGGCAGAACCATCTAGAACAATCTAGAACCATCCAGAACCACCGAAAACTTCTGTCACACCAAGCGACCATAAAAATATGTAGGGGTCAGTGAAAAATATGAAAATATTTTTGATGTCCATTACCCATACATGCATAAGTCTTGTTCACATATGAGGACACCAACACCTTGAAATATTTACTTGAAGCATTCACGAACCATCTAGAACAATCTAGAACATTCTAGAACAATCTAGAACCATCCAGAACCATCGAAAACTTGTGGCACACCAATTTTAGCATTTTAGAAGAAAATCGACAAAAATTGAATTTTGTAATTTTTGTGATTATTGTACAAATGCTCTGTTGCGACATTTCTTCCTTGAGACGATGAAAATGAAATGTAGCAACACAGCATTTGTACAAAAATTATAAAATTAAATTTTTGTCGATTTTACATTTATTTGATATTTTAAAATATATTCATCAGACGGACTTCAAATAGAAGAAGCACACGGAACATAAGTTGCTTTCATCGATTCTGTGCTACCAGGCGATCATAAAAATATGCACATGTCTGGTCAGAAATATGCAAATATATGCTTCTTGTTTCCACCCGCCTTCGTCTTACCGACAAGTAAAGGAAGAAGAACAAGCAGAAAAAATCAAATCTATCAAAATCTAGACAAAAATCAAATTTGTTGCCGATTGAATATCACTCACACATACAAATTTACACATACGTGTATTCCTCTTCGTGCCCGCCTCCGTCTCACCAACAAACATAATAGAAGAACAAGACACAAAAAATCAAATCCGACAAAAATGAAAAATTAGGCGGCAATGCGATTTGAACTCGCAACACCATAAAAAACAAGTTCAAACCACCACGTTGGCCTGTACACCAAATGTAACATATCAGATCATCGTCTTATTCGGCACTTAACAATATGCCAAAACGTAAACTTTTATCCATTAATTTCATAAGGAAAATGACCAAATGTATACCTACCTATATTTTTAATGTTTTATTGTTTCAAGTATTTAAATATTTATAAGTTACGTTAATACAACCTATTTTGAATAATAGAAAGAAATTAAATACGCTTAGTAAATAATATTTATTTTGGCAAAAATTGTTCAAAGTACATTAACAGAAATCATAACAGCAGAGAATTTATTTGTTAAAATGCATACAAAAGAGAACATACATTTAACATTGCTGAGACTGATGGTGAGTCAAGAAAGTTGAAAAATTCGTACAATTTGTCAAATTTGTTGAAAATGTGGACGGGTGGTGAATCAACGAAATGTTGTTGTCTGAGAAAAAGTTGGAAGATAGCAATTACGCCTTCTCATTGAGTATACGTTCTCTGGTGCCAGTAGGTTCAATTATACACACGGGCATGCAGAACCATTTCGGCGGCTATGAAAATGATTGTTCGTTAGCAAGGCTCTCCGAAAAACAGTGAGTGTGCATGTTTGAAGTGTAAATGCCTTGCAATAATTTGTTGTTTTTGTCTTTTATCCGTAGCTACATGATGATTGCTCCAACAGTACAGCAAACGCGTGCTATCACTTGGATACGCAAACATATACCAAATCATTTGCGTTCAGGCGTTAATGTTGCCGATGTAACTTCAATGTATACAGCAATTTGTATTTTGGGACCATACACGCGAATTTTACTCTCTGAGTTAACGGATACAGATTTGACGCCAAAGAATTTTCCATTTTTCACTTATAAAGTAAGTGTTTGAAGTAAATTTGCTTTGCAAAGACGGACTCATCAAATAGCTTTAAGTCGCCTCTGTAACAAAGCTAAAAAGCTGCTGCCTAGCGACTGATGAACAGGCAGGCGGATAGTTTTGAGAACCTTCTCTAACCGACTTATCAATCTATCTTACATATATAAGAATGGGTTGAACAATTTAAAATATTAATATTTATTAATTTTCGCCGACAGGAACTCGATGTTGGTTTGGCAAATGGAATACGCGTACTTAACATCACACACACCGGTGAATTGGGCTACGTTTTGTATATACCCAATGAATTCGCTTTGCATGTCTATACACGGCTATACCAAGCTGGACAAAAATTTGGCATACACCATGCAGGTAGGAAAATACCCAGCAAACTTTCCATAACTTAAATGTAACAACACCGAATGAAAACCTTTAATTCCCCGACACCCCGAAATTTATTAACAACTGCAACTGTATACATGGATAACCCCAAGGAATTTGGACATCCAGCCTTGCAAGACATTTTGTTTTATTTAGTTCGAAAACCTATATCTATAAATTGTCTTTTTATTTTTTTCAGGCTACTATGCTACACGCACTTTGCGCATCGAAAAATTCTATGCTTTCTGGGGTCAAGACCTGAACACATTTACCACACCACTAGAATGTGGACGCGGCTGGCGTGTCAAATTAAATGTGCGTATGAACGCTTTCCGTAACTTTACATATTTTAATTTCTTTCTTGTCACAGAAACCCATCAACTTTATAGGACGTGATGCTTTGCTGAAACAACGCGAAGAGGGTGTCACGCGCATGTATGTTCAACTATTGCTCAATGATCACGATCATGAAGTGGATTTGTGGTGTTGGGGTGGTGAGCCCATTTATCGTGATGGTAAATATGTTGGTATGACTACCACAACGGGCTATGGTTTTACATTCAAGAAACAAGTTTGTCTCGGTTTTGTGCGTAATTTCGACGAAGATGGCAAGGAATTGCCTGTAACGAATGAGTATATACTTTCCGGTCATTATGAAGTGGAGGTAGCGGGCATACGTTTCGAAGCGAAGGTCAATTTGCATTCACCTAATTTGCCAACGAAATTCCCGGATAAGGAACGTGAGGCGTATCATGCAACGCGCGACAAGCCCGGCCAAGCGGATTTGCTGTCCTTTGAGAAAAAGAACTGAGCTCTTAAAATGCTGATTGATCGCATAGGTAGGAAGGAGTGAGAGCATAAAATGCTGTTGATTGAGGGTACAATGCTGTATACATATGTGCGGCTATTAATTTATTGAATATCATTTAATATTGTTTTAGTTTAGTTATCATTTTGATTCGAGTTTACATGTTAAATTTATTATTGTTATTAACGTAGGAGTTTGGTTATCATGTTCCTTATAGAAATTATTATAATACATATATGTAAATATATCGATATTTTTTTAAATATTAATTTTTGTGAATTATACACAATGCGCATACATACATATATAATTAAAATATTATTGGGAATTAATTATTTAGATATTTAAATTATAAACAAAATGCCAAAAAAAAACAAAACTTTGTATTAAGCGCTCATTGGAATCAAAAAAGTCTGCTAAAATCATTGCATTTATCAACAATCCCATCAAATTTTTAAATAACATATTTTTTCAAAATAATCGTTGATTTATGTGAAATTAACAAAATTATATCTGCGCTTTAGCTTGTAACTAAATTTACAAATTTAAAATTAGAACTGTATTTCAATTAAAAATAATACAAACAATATTAAAGGAAAATGTATGATATAAAAAATCACAAGTGTCCTTTGCCAAAAAAAAAAAAACGATTGAAGTGACTAAATATATCTACGAAAAATGTGCATATTTTCTACTAATTACTTTAAGCATAATCAAAACATCGAATATTCGATAAGCTTACATAAGTCAAGCAACAAAAACTTGAAGCAAGTACATACTTACTTGAATACATTGTGTATAGAGAAAATATTTTGTTTACGCCATAACTTTTGAAAATCCTTAATTGTTGTAATTGTAATAAAATAGCAAACTAATTAAAAGAATTTACTTCTTACTTACATACATATGTATATATGTAGTTTATAGAAGCTGCTCAAATGTAATATCAAAAAAAAAATTAAATAAAGTTATATAAATAAATTTGTTTGAACATTTGCTTTCTCGAAGTTCGAATTTACGAAAACTTACTTGAATGCTCCTGAAATCGCAAATTTTGAAGTTTACTAAAGCAAGCTTAATAAAACTTGCAAATCTGTATGTTTTGTGCGATTTTCTATTATATTTGAATTTTCGAACATGAATTCAAAAGGCCTTTTAAGCTAAAAAACTGTGCAAACACTATTATATTAAAAAATAGCACAAAACTGGTGTTTAGAGGTAACTTCGAATTTTCGAATATAAGCACTAAAGTGATATCAAACATTCGAAAACGTTCAAAGACTGATAGCAAACATCTTTTCGAATTTTTTTTGAATATGAATCACATTTATTTTTAATTGCATGACACTTAAAAGGTGTTAAAAAAAAGTATTTTGTGGCTTCCTTTCGTAGTAAATTCGAGTTTGTGGGCATGGAAAAACATGAAATGTTCTAGTTTTAAAAAAATATGTACGTCTTTTACGAATTTTCGAATTTAGATTTAGCAAGGAATTTTACTTGTGTTCTTACATACATATTTTCAAATGCGTTGCGTATTGCTTAGGCTGCCATTGCAAAAAGGATCCCCAAAAATGTTTTCGAAATATTTTTACATTTTCGAAGACAATGAACCTTTGCTCTTAAGCGCTATCTGACCACTTTTACCAGTGTAAATTACTAAATTAAGTATTCATATGACTTTTCATAAGCATAGCCACAGTTCGAATATAACTTCGAATTTTTCGAACATGGATTTTTTTGGTAATATTATTACATTCTATTCATATCTGCATGAATTTAAAGTAAATTGGTACTTTTTTACAACTTAGAATTTTTCGAACATGGATTTTTTGGTAATATTATTACATTTTATTCATATCTGCATGAATGTTAAGAAAATTGTAACATTTATATAATTAAAAACGTATTTTGGAGAACTTCGAATTTTCGAAAATCTAGATTTTTGCAATAAATTGCAGCAGAATCAGGAGATTTGCATTGAAAGTCCCTACACAAACGTTTATGCAAGCAACTGATAACTTTTTTATACATTTTATACACTTTTTTATGTACAGATAAAATCCTTACATAAATACATACATATGTATGTATGTACATAAGAGTACATTGTATGTTTGCACACTTTGCACAAATATCCTTGTGCCACAACAAGTGCCCCTGTCCTATTTCGACGCGTCACTGCAACAACAGAAAAGCTATGAATGCACCAAATAAATACAACAATGTAATGCATACAAATGTATAAAGTTACTACATACATATGTATATGCACATGAACTATTTAGCACGCAGCCTATGTCAGACCCGGAAAAATTCTGTACACTAACGAGGCTAAATAAGGCGCAGTCACTCACCGCCCCCAACCCTATTAAATGGCAATGAAGTATAGATACTCAGACTCAGGTCATCCAGTTCGTTTAGCGCAGCGACCTGATATTTACAAACATACATACTTACACACATATACGACTGCATATTATGTAGTAAAATTGTAAATAAACATTTGGCCTTTTGTTGTTATATTATGTAAAATACAAAGTAATGAAAACGCGCCAAAAAGTTTAGGGTGCATATGTACTGTTCGGTATATACAAACATACTTTCAAACATACATACATACATATGTATGTATGTACATAAAAAAAAATCCAATAAATTATTGGAAGAAGGAGTATAAGAGGTAGTGAAGTTTAGGGTGGCGGAAAAATTGAGCGCAAAGAGGGGGCAGTCATGGATATGGACACGCTTATGCCTACCTATAAATAGAGTTTGATTTAAGGGAAGGCACGTAGTCAACGTAAAAATCTTACGATGCTAGCACAGCACACGCGAGTCATTCCTGCTCAAACCAATACACACACATGCTAAGCATATATGTATGTATGTATGTGTGCCCCTTGATTTATGCGGATAAATGAACTTACATATATCATTTGTATTTTAAGCACTATATCCGTTTGTGTACTTGAAAGAAATTAGGGTGGATTTATGCTTTTGTTGCTGCTTCTAACACAATTCATATAAACTTGGAATTTTCTCGCAAGACGCTCCCGCCCTGATTGCGGTCCCTGTAACTAAAAGCGGGAAGTAGGCATGGGACTATTCGCATAAAAATTATTCGAATAAATAAAACTTTTATTCGGCGGGTACAAAAAAATCGAATAAACGAATAATACTATTCGAATAAACGAATAAAAAATTCGAATAAATACTATTCGAATTTTTTACAACGAATATTTTTATTCGTTTATTCGAATAGTGTTTATTCGAATATTATTCGAAAAAAATCCCACTCCTAGCGGGAAGACATAGAGCAGTGATCGGCAAACAGTTTCCTAAGAGTCAAACAATGTGCGGCAGAATATTTTCAGGGCTGCTTGAAGTACTTTTACAGCAGGTTTTAGGCCATTCGAGTAGGACTGAATTTTCCAACAAAACAGCTAAAAACCCTGCCTTGCTTGCTTTGCTTTAAGAAGGACCGCAGACGGGTTTTCTTGTGTCATAACTACCGCATGTAACTAGAAACTCGGATTGAAGTTTGGCATTTGCAGAGACGCTAGCGACTCAACCCATTGCCAGGTATTTCTTTTTGTCCTTAGAGTGTTTGGATGAAAATCTCTGTTCGACCTACTAGTCAAGAGTTCAGTGTTACTGTGCTTCCAATGTCAGTCTTAGCGAGGAGTGCACAGATTTTTGGACGAACCCAGCTATAACAGAGGCTGAACTGGTGCTAGAAACAAAGAAAGTTCCAACTAAGCAGAAAAGTTCCTACACCGTTGCAGTAGTCGAGTCCTCAAAGTTGTGGTTACTCGTGGAGCTCTGATACGCTTATGAGTGAAGCAAGTGTTATGCTCCTTCTTGCCAATACAAGTTAAGCCCACAATAGCAAGTCGAGGCTATGCTTATTTACTTTATGTACCTACAAGCAAATACAACTCTGTGTGTGTTCCCTTTTTTTACGCGCCACTTTTCGTATGCGTTTCAACTCATAAGCTGTCCCAGACCATGGCCAACTTTTTACGCAAAAAAAAACCGAAATAAAAAACAGAAAAAGGCCAATGGATCGATATATCCAGCGCAACCGAACGCAACGCAAGCCAATGGGGATACAATAACAACAACAAAATAAAAGTAAGCATGCAAAAAATTCTCTACTTGTAGAGCAAACATATACTCGTGCAAACCTCCATAGCCCATGCAACCCTCGTTTTGGGACAGCGCATGCGCCCGTTGCGTATGGCATTTCCGGAGCCAGAATGGGGTTGACTTTTGTATTGGACGGACGGTGGGTTCAGGAGATAGCATTTTTGGCTGTATACAGAATTTTGCACGTTCCGTGTAAATAAAACAAACAAAAACAACAAAAAAGGAAATAAAGCAAAAAAAAGCCAAAAAGATTTAACGGAAGAGATTGTAGCTAAGGAGGAAGACAAATGGGAATGCTCATAAAGGGGTGGAGGGGGGCATGTAAGGTAGAAGGCAAGGAGAATTTCTGTTACTTGAGAGTGTGCACGAAAATAAGCAAAAGGGAAAAGAAACAAAGAACGAGGAGCTTACAATATATTGGGTAGGGAAAATTTGTACCGGGGAATGAGGACATAATAAGTTTTTATTTCGGCTCAGCGTCGCCTTTATAGCCTTCCGAAGTCCATTCAGTACACAAGATGCTGAAATCAAGTTCTAGCATACTCAATGGTGTGGATCGGAAAACCTTTTGAGTCGGAACTTGTTTCCTCATTCGCATCAACTTAGCAAAGCCAGCGGAGCTCAACAGAAATGGAAACTAGAAAAATGTGCCCTCTCTCTAACTTAGATTACTTCAAGCTCGAAAAACTGCCAATCAACTACCGCTGAATAAATTTATTAGACCTCAACGAAACTCTAGAATGTATATTTTAATCGGCTCAGGTTCTCCCTAGTCTGCACCACTACGACGCACTCTAGCTTAGCCTTTAACTCATAATTTTCAGAGCTGGAATCATTCAATCTCTTTCGGGAGCGTTGAATTGAGAGTCAACATCCTGCCAAGCGGATAGTTATACCAAGTTAATAGTAAAAAATTTCAGGAGTAATGGGCTATTAGTTCCTCCTGACAATGATGGGATCGGAACGCATAAATCTCTACGGTCATCTAGAGACCCAAACAGGAGATGTATTCTAGACCTAGTTTTGTACTGAAAACCTTTCAGACTACTTCATTTTTAGCGGGTTTCTTCTTGAAAGACTTAGGACCGCTTGCATGAAAGCCGGTTAAGCCTAATCGGTGGTTAAATTGCCGTTAATTAATCTCAGGTGAGCGTGAACCGGCTTTCGTTAGAAAAACCAAGTTTTCACTTTAAAGATGTTAAGAAGTCAACCTCTTTCATCTATAATCAGTAATCGCATATCAAAAAACCGTTATCCACAACAAAAACGAAGACTAAGTGACAATGTCAAACTTCCAAAGAACAGTGGCGAAGCTCAAGTCGTGCTACAAAATTACCGTTAAGTAAAGCCAAGAGTGTTAAGTGAAGCCATGAAACCGAAGCTATCGATTACGAACACAACAACTGAGACAGAACGAATGCAACTCTACCTTAATGAGAACATAAAAGCATCAAGACGATGGGTTGAACGGTTGAGTGGTTGAGTTTGTGGTGGCAGAATGACCCTTTAGCTACACACATACATACATATAAGCTGCAGAAAAATAGCAGAGACGTGCAGTCAAACCTCAAGGAGAGCGAGGGAGTGGGGGCTGCAGAGAACGCATGACCGAACAAAAACAAATGCAGCAATTCAAATGTCGTGTGTTGTTGTAAAAATTGCGTATAACCACAAACAACAAAATAAAATAAAAAAAATAGTTGACAGCATAGTTTGTCGTTGATATTGTTGTTATTGCTGTTGCTGCTGCTGCATACATACAAACTATTTTATTGCAAGTACAAGTTCATCTACCCTAGAATGTCAACAACAGCAACGACAAGACAAGGCAAGCAGCTGGAGTAGCGCAAAAGTCACAACGAGGCAGAACGAGCGAAAATAAAGAATGAAATTTCGCTGTTTTGTTGCAATTCTTTGCAAGGCACTTTCCACGCACAAAAGCTGCAATAATGGCCAATAATAACAACAACAACTATTAAATAGTTGCTCCATCGCTTCGTCACTTGAGCTTACATTGTTGTTGTTGTTGTTGGCATTGCTAGGGCAGTGCTTCTTTGTGTAGTGTTGTGCCTGGTCAAACTAGTTGTTGTAGTAATTGTAAATGTTCCATCTTTGTTGTTGTAAGCCCATCTGTTACTTTGTTGCTTCATTGTGGAATTTTCAACTGGCACTTGGACAACTTTTTTCAGTTATTCTGCCGAGTTTTTGCTGGTTTGCTATAAGCTACAAGCTGTAAGGAGCAGTTGAACTGACAGAGAATGAAAAATATCGATTTAGATAGCTCCAAACCTGGTCCGTTGAGCGTTCCGCAAATGGAATAAGAAAACCGGCAGAGCATATCCAAGCAGACGTAGTCATATGTTGTACGACTAGAGATTTTTTAGAGGTTTTTGGCTTGTGGATTCCTAAATCTAACGTAAGCAGTCCGTTCCGATAACTTGAAAACCTTAACAGAACCTGCCTTAAATTAAGTAAATTGTAGGAAAACTTGAAAGAATCAAAATCTTTGAAAAAACTATGATGTGTGTCAGTTTCAATAAATCTGAGGTTAAGGTTAGGTTTAGGTAAGTTAGGTTAGGTTTAGTGGCAACCATCTTCCACCACAATTGAGCCCATAGTCCAAGTAAGACTTGATAGCATCTCATCCACTGAACATCATCTTATCCACTGAACAGCATCTTATCCACTGCTTCCTTGACCGGAATCACTCAATGAAGTGTGTCTCCCAGAACTCATATCTTAGAACCATTTTAGGACTATTGGCAAAAATATTGCTGCAGTACACTAGCCAACCACTGGCTTCAGTAAGACCGCGGCTAGATTGAGCTCGCACTTCAATTAGATCAGACAAAAGCTTGCCAAGTATTAGGAAGGTTATAGAATAAATTCAGCACTTGAGCTTTAAAAATTCTCTAAGAAATTATATTCACATTTCGCACAACACGCAAAACTTTAGTATGGCCATTTCTCACGCTAGATCTAAGTCATTCATTCATTACACTTTTTTATTAAAGCAGAAAATATACCTAAATACAAATACAAATACTAATCAATATCTAAACAGCTTGGATACTGCTGTGACGTCACTTAGCCGTTTTCAGATCGTGTCACTCTTTCCTCTACATTTCTGTTCGTTTACTAACCTCTAAAAAAAATCAGACATACATACATACAAACACAGGCACATACATATATTATTCAAAGTGTAATAAGAAACTGTCAGAGCTCCACTTGTTCACCAACTGTCGGTTAGTCTAGCCATACGAGTTTGAAGCGTGTTAAGCGGGCATTTAAGCCGTTATATATTCAAGGTCTACTAGTATGCAGGTAATCGAGTTTTGTTTTGTTTTTTATACAGTCAAGTATGTTTGTAGATATAAACAGGTGCAAAATTGATCCACACATCCATAGATAGACGTCTATATATGTGTGTAGTATGTACGAGCAGAAATGTGCATACGAAGAGGTGACTTGAAGAATGCGCCATTCATTTGACATAGGTATTGACAGTTGGGAAAACGGTATGTGAAACGTGCGTACAATCTAACTATTACTAAGCTGCTGCCGAACTAACCATATTACGAAGGTTTTATTTGTCCTTATAACATTTAAAAACGTTACAACTTTCCTTTAGCTGTTTTCCCAGTTTTGTTTGGAATTAATAGTATCAGCTAACCTGTTCAGAAAGCCTCTTGAAATTACTCAATTTTTGAAACACAATAAACTTCGCAACTAACAGGGATGACAGGAGAGCTCAACAACAACAGGAGAGCTCGGTCTTCTTCAAAATGTATGCGCTCCAGTTGAATAGAAGCCTCTTAAAATAACTCAATTTTTGAAACACAATAAACTTTGCAACTATCAGGGATCACAGGAGAGCTCCGTCCGCTTCGAAATGTATGCGCTCCAGTTGAATAGAAGCCTCTTAAAATAACCCAACTTTTGAAACACAATAAACTTCGCAACTATCAAGGATCACAGGAGAGCTCCGTCTTCTTCGAAATGTATGCGCTCCGGTTGAATAGAGAGTGGGTATCCTGCGTTACGATTGAATTGCAGGAAAAAAGTAGCTCCGCTGGATAAACGCCATTTGCATTGATCATCTGAAAATACTGAAATCTTCATTGCTATAAAAAAAGTTTGGATTTGAAAATAATTCTTCAATAATACCTAACATTTACCCATGCAGTAGAGTCATTTCATGGTGGACCAAGTGAATTTAGATAAGATGCTATATTCGTGCACTTCTCATTTTGTTCTGGCTTTAATGGCGCTTCGATTGAAGTGAATGGAATGCACGTCGCCATTTATGCAATGAACTGGTAGAAGAAGAAACTTATAAACACATTCACATTTTTTTTTTTTTACTTTTCCACTTACCTACCAGATCGTAGCTGCAAACGTTCAAAGATCACTAGATATGCATTTTAAGCTTATAAACTCAGTCGCCGCATCCAGAATACCTATAACGAATTTTTCACATTCCCAACATGCAAGGACCTGTTTATTATTAGGATACCCGTTACATATATTTCCAATTAGAAAGATTTTCCTTCATATTTTCGTTGCTCATTTTTTGAGTACTCTCATTGCAACGTACACTTTCGCACGCTCTCCAATTGTTTCTCTTTCAGCTGCGCTCAAGAAATTTTTAACAAATTTTTTTCAGGTACATTTATCGATTTCTGCAACGCGTACACGTTCGTGTCCAGTAAATCGTTCAATGCCTCGCTATATAAACAAAAGCTACACACACGCACACCCCGCGCTACACACACACACACACACACCCGAAACAATGAACAAAAACATAACTCAAGCGATTATGACGCGCCGCGCCTCATAGTATACTAGATACACACCAGCTGGTTGTGGTATACACACCGCACAACAACACAATCCACCAAACACCTTTCAACCAATTTACAAAATATGCGCGCGCATTTGTTAGCCACTCCTCTGCTCGGCATCCCTTTCATCCATTCAACTAAGAGTATTTGGCATCGTGGTCGTCGTCATCGCCAAAACAGAAAACCTGAAATGAATTCATTCCAAATACGAATACCTGTCCACCACCACCAGTTTGGTAGCTTTGCCAACTCGTCTGTACGTCGCCAACCAACCAACCAACCTTACGTCCATTAGCTCGCCCACCCAAAAACGTTTCGTTTGTGCCTGCCATCGCTCTACTTTGCTCACTGACGTCACAATGGATGCGGGTAAAACTTGTTTTTCATGCGTTTGGCAAATGCGCCTTGGAATTGTTTCATGTGAGAGTTTAACTCTCGCAATATTCTCAACAAAAATCGTCGTTAACCCGCCGATATTCAAGCTGAACTTCGTTGGCTGCGTACTTGATTGTTGGTTGGTTACATTTTTTACGCTTGGGAAACCAGTTTTCCAGTCCGGTTTCCAAAGCAGCTCTGAAATATGTACATGTTCGTGACGTCACTGAGTGGAATGCGCATGTCATACAAAAGTTAGCGCTACGATATATTCAGCGGTGGTTGTATGGGAGCGAAGCTAAGTATGAATACAGTGGGTTCAATTGTCTCTACTTTAAGAGCTTGTAACCTCGCGGTATCAAAGAGGAGGAGAGTGTCCAGTACCTCCTGTGTCAGTGTCCAGCACTTGGCCGACCTCTCTGAGATCTCTAGATGTGAAGTCAAGGCTCTAGCTAAATTCATAAACTCCACGAAGTGGCTCGTTCCCCCTTTTAGGCATGAAAGGGATTCTCTCTCTGAGTCCGTATAGGGTATCACAGCGGGCCTATTGGTGGCCTAAGTGTCGGGCTGTTACCTTAGTGTTTCGGTGCCCTCGTACTCTAGTAGAGATAGGACACCAGTACAAGAACTGCCATATCTTGATTGAATTTGGACCGCCGCGGCGTCTGGATGGGGGCTGTCACTGTGCGAGACATAAGCAAGCATCGGATCATTCGGATTCGCCTCCTAAGCGCATAAAGGTTCATGACTTAGTCGCATGTCAACTCGCCGTTAAATCCATAGATAATCTGGAAAGTACATTGAGTTAGGCTGGATCTTCCAAAGATGGATTATATATAGTCGTTTCTTAGTTGAACTCAATAACACAAAATCCGTAGCCGATTTTTGTCCAGTGCTTTACTTGGTAACTCTTTCTCAACCGGTTCTCATTCGCAACTTAAAAGGTAGTGATTACCGAGACCCGATACTTGGGAGAGAGGATGAGTTGTTCCTTAACATCGATCAGGCTGTGGGCTCTCTTTATCAATTTTGTCAATTAAATACTGACATCGAAACCACGGTGCAGTGAGAACTGTACTTGCTATCTGAAGAAGAAACCCGACCATGCGCAAATTGCCAAACAACAACAAAAACCTATAAATATAAAACGAGAGAGCGACACAGCTGCAGAAGCCACACATGATACATACATACATACATCCCAACAACACAACAAAAACTATAGCATTCACACCGAGTAGTTATCTGTTACGAAAAAGTATGAAAACAAAAACACCACTGTATCAGCATTTTTTTAAAGCAAGAGGAAGAATAGTCAAAAGAGAAGTGCGACGAAATGGGGGGTAAGGCGCGAAGTAAGTATACATAGCACGTAGCCAAGCGTAATTGCTATACACACGAGTGATTCACAAAAAATGTTGCGACTCAACTACGACGTCGACACTCGACACACCGCAAGCGTCTCTGCCACCCTCAAAATAAACGAGTCGGACGGGCGTTGTGTTGCTGCAATAGCTCAATCGATCGTTGTTCTAAAATGGGCGCGCGGGCTGGGAGGTGGGAGTAGAATATACATATACATACATACATAGATATGTATAAGTAAACAAGAAATACGAACGAGAGCGCGAATGTAATGAGAGATAACATGAAATGCGATAAAGCAGCTGCTGCTGCAGCCAGCAGAGTGTGGAGTTTGAGGATGGCAAAAGAGGCCAAGAGTAGGCCGTTGGCGTCTTATAATTATTTTCAATACATATGTACATAGATATATACAATTTTGTATATACATACATATATGTATTCAATTATGTACGTTTCTGTTGTTGCCGTGCGACTGACAACATTGTTGTTATCGTTATTACATATTTTCTTGCCCTCCACTGTTTCGTCTTTTTCATCCACACACACATATTTGTGGCCGTAGTAATGCCCTCTCATTCTGTTGCTCTAACTCTGTTGTTTTTTGGTTTCTACGTTTACCATCGCTTTCGTTCTAATTGCTTGTGTTTTCTTTAAGCGCGCTGCTCAGAGTTCGGACACCACTGAAATGTGGTTCCGGAGGAAATTAATCAAGTTTCCGTAGTAGATTTGTTTACTTTCAATGAGCCAAAATTTTCGGAACCGGAAAAAAAGGAGAAGGAAAGAAGAAGAGGTAAACGAAGAGTAAGAGAATGAGAAACAGTAATAAGATTGGAAAGGCGAAAAGAAACAACCACAAAGTTGCGGAATAAGTGGAAAAATAAGTAAATTAAAGGGAAAGTTGTTTAGGGATAGAAAGAGAGAGAGATGAAAAGTGAAGGCAGTAGAATTGAACAATGTCTCTCGAAAATCAAAAAGGATAAAGTTTCAAGCGAACAAGTGTCAGTAAAAGCTTTCAGCAAAAGCAGCTGTTGCCATTTTGATTGGTTAAAAGTTCAAATTTTTAAATTTTTGTTGCTTTCCCTTGTTACGAACAGCTGTTTTTCATTTACAATTTTTACGGAGTAGAATTCCCACAGTAAAAACTTGTAGCTCTCTCTGTCAATGAAATGTCAAAATGCACTCTCTCGCTGCAAATGTTTTTTGTCGACGAATGTGCCCAGACCTTACTGCGGTCTAACTGACACGTAAAGCTGTCAAATTCAATGCATTTTTTCATCTAAGTCAAGCATGCTAAAAAGCGGAGTAGTTTTGAATGGAGTTCGGCAGTAGGTAGTAAATATTTTTATCACAACGAAGCAAATCCATGCCAATGAGAGTAAAGTTCGAACTCTGTGTTAGATTGTGCTGTTTGCTTCTTCGTTTATTTACATGTTAATCTTTTTGAATTTCTTTTTGTTGTTCCCTGCAAAAAACCGAAATACTCCGTTCCATACTCCATAGAGTACTCCTTAAGGAGTATCGGAGTACTCCAATACTTATCCTCGCTCATATAAAAAAGGTGGTCCAATTTACATGGCGATGGCCGGTAATTGGATCACCTAATCCGACTCGGAGTACTCCATTTCTTTGCTTTTGAATACTCTATAGACCACCTACATGAGAGTACTCCCAAAATACTCCTATTGGATTACTCTATGGACTATTCAACAGCAAAGCGAGAGAGGGAGTAGGTGGTCCTCAAAAAGAACACATACTCCCTCTCTCGCTTTACTGCAAAGTACTCTATAGAGTAATATTTTGGCAGCATTTTCAAAGTACTCTCACGTAGGTGTTCCATAGACTATTCAGCAGGGTGCTCCGATATGGATTAGGTGATCCAATCACCGGACATGGGCTTATAAATTGGACCACCTTTTTGTATGAATGAGGATAAATGTTGGAGTACTCCCATACTCCAACGTTTTTTACAGGGTTGTTTAGTATGTACCTATACTTTGAATTTTATTTACTACATGCACAATGCTCTTTACATACCAACAAAATGCACATCTTCAACACTACGTCTTGAGAACACGTCGTGCAACGTGAACAATGCCAGACCAAAACTCGCTCACATGTGAAATTTTTCGAACAGAAGCTGGGTATGCGCAGTGGGGAGCATGAGTTGTGCGATAGCAAACTCTGAAACGAGTACATTGAAAAACGAGTACGGCTACAGTGGGTAAAGTAGAGTAGTTGCCGAAGTAAAGTCGAGATATGCGATTACCCTGGACATAATTAAGCGACATTTCTTAAATTATTCTTAATTTAATTAAATTTAATTTTTTTAATTAGAATAACTTTCTTAAAAATAAAAAAAAATAATAATAATTTTCCTAAATTATTCTTAATTTAATTTAATTAAAAAAATTAAGTAATACATAATTTAAAAAAAAATAACAATAATAATTTTCCTAAATTATTCTTAAAATAATTAAACTAAAAAATAATAATACATAACAAAATTATAATTTTCTTGAAAGTTAAAAAAAAAAATAAAAAGATACTACATACCAATTTTCTTGAAAAAAAAATAAGAATAATTATCCTAAATTATTCTTATTTAATTAAATTAACCATAATAATACATAGCTTTCTTAAAAATTAAAAACAATAATAATTTTTCTAAATTATTCTCAGTTTAATTAAATTTTAAAACAAGAAGTAACAATAAAAAAAAATTAACAAAAAAAATAATTTTTCTAAATTCTTCTTAATTTAATAAAACTAAAAAAAAAATATAAAAAAAATTTCTTGAAAATTTAAAAAAACATAATAGTAACTTTCTTAAAAATTGAAAAAAAAACTAATAATTTTCCTAAATTACTCTTAATTTAATTCAATTAATAAAAAAATAATAATAATTTAAAAATTAAAAAAAATAATAATTTTCCTTAATTATTCTTAGTTTTATTAAATTAAAAAAATAATAATAACTTTTTTGCTGAAAATTAAAAATAAAACAAAATTTATTTAAATAAAGTGAAAATGAGTAATAATTTTCATAAAAAATAAAAAAAAATTCAAAAAAAAAATAATCATAATTGTTTACAAATAACTGAGCACACCACTTTCCAAAACATAGCGAGATCAGCAATCAAACAAGTGTCTACGTTTGAAAATACCCTGAAATAATCTTTCGGAAAGGAGAATCCGGGCAGTGTTGTCCAATAAACAGTCCTTCCCAAAGGTTCCCGACTTACCTCTAACATGAGGCTCATTTAAACTTTGCGCCTTAACATAAACAATTATTTAGCCAAACTTGTGCCACTGTACCGCATATCTACCCAATTGCTCGTGAGCGATATGTACGAACAAATCAACCAGCTAGCCAGCCAGAGCGAATCAACCATGCAGTCAAATACATACACGCCAGTATGCTAACCAGCCAACGGATATACATTTTTCCCCATATTCAATTGGAATAATTTGTTATTTCGCAGACGGCATTCGAGGAAGACGCTTCTAAGCGAACATAGAAACCGGACAAACGCAGAAGAACTCAGTACCGTAAAGTGAACGCGTGTGTGAATGCTTTTTAAGAAAGAAAAAGAGCAAAAAAAAGAATTTGAATGGAATGAAAATTTAAAAAAAAAAAATATGTACGTATAGTTGTGGAAGAGATGTAAAAATAGAAGTGTGAAATTTAAAAATAATTATCATGCAAGAAAAATTAAAAAAAAATTTAAATTTTTATGTGGATATTTTTTTTTTCCAAATAATTAAAACTATTTAAAATGAGTGAACAAAATATGGCAACACAATAGCAAATGGAAGAACAAAATATATAATTAATTTTGTCAGTGTGTATACGGTTAAGAATATTTTGTATGTATGGGTGTGTAGAGATCTGCACCTGGCTGTGTGCGCCTTTTAGATATATACGCAGCGCTTCGGGTTATAAGAACCAAGTTCTTATAGCTACATACGTATATTTATGCGAATTTTTTAATGTCTACACGTTGCGCCATTTAGAAAATTGATTGCTTGCTTTCGTGCTGTTAAGTTAAAGCATTGCTCTACGCTACTATTAGCAGCGGTCGCTCACTCCAATTTTTTTTTTTTTAGTTTTACTTTGTATATACATACATATCTATGAGCATGCTAAGTACGTGTTCGCATGTTTTTGAGGTGATTCAATGGGCAGCAGCTCGTTCTAATTAGCGTGTAGAAAATTTTGTGCGCGCTGATAAAGCATCAAATCAATAAATTTTAAATGCGCGTCGTTACAAATCGATATATTTTTTAACTTCCTCAGTATGAACACACCACAAGCTACATACACATAATGCTGCGTTTACATGCAGGCGAAATTAAGCAAGAACTTTTGTAATAAAAAAACATGTAAAAATGATTTAAAAAAAAAAAAAAGTTTATAAACAATAATTTGGATAAACTTTCAGAGTGATAGTTTTTTTATCTAAAAAAAAAATTAATAATAATTTTTAAGCAAATTTCATTTACAATAAATAATATTCGATTTCAAAAAACGGCGCACAAGTGTATTTTGCGAAAATATTTAACACAACACACTGAGTTGCCAGATTCTTCAAACCAACATCTAGCCAAAAAAAAATTTTTTTTTTAGAAAACTGTGTTTAAGCGAGTTAAGCAATTTATTTCGTCCGTTTCCGTTTATAATTCGCAACCAGCTTATGAAATATTCTGAACATATAGTTTATGGCTGCATAACCCAAATGGGGTTTTTTCAAGCGAAAATGAGGTGGTCATTCCGCGCTTTTAACTCAGAGGCCCCCCGTGCTCACCCCCAATAAATACATACAAGGTCACAGTTCAATATAGAACAAATAATTTAAATTTAAATTAATTAATAATAATTTTCCCTAAGAACGTCCCCAGTAACACACCCCCGATCGACTCTAAATGAATAAAAACAAAAATCTCGAATGAAATAAAAATAGAAAAAAAACTCACATTAAAAAATCTATAACTTTGGTGCCAATTAGACATAAAATTTAGGCCTAGAAATTTATTGAGTGTGCTTACAACGCCAAAAACGAACGCTATATTTATTACCATCAGGTCTTTTGTGCAGGAAAAATTCCCCGACACCTATTTACACATTTGGTTCAACAAGAGTACTCAATAATTTATTTTAACTTTTATTTCTTCATTTCTTTAGAAAATAAAATAAACAAAAAATTGTGTAGTGCGCTGTTAAATAACCAACAAAATCGAAAAAACTCACGCAAGTCAGCAAAAAATAAACAAAACGACGAATATATCAACACACAAAAATAAATAAATAAATAAATAAGTATAAATAAACAGAACGTGAAAAAGCGAACAAAACGAAAATGAAAAATCTACAATTGCCGCATATACTGCGGCCAACAATGTTGTCAAGCAGCAACATTCAGCCATTGAAGTGAACTAGTGCCGCGCGCCAAACGTCCGGCAACACGCCTACTCAACGCCACACAAAAAGTGTCACTCCGAGCAAGTGTATTTTAATAAAAAACTCAATTGAAAAAACATTTGTAAGCAATTGAATTTTAGGCTCGTAAAAGAGTGTGTTGAAACGAAATCAAAAGGAAAGAAACAACAAAACACTAACCGGCTAGCGCGTTAAAAACAGGTTGAACAACAATTTTTTTTTTGGCTGTAGCGGCAAAAAAAAAATTTTAAATTGCAACAAAAGATTTTTTATCTTTATACGTTCTATTTAAAATAATAAAAAACGAAGTGCGTTGCAGCAAGTGCGCGCGTAACAACCACCATTCAACGACCAACAAGTAACCACCAAACCCACCACATCTTTCCCATCACCAACACCCCTTTCTCCATAATGTCACTACAAACCAAACGACAGCATTGCTACCTTTGCGATCTACCACGCATGCCGTGGGCCATGATCAATGATTTTTCCGAAGCGGTATGTCGCGGTTGTGTCAACTATGAAGGTGCCGATCGTATCGAACTTGTCTTGGATGCTGCACGTCAAATGAAACGTCTGCATCAGGCAGCCAAACGTAGTCACGAGAATGGTGAAGTATCCGTACAACAACAACAGCAGGCACAACAGCAACAACAAGCCGCTGTAGCGGCTGCACAAGCGCAACATCGTAGCGCTAGTGGTGCGCCCATTAGTGTGGGTGTGGGTGTAGGCGTTGTAGGACCACAACAACAGCAGCAACATCATCATGGTTATTCGACACAACGTATTGGACCACCACCACCACAAGCTACCAGTCTGATGGATTTCCCAGTGAAAATGGAAGCACATGATGCGAGCGTAAGACCGGTGCGTATCTCACACATGGCACCGCATCATATGTCAATGACAAATCGTGCTGTTGCTGCAGCAGCCGCAGCAGCTGTTGCTTCGAATGTTGGCGTTGTTGGACCAGTACCACCAGCGTTATCGGTGAATTTGAAACGTCCACCCTCCGAGGATGATGATCATACGCATGTGGGTGATGGTGGTGGGGGTGGTGGTAGTGGCGCTGGCGGCGGTCCAAGTTCCATGAAACGTAGCGCCATTGATGATCCGAATGTACCGCGTCCACCGCTAACACGTGGCGAGTCATTACCAGCGGCCGTATCATTTGTACCCGATAGACAAGGTGGTTTGCGTGACAAACATCAGCCAGTGCGTGCGCCATCCTTTGATGCGTCCAATTTTAAGCCGGGAGGTAAGTTAAAAACAAAAATTTTAATTGAAATGTGTGTTGTGTAAGTTAAGACAACTTTAAGATCGTTTATACTAAACACCAATTACCTACTCGTGTATTAGCAAAAAATACATACATAAGTTGTTGTTGCTGTATATTGTCAAGTGTGCATACTTGAAAGCCGTAAAAGTTAATGTGCGTTGTGTGATGTCGCAAGAACTTGACATCAGTTCAAAGTTTAATCTCCAGAGCAATGTTTCGAGAGACAACATAAACTTAATTCTAGTACGAAATCTCTGTTCTAAAATCTACCGCATAAAAAGTTTAGAAGTTAGGGAGTTCTTAACCTCAAAAACGTTTTAGAGGCACACGTTATTTATTTTAAGAAAGCATTTGATATCTAAATAATTGAAAGACGATTGGTTATTATTTTTTTGTTCCAAGTAGTCTATCTTCTTTTCAAAATCATTTGCAGCAGCTACATTTTTTTTTTTTTAAATACATATTTTCCCAAACTGACTGATCAACACATTCATAATTTTTTGAATAATTCTACCATGAAATTACAAAATGGTCATAAATTCTCGTACTCGAAAAAGCACAGACGCTTCGATATCTAGCGCAGAGAGCACCACAGCTCATGCTCAAATATTTACACATCTGTGCACATGTTTTATCTATAGTCTACTTATATTTTTGTATACATATTTATACTTGGATTATTTGTCTTAGATAACGAAATGTTAGTACTATATGTGATAAGCGTATCTTGTGCTTGATAGAGAAAGTGTCGTTAAAATAATTGAGCTGATAAGATAATCACTGTAAGATAAGATAATAATTGCTGATAGGAAATAAACGTCAATTAAAGTCCATGCGTGTAATAAAAAAAAAATTTTTAATTGCACATTGACATCCTTGACAAAGTCTTATTAAACTTTTGCGGCTTTGATATTGCTCTTTGAGGTTGCACCCATTAAAAATTTATTTCGCTTGAATCATTCGTTCACTTTATTGCTAGCTACATAGTATGACCCTATTCTAAGATGACACTGCTGATTAGAATATTAAATAATAGCAAAGTATTCAGTGTAGAGGTAGGCAAATGCACTTAAATGGTGGACGGAATACTAGGACTGGAGGAAATTGAAATAAGCGCAAAGCATTACGCTAATAGTTTTTCCGAAATGTGAAGAGAACAACGCTTTAAAACAGCATGTTTGTGTAGTAGTAGATATTATATTTATTCCACTTCTGAATTGGTAAAACGAGCAAGAGATATTCGTTTGCTTAGTCGGCTTGTTTTCCAAGTTCTTGTTGCGCCAAATGTTAGATCTACTACTTTTTTGCAAGCATTTTATGCTCGATAGTTTTATAAAAATATTTTTTGTTATCGAGTATGGCATCATAACTAATACCCTGTGCACATTAAAGATAAAATACACAATAAGAATATACTTCCTTTTTGCATAAAAAAATCGTGATATTTTGCTGTAATGTGAACATAGTATAAGCATACAAGCACTACGTATAAAATCACTTGATTTCATGTCTTTTGTACATTCATCTTTTTTCCGTTACTCGTACGTGTGTATGTATAAATGTGCTTAAACAACCCTCGTCCACCACCCACTATTGGGTTGGTCGGTATCTGCTACGTAAACATACTGCTGCGTCAGTTTTATGTATCTAGAATTGAAAATACTTATAGTTTTTATTTTGTTGCTGTTGTTGCACTTGTCTGTATACATTTTCATGACAGTATATACTGACTTTTTACTTTCTTTATCTATATCAGGCACATATGTATGTACATAACAATATATACGTACGAGCACAAGTGCTCATGATGAAACTACTACTTGTGCAACAATTCAGCTGTGTATAACAGTATTTTTGTTGTTGTTGTTGCTTGTTTTTTTGCTTTCAATTCAAACGTGGTGGGCTTGAATTGGGTGCCACCAAGTTGTAAGAGGGTGGTAGCACATAGTATGCGAGTTGTTGTTATCTGCTGTGAGTAAGTTGGTGTGAGCGCCTTTTTGCCTTTTTATCACTACACAATTAGGTATGTATATTGAGGTTACCTCCCGCGTCCCCCTTTGTAAAACGGTTCGTCGTCGTTGATGTTAGTCGCGTTTGTTGTGTATTCGTCGTCATCGCGTCGTTTGTGTATCTACACTGGTGAGCATGAAATCTGCATTGCGTCTGCGTTATCAACAATTGCATACCAGAAATGGTTGCCAAGCGCGCGAGTGAACCTGCAACGTGCATTTGGCAAATAGCCCAGGGCAATTAGGCATACAGAAAATATATATGTACATACATATGCGCGTGTGTGCTGCATATGTGCAAGTGCATATACATATATAATACTTATGCTTGCATGTGCATGCTTGAACGATTTCAACCTCCGTCCAGTTTTCAAACGTTTATGGTGCATTCCCTTTTGCGTGTTTCTTTGCTTTGTATGTTATGCGACGAAAGTGTCATGCGCAGCAAAGTGTTTCACAATGCACTGCCTTAACAACGATAACAACAACAGCAACATAATCATGAACTTCTGTACATATATGTATACGTACTAATTCACAAAAAGCAACAAAATTATTATATCCGAATAGCTTCCTCAACAACTTCGTCATTTCCTTCTACTTGCTCAACATTGTATGCCTGCAGCGTCATTCTCATCATCCACATCATCATTATTATTGTGTGAGAACTCGTGCTTTTTATCAGCGTTTGCTCATAATGTCAACATTGCCTGATAATATATTTATTTTAATAATGTCGTCCACATCCCCTCTTGTAAACTTTTTGCAATTGAATTCATTTCGTTTTGTTGGCAAAACGCCAACTTTGCCGAATCGTTCGAAAATTCTATCTCGTTTACTTGGTTGACGTATACATATGTAGTATGCGCAAACATAAGTATCTATGTATGTATGTATGTATATCCAGTGATACAAAGCTAAATTTGTATATCCGCTTAAGACCCATGTGCTGCTAGTGAGCCTGCTTGTTTTTGCTTTCGCAAAACGAGTTACATACACATTCATTTTTGTTTTCATTTTCTGTTTCTTCAATGCGTCTTTTTTATTACTTAGTATTTTCTACACATTCTGCTTTAGTTGAACATTTGTCTTTTTTTTTTTGTTTGTTTTGTATGTATGTTTTGTTCATACATATTTAAAATATATAATATTAAACTTGTTTTCATTTGAGAACGGCAACGTTAAACGCGACCAAAATGTTTGCAACAAGCAAGGCATAAACAAACTTATGCCAAATTGTCGACATGAATGACAACAACAATCAGACGAGCACAACAGCATAGTTGATGCTAAAAATGTCGACGACATACATACTGAACATGCTTCTTTTTGGCCCCCAATAAAATGTATGTATACTAGTTGAAACATTCTAAATGTTTGCATACATATAAGCATTTATTTTTACTTACATATAGCTACATTTCGTTATCATCGAACTTTTAAGGTCTTAGCCCCATTTGTATGCAAGTGCTATCAACCGGTTGCGCTAAGAACTGAAAGCAATATGTGCTTGCTAATTTGTATTAGTATCAGAACCTGTACTTTGCTAGTCTGTAAGAAAGATCTTGAGAAAGAGCGGGTTACTTATTTGGTGACATGAAGAAGTACAAACCGGCTATACGAACTGGTTGCTGATTACCTTGCCAACTAAATACGTATGCGCACATAACCTAACTGGCACGCTGTCTAACCTGTTAGCCGGCTGTTCAAGCTGACTGCTAGTTATAAGTAAGTCGCTGTCTTTTTTTCTTCTGCCAAATCAATCGAGTACGCTATCTCTCACTTCATTTGAGCTGCCTAACTGCTCTTTCGAAATAAAACATCTGCGCTCACGTATTTCAAGTAAAACGTAGATGTGCGCTAAATAGGTGAACTTTTCAAGTATCGTTAAATGGTTTGGAAGTGGAATAACTTTTTGCCTCAATGCTTATATGTTTCATAAAAGAACCAAATGAGTTTTTTGAATTAGTTTTTTTTTGTTATTCATTATCATTAATATGGCATAATTTCCACTTATTAGACCTCATTCACTAATTAACAATCAATATTTTCCGCGAATACAATCAACTGCATTGATTAGTAAACTCTTCAGACAACTCCACCAGCTGAACTCATATTCGAAAGTTCTTATCAAGCTGAAGGTAAGGCCATGTCAAGCAAAATTTAAAAATTAAATATTTATTGATACTCGGTTGATTTGTTTTGGTTAGTTCTTTTTTTTTTATTAATTTTGTGCTTTTATACAGCGCGAAGTGTTTTGCGTATTTTCTCGCTGAAATCTCTATCCATGATCCAACCATAACAGGTCGTAGCAGCTCGACAAACATACAAACACACAAAAATTTTCTATGTATTTTGTTTTTGTAATTTGTGGGTTTATAGTCACAATCGTACTGAAAAATGGGTTGATTGTCAAAATTCGAGAATAAAATAAAAATCAGCTGGCCTATCGACACGACCTGTATTATTGGATCATGTCTCTATCTTCATATACGAGTGTGTATATTTTACCGATAACAGCTTACCAGCGTAGCCTAATTTATTATCGGTGTTGCCACTAGTGCAAGTAAGACAATGATAAAAACTAAAGGCATACACCCACTGTAGATACTTACACAAAGCTTGCATATCTTTTTAACTTTCGTATGCTACACAAAAATTGGTTGGAAAGATGTGACAGGGAATTTTGACAGTACTTTGCTAACATATTTAGACAGTTGCTAATATTCGACATGGAAATACATAGGCTTCTTTTTTTGAAATTTTGAAGCTAAATCACTCTAAAAGTTTTCACACTTTTATCAATTTGTTGAAACGCACGCCATTGCCAATGCGAGCATAGAAATGTCAATCGTTCTAACAGACATGACAATGCTTTATTTTTAACTTACGATAAGATGGGAGACAAATTAAGCTTCGAAAAACACAATGATGATTACAAAAAAAAAAAAATCAAAAAAGCAAAACAAAGCGCTTATCTCTTATTGATTACTCTATGTACTATATATACATACATATATGAATTTATATATGTAGGAGTACGCATGAAGTATGCGTATTTACTAGCATAGATTGTCTATATAGGTTTTCAACATGACATCAACCTTTTATAGATAAACGTTATCAGTGAATGAACATAAGCAGTCAAGTTTGACGAAAAATGATTATACTCGTATGGAAAGTTTATATTTTATACCATTCCAAACATATATTAGTTTTGACAGTTGGAAACCCCGAAAGACTGGAAGCGCTACTAGAACATAACAGAGTATTGTGGTGCATTCTGTACCATATCAAGTGTGATATCTTAAGCATAGACGTCAAAATTTTGAGAAAATTTAACACTTGTTTTTTTATATTCTATATTGGTTTCATCCTGCATCTCGTTCTATCATTCGTTAGAAGATAGGAGCAGCGAATGTGCCGCCATATTGAAGTGCCTCAGATGTAAACCAAAAAACTACAAACAACTTCATTTTGAAGTGCCTGTCAAACGTTTGACAGATAACATATCACACTTGTACTGATACACAATGTTGTGGTGAGAATGGTGTTTGGTGCACACATTTTAAGTTGAGAACTTCATACAGCTTTTTCAGCTATAGACAGAACAAAGACTGTTGTTGCTATAATACAAATACTCTGAATACTTGGGACGTAATTACCGAAATAATTCTGGTTTGTGCAAACGCTCTATTATATTGAATCTCTTGGTAGTGATGGCACTTTCATTTTTCACACTTGATATGGTACACAATGGTCCGGTGTTTGAAAAATAAAAAGAGTACATATAAGCTTTGTTCGGGTGAGAAAGTGTTCGTTTACACAAAATATTTACAGCAAAAATCCTGCAATTCTTTGAAATCAAGAGGAAAATTTTGCTTAGTCGCTTTCGAGCTGTCAAGCATGGGCACATGTGATTGACAGCATAATGAAAAATGTGTAAAGCGCCTCACTTCAAGCAAATTATGCAACAAACTACTTTATCGCCTAGACCATTGTTGCATTTGCTGTCTTTCATATTCAATGCAATGAACGAAGTCAATTTAGGCAAGTAATCAACGCTTAATCATTTCCATTTACATTTGAACAATCATTTCGTTTTTTGGACTAAGCGATCAATGATCACATTGTGAAATCAATGCAGCACCTTTGTGTACCCCATTGTATACATATATGTCTCGATAGTTAACTGATAAGAGCATATTCAAATGAACGTCAAAATATGCGATAAGCGTGGCCTCGTCAAAGAATCCCAGCAATCAAATACTGACTTAAACTGGTCTAATTTCGTGCAAGCTAAGCTGGGAACGCAATTGCTAGTCGTCCGCTTCACTTAAACGCTGTGCTAATGTTTAATTTCATATATATTATATAAATAATTTAATGAAATAACATTTCTTGTTACGCTTATCTAATCAATTGACTGCAGAGTTATTGGCATAGAATACGCTATAAGAAAGCAGCATTGATAAGTTACTTGAGCGCAGTGAAATGCTGAGAGATAAGGCGTACTTCTAGTACTGTCGGATCTTGCTGGGAATGTGTAATGTTTGTTTATTTTTTTTTTTTTGGTTTTCTTATGACACGACACGCTGATAAGCATGAAAGTCATTCGTATTTTTTTAATATATTTGTGTACGCTTATCTTATCCGTAATGTTATATTTTATAGAATTGAGTCAATTTTTCCATTAAATAAAACAAATATATATAGTACATACATATATTTTGTTTGCATGAGATAATTATGTTTGGAAAATATTTTTTTTTTTGACTTATCAGAACTTTCTACGATTTCTCTGAATCGATACAATTCCAGTGGAATTTCTTAACAAACGCGCGCTTATCGAAATTTCACTTATTTTGCAATAATTATCAGCATATACGAAAGCATTGAAGGGTGCAAACTTGAGCTTTTTTGAAGCTTTCGAGTGCTTTTTGAATATTTTTCTGTTTCATAGATATGCGATAACTTTTAGCTTAAAAGCTGATTTTGATAAATTGTCACAAAAAAAAATAAAAAAAAAAAGAAGTGCCTTGGTTCTCAACTTGACATCTAGGTTAACTCAAGCCTAAATGTTTGTTGGGTAGCGCTAAAGAAGCGAGAGAACGCCAACACTAATCTCAAGGTTGCTACGGAATGCACTTATACAAAGTATCATGCAGCTGAAACCGAATAATTATAATAATAATAGTGTTGAGGAAGTGCACTGCGACCATATAGATCTATTGTGCCCTCATAAACTCATAGCACCTTATCCAGACCGATCCGCCTCAGGAAGTACCGAATGTAGATCGACTTTAAGCCGGGTAGGTGCCTGCACTCGACACAGCATCACAACTACACAATATGTGCTCCGCTGTTTCATCCTCCGTGTCGCAGAACCGGCATAGGCTAGAGGACGTAAAGACCGGTCTGTGCAGGTGGGCGTGTAGCCTGCTGTGTCCTGTCATTATCCCTGTGATGATCCTCAGGTTGTTCTTGGACGCGCTTTGAATTATAGTCCCCCATCATGGCCCTTGCCTAGTGTAGTCCAGCCGTCTGCTGCCAGTACCTTTTCCTCATTCTGCACTCCTCATTACTCAGCTCCTCTTTGATAGAGTGGGATTATATTGCCAAAAATGACTCTGGGCCAATGAGTCTTGTTGCTGCCGCTTTTCTTACCAGCTGAAACCCAAGTTCTTCGTAACCTAACTGCGTATTTCTTAAGTCTAACAAAACTTAAAAGTGATTGAAAATTTAACATAATTTTGACCACAGTACATTATACAATTCAAAACATTTATACTAGGATTGGGATTTTTTTCGAATAGTATTCGAATAAACACTACTCGAATTAACGAATAAAAATATTCGAATAGCATTTATTCGAATCATAATACTATTCGAATAGTCAAACAAATAATACTATTAGAATAAACGAATAAATAATTCGAATACATACTATTCGAATTTTTTGTACTCGTCGAATAAAAGTGGTATTTATTCGAATCATTTTTATTCGAATAGTCCCATGCCTAAGTTATACGCCATTTATCAAACATGTTATAAGCGCATTTGTTTATCAATTAGCTAGTCAGTGACCCGCATCACAACAAATCTTATCAATGTGTACCGAGTTAAATCTTGTTTGCGTAAACTCAATAACAAAAAATATTATCTAATCTCAAGTATAAAACTTATACATATCTACTTTAAATGCCTAATCTTATCAATTATCGAATTTAGCTTAAAAAGCACTTATCACGTGATATTTATTCAATGATAAAGTGCTGAGCGCAAAAGTAAACATTTTCATTTTATGGCGTAGGTACAATGCTTTGATTTTTACAACAAAATTTACTCGTGCTGGAATTTTATAATTAGAGATATGCGTTGTTATGAAGCTGGAAAACCTTGAGTTTAACGTTTGCTTATTCGACTGCAGTATACAATTTTTGCCCTTTTGTTTGTACAAAACTATTTGGTGGAGAGAGCAAAGAGCTTTTGGTTTATTTAGTGGCAGCTGTTTAAATTTCTTGTCAATTAATTTACAAACATGTGGTGCCTTAACGGTCATTAGCCTTGTGCTGCGTGTGAAATGTGACATAGCATGCGTTTTGGCTGCCTGCACTATATTTATCGATTGTAGACGATAGTTGTTTGAGATGTGTGATTGATATATTACAGTACGTTCAGGTGTTGACTTAAGATTAAAATTTTTAATTTAAAATCACGGTAGGAAATAAATCAAGTATTACAATCGGCAGTTTTACCGTAGAAATTTATCAACATTTTTGCAAATTTTTAAGTTTAGATAACGGCCATTTAGCGCAATAAATATATGGCACCTGACCTGATAAATTCCGCCTAAATTTCACCGAATATCTTTTTTTTGCACTACCCACTCACTTCATTTTTGTTATTTCATTTGACGTAAATGGTTTTATTTATACTTTTTTTTATAAATTTTTTTTCTGTTTGTTTATGACTAATACATGCGTATGTTAACAGCTGGGTACCGCGCAAAATAGAAAGTTTTGGCCTTGAAATATACTCTTGGGTAGAATTTTTAGGGATGTAGTAAAAATCGGGTTCTTCAAATTTTCCTAACCAAAACCGAATTCGATAGAGTAGCAAGTTACTAGAGAAGTAGCAAAAGCAATTGTTGTCTCATTGTCACTGTGATGAAATTTATTTTTTCATGGTGAACAAAATTTTGTAATACTAATTTGCGCGTAGGTTGAAATCTTTAATACAATCTATCAATAAGCATTTTAAAGTCTTTTCCTCAGACAAATTTTCAACAAACTTTTCTAAAGCACAATGCTTTACAATTCAGGGTTGCATTTACACGTTTTCATAATGCTGCACATTCTGTATTCAACAATCGACTCTATATTTCCTTGCCGCGTAAAACGAAACTTATTTACATTTGCAACGTATTTTTGGCCGATCTCGTGCATTAATAATGAAATTTCATTGATTTTGTGCATGCTAGTCGCGTTGTCGTCACAGCGACGTCGTTGGCAAGCTTCGCGTGCATGGTATACCCTGAGCATGGTTGATTGTTTGAAAAGCTGTGCGTGCAAGTAATTGTGTGACTTGAATTTTTTTCTATGCCATCACGCCAAGTACCTTTTATTTTTTTTGTAATTTTTGCTTGCTAAGTAGCTACTATCACGCCAAGTTATGTATAACAGTTTACAGGCCTACATACATATAAAACAACAAAAGAAACTGCCCAATAAAGCGGCAGAGAATATGTATGTAATACTAATTGGCGGTGATAGAAAACTAGCGATGGCACTGCCGTCAATATCGAAGGTTCTTTTGAACTATCGATAGTTTAATGCACTAAAGCTATGTACACGCTACAGCATAAAACGCCTGTTTTCATAATGCCTCATGCCTCAAAAAAAAAATTAAATTAGTTTAATTGCTATCGCCCCCCTATTTGGCAGCACTGATTATCGATAGCTCCCGACCACTACTGATTTGTACAGCAATAAAAACGTATTCGTGCGTCCACACACTTCTAGTTGCTACTGTTTTGCATGGATTTTTTCGTTTGCTTTTTGTACGTGAGTACGTTAGTTAATTAATAACAGAAAATTATGCTGAAAACACACCGTTCGCATACACATTCGCAATTAGTAGTATAAACAAATAACTTCTATAAATATCACGAAATGAGCGTTGTTGTGCTACAGAGCGCGCGCTTTGTTGAATTTTAAATTATACAACAACAATACTTTGCATTTACTCATTCACTCAGTAGCGGGGTTACTATAAAATGCACGCCCCATACTACACGATTTGCCAATTGCTAATCTAAACATTTCCATTTCGATTTGTTATTTTTTGCCTTTGTTTTAATTTTTTTTTTTTTTTGAGGTTTTTCTCGTTCAATATTCATTAGAATGCAGCGCACGCCCGATATGCCATTCAAAAACTTTTCGGAAAATACTCTATACATGCATAATTTATAAACCCATCCCTAAAAGAAAGCTGAGCAATTGTACCTAGAAGTACTTTAAAAAGCATTTTCATTAATGACGGCAACCCTTATTGCAGTACTTAGTGTTGTTCACCCTGTGGCAAACACCTAAGCACTAAACTATTCAATGTTTACCTTAGCCTAAGGCTCAATGTACTCATGTATGCCTTAGCAAACTATTTAGTGCTCAAGAATAGCTTTAAAAACTGCGAATGCTCAGGAAGATAGTGCTAACAGTTATTAAGCGCGTTACTATCAGCAGTGGTCCAGATCCAGATACAAACGATATTTTTCTGGATCAATTTCGGATCTGTATAAAAGTTCTGTTCGTTTTGTTTTTTGTAGTCGATTTTTTTGACAGCCAACCCTTATTTGCTTAGTAAGCAACTCTCATGCAATTGATCTGTCACGTTTCGGTGAGATTTTGATCGTGATACTGATCTGGCTAGCTGATTTTATCGCAAGTATTTAATTGACAGGTTCAAAAGAATTTGCAACTGCTTATAGCTGAGTAAAAAGTGCTTATCAATCAAGATCCTTGACAAATTGTCTCACCAATATTACAACACATCACATTCCTTACAGGTCACATCGTCGATACATTGCATATCCATATCACGTTTCAGCACTCAAATGCCCGTTTATAACTTGGGTAGCGTCCAGAAGCCACAGACGAACAGTATCACCACCACCACCATCAACGCTGTCAATTTGTTTCGTTAAGCTTTGGCAGTTTGCCCGCATAACGGGCAGTATGTATGTTTAACGTGATTGTCAATGTGAGCTTCAAAATCGTGACTTTCAGTTTTATTACACTTACGTGACGAAACGTAGATAAGGTTTGACTTAAATAACAGTGGGTGGGATGAAGCGCTTTATATTGCTACTTAGCTTGAAGTAGTTATTGTTATATAATATTTTGAGTCCTTTTGACGTTTTCGAATATCCTTGACAATCATTACGAGTAGTTATGTTGCCATTATTTAATTTCCTTGGAATTGTAGATGACTTTTTGAACGGTAAATTCAACCAGCTGGTTTCTTTCTTATGTGAATTAGCTGTAAAAAGCAGTTTAGGCCTTAATTTTGGCCAAAGTTGTTAAGGATCCGGTCTTTGAAGTTAAGCATTATTCGTTCAGTTCTTGATTTCAGTTACTTCATGCTGATGTGATCCATATTGCACCACCTGCCTATGCTCCGTGGCTTTGTTATTCCATTTCAATCCATTCAGGTTTTCTATTTTCTTTTATTTCAACTCCCAACAACACACATGTTTACTCATTTTAGTCGAATTACAATTTGAAATCCCTCAAAAGCACCCAATGGCCCTTAATGATCACACACCACATCAGCGCACCAAAGAGCCATTCAACCTTCAAGGTTTTCTTAAGGAAAAATTATA
The DNA here is from genome assembly GCA_951509765.1 of Sphenella marginata. Classification (NCBI taxonomy): domain Eukaryota; kingdom Metazoa; phylum Arthropoda; class Insecta; order Diptera; family Tephritidae; genus Sphenella; species Sphenella marginata. Next base: position 72,860,392 of record OX608081.1, on the reverse strand, counting down.
ATTCCACAAGCAAAGTTTCACAAAAATTCAAATTTATGAGTATTTGTGAGGCGTATAGCTCATTTTATCAATGCTCTTTTTGCATGCTACACGCGTTTTAACATTCTAGTTGTCTCACGTATGCTGGTCATGTATGCGCGTCCATCAGCAATAAGCTCGTTTTTTTTTTTTTTTTGTACTATTTTCAATTTGTGCTCACATTATGTGAGCATTTAATATCAATTCTGGTGCTCAGATGTTGCTGTACAATTGTTGTTGAAGTAATAGTAAAGAGCAAAACGGGCACAAAGTTGGACACGCAGGTTATACTTATGTACTATTGGTCCCCACTGTCACTGGTGGCATTATATGAGGCATTTTATATATAAAACCCTTAGGGCAAGTCGAATGCAAACTTTTAAATAAAATTACTTCAATGGCTTGCAGCCTTTCCTTATAACCGGTTTACCACCCACTGCTCTAGGTACCTGTCTGGAAAATACTTAACACTTTTTTCTTTTTATTTCCTTCTATTTAATTTGGTAGTTACTTTTTTGTTTTTATTTCCTTCTTTTTATATTTGGTACTTTTTTCTTTTTATTTCCTTCTATTTATATTTGGTAGTTTCGCACTGCACATAATTTTGCGCAAAAAGCAGCTTCACTTGATTTTCAACAGTGGTGCACTAAATAAAATTTATCGATAATCGATGTCTTTACGCGTACGTTGTTGTGTTGAATGAGGCAATCAAAGAAGAGGTGAACAGTGTCAAAGTATGAATCACGTATGAAATTCGAATTTAAATTCTGAAATTTTTACGTCCACCATCTATTGAAGAAATATAAATTTGAATGTTTAACAATAACTATTTTCTATAAATTAACTATATGCATTACTTACTTGGCATAAATGTTGCCAACAAGCACGCTCCACTATGACAGCTGTCAAAATAAATAGGCACATCATTTGTACGTGATTTACTAAAACTGTCATTAACTTCAATTGTGAGTCAGGCTTTTAAATTATTGAATTTATGTTTGCTAGGGCGTAGTATGACTGGGATTTCAACTCATACATATATTTTTCCTCAATTAAGTTAGCTAATCAAAAGTTTCCTTCCGTTTTAAGCCGCTCATAAACTATAAGAGTGCTAGTCATTTCTACAAGATGTGTATATTTTTAGTATTCTCCTGCACCACGTACGTGTGTACGTGCGCAGAAGTTCTACAACATATTGATAGCTTCTTTCACTTCTACACTGAGTCTACTTGGCGCGTTCCTTATTCCTTACATGCCCCAGCTAGGTAATGTGTGCTGCGTATGCTATACATCTACATACCACTTGACAATCAACGTTGTTTCCAAGTTGCCTCTTTCTATCTATTTCTCATTTGTTGTCATACGTTGCTTCTTTTGCCTCATTGTCTGCTTCTTACACAGCTCGCTGCTTTTTTCTTTTCTCCTTTTTTTTTTGTACATTTTCGTGCTACCTAAACATAAAAAGTTGATTAACTTTTGCACGAACCCAAACTGTTTGGTATGCAATACAATACGCCGGTTGACTGAGTAGTAGAGCTCATGTTGTTGGGTAGCCAAGCTTAGCCGGTTGGTTCCATGCCATGACGTTTATATTCAAGTCAGTACTCGCGCATAAACACATTATACTTTTATAAAACTCGTGATCTGTGTGAGTTTAGTCAAGTTGCTGAGGAAGGGGTGCGCGATGTGTGTGGTGCACGCGAGCAAGTGGTATTGGTGAGTTGCTCTATTACGTTTTACGATTAGCATTTTGCGCGCCGTGTCGAACCGGTTGTTGCGTACGCGTTGCTAATACAATAGTAGCTACGTGAGCCCTCCGTAGTAATAGACAGGCGGTGGGGCGACGCAAGTATTTGCCGCACGTCTTGATTGGCCGGTTTCTTCTTTTTATTTATTTATTTTTTTCACTCATTTTTTATAGCACATATTTTACATAAACTTGACGACGCTGGCAACGACATTTACGTTGATTGTCTGCGCTGTTGGATAGCTTTTACCAGCACAAATTCTGGTTTTGTATTTTTTTATATATTTTTCCACTACGTTCATTTTGTGTTTGTCTCAACTGGTTTGCGTTTTTTATCTTGCAAATTTTCTGTAGTCAAATTCCACTGTTATGGCTAGCAGGTTTACCACTGTCATTGCAATGTTTTCTGTGTCGCAGGTCGCATACAAATGCAGAGAGCAAACAAGAATTTGCATTACTCGTTTTCAATGGCAACAGAATTGCAACGACGTTGACGCTATTATTTTTCTGCAAGTATATAGTTAACGGGTTTGTAAGCGCCAACGTTAGCTTGGCTTGAAGTGGTGTGGAATAAATGTATTTTATGACTTTGACAGTTGTAAAAAGTGGCCGACAATGTACTCATTTTTTAATACAAGTATTAAAGCGACTTAAGCAATTTCTTTCGTTTATTTTAATTGCGCACCCTTTTGTAATTCGCAACCAGCTTATGAAATATTCTGAAGATGATGAAGAAAGATAGAGTAGCCATTTTCAATCGGTACTTTACCTACAGGGTCTGCTAGTATAAGAGTAATATAGATAATTTTCATCTTCGTAAAATAATACCTTCTTACCGTTAATTGTGCTAATATTCTCCTGAAACTCGTCCCAAATATTTAATATAGGTACACACAACCTACCCATTCTTAGTCCAGTCATTCAGAGTATTTTGAACAACAGGCGGCCTGCAATATAGCAATGAATTTTGTGAACGCGTTGTGACTGCAGCGTTACGTCGTCAAAAACGTCATGAATAATATGTGTGAATAATAAATATAAAACGCAAAGATATCCACATAATAATCAACCATGCAAAAAATCGCGCGTGTCCCCAAAAATGTCCCAACTAGTTCGTTATGGTATTGAATGGGAAATACTTAATGAAAAGTGAACAGTTCAACCTACATGAAACAATCAGTGTCGCTCCTAAAATCGTTATCGTTAATCGAATAATTTCTTTTTCCATAACTGATAATGAATTGAACATTCCTTGTCAGAATCATACTAGTGTTCAAAGGCATTATAAAACATACAGACATAACTTGCTAGTCGCAGAAGAAGGATGAGAAAAATCTGACGTAGTCACTTTTCTACGGTCAAAATAGCTAAGGCGGTTAGATAGAAAGTCACTTTTCTATTGATAACTTATCGAAAATTCTGGTAAATACCATCATTTTACATAGGTACCGGCCCAATCTCAAATAAACTGGTAAACTTAGTAGTCAATTATATGTATCTTCCGCTGCAGGGTATATACATATAAAAATATACATATGTACACATACTACGAGTGTATTTTTATATCGTCAATGCAAGCCTGTTTGAACAGCAGCCAGTCCATTGTGGGTATGTCGGTCGGTTTTGGGAGGTTTGCGGAGCAAATGGAATTCATTACCACTACAACATTAACAAAAACATATATGTATACTAGAAATGACGTATGCGCTCACGTTTTGTATGCGTTGTTGTTGTTACCTTTGTTGTGCTTTAACTAAATGAGAATGAACTATATATGTACTTTATATATATATAAACTAATTCAGTTGCATAGAAAAACATACCTACTAACATATAAATTGTTTACCTGTGCAATTATATTTGCAAGAACCTTAATATAGAACTAGGTAAGGGTTTGAAAGCGAATTTGCCATGACCATGCGAGCAACCTTCTTTGAAAGTCCACTTTTTCTGTTCACATTAAAGTTTGAAGTCTTTTATGCTTCAGCAACTACATATATGAAGTTCGTTTAAGTTTAACAGCTTTCTGAAACGCAATTGGATTATCCGATATACATTTTTAATGATATTTGGTTTGATTTGTTTTAGTTATTTCTTTTTATTAATTTTCTGCGTCTTTTCTCGGTGAAATCTCTATGTATGTATGTTCCCTCGCTATCGAATGGCTTACCAGCGTAGCCTTGGTTATCGGTGTTGCCACTGTTACAAGTAAGGCCATGATGAAAACTAAAGGCATACACCCACTATCGCACTTAGTACTCAGCACTGTTCGTCTTCACATTTGTAGTTTTCAACTCGAAAAAGTGTACGATTATTTTTTATAAATATTCGAATCGATACAATTTAACAATGAAATGCTTCAAAAAGAGGATTATATGATGTGAAAGTTTATTAATATGCTTGACTACATTGTATGTACGTATATATATGTATGTAGGTGCAGTTTTCTTCAATTCTTCTATTTCTTTTTTGAAACAGAAATGTTTATATTTCTTCTGTTTTTGTTTGTGTGAAAGAATAAATTCTTGTTGAAATTAACATAAAAATGGAATATTTTAGAAACTTATGAACATATGTTCGCTTTACAAATGATTTCACAGTTCCCCCAATAGCTACTACATACCTAGGTATATAGCACTTCTGTTGCTCCCTTATGTACATTTGTAAAAATCTATTTTTGTAACTCATTGAGCACTAAAGTGAAACTAAAGTCAATTATTCTTCCCTCAGGCAAAATGTTTATGTCTTTAAAAATAAATGTATACACCACACCAACGTTCTGACGTGGCTCTGTTTACATCGATCTACAATAAAATTAAAACTTTTACAAGTAGATACATTTGCATGAGTTTATCGAACGGCAGAAGTACTTCATTTTGTTATACAAAGCTTATGAGCTTATATGAAATGAAACTCATAATCAAAAATTAAGTAATGGCCCTCGATCTACAACTTACAATATTTTGAATTTTTTTTTTGCAAATCTCGTTACATGCGTGAACTGTCATCTGTCAAACCCAACTGTCAGATTGCTCCAGATGGAAGCACTTAGAATGAGACTAAGGCAGTAACTTAGATAAAAACAGGTGCCGATTTTTGATTTGACAAAATAAAAATTTATTGCTTGATAATGGATTAATGAACTAAAACAAAATCGATAATAAATTAGTCGAATTAAGCAAAAAATGAAATCGAAAAATTTAACCCATATTTTGAAATCTAGATGTTGAGACCAAATTTCGTATTACTAAGCAAAGATTTATATAAAATATTGATAATACCGGAGCAGGTTATCGATATACTGGATATCGGTACATTGAATATAAATATCAATAGTAAAGATGTTATGAGAGTTGAGCAAGAAGCCCAAGCTACTAAACCCGGATACAAAATTTTAGAATAAACACAATTTTCTGAAGTGTGCTCTCAACATAACCACGAAAATCTCTACTCAGATTATGTACTTCAATTGAAATGTGTTAAGCACACGCTAATTCCCTTATCACGAATTTAAGTTAAACTAGATTGTTGTCTACTGTTGTGAAGCACCTCAAAGCTTGTGACTCCATGTGGCTGGCGTTTTATTTTTTTATTTATAAACATTGTTACTGCCAGTTTTGGTAAATATTTACCATGCGGTATACGAAAAGTATACACAAAAATTTGGCTTTAAACTCTTGATGGTTGTGTTGTTGTTGTATGTATGGATATTTTATGTAAAAGTCGGCAGTCTGGTATTTGAATGAAATCAAATTTATATTTGAAGCAATTTGCGAACTATAAACTACTGTCAATCTGGCAACATGGTAATTTCATACCCAACCGACTTTTACATTTAAAATATATGCTGTACTTGCTGAACTTTAAACATTTCTTTATTTAGTGTTTGCTATTAGTTTTAATTTATTAATGCTTAGTTTTGTATTTATTAGCTATTTTGTTTTATAACTTTTATAATTATTTTTAATTTTTTTAATTTTCGCCATATTTTTTGACTAACACCTCACACACATGTCGCGTCATCATTAAGCTTTTCTAGGAAACACTTTCCTCTTGCAATGTTTTTGTACGTTTGCTTGTGTATGTGTGTGTGTTTGTAAGTTAGTCAAATATGTGTGCATAGAATATGATTTTTTTTTTTAATTAAATATTAGCGCAACGTCAAGCAATTTTGTCTGATTCGATTCGAATTTTATAGTTTATGTGCCGCCCATGCCACATCCGGTTGTGCCGTTAGGCAATTCGACGTCACCGGCTTTGTCGTCATCACAACAGCAACAACAACAACAACAACATGTACATCCTCAACAATTAGCATTACAACAACAACAACAACATCACCATCAACAACAACAACAACAACTGCCACCTCAATCTTTAGCACCACACCAGTCAATAGCACCACCACCGCTACCACAATTACCAACAACGGCCTGTTCCGTCACACAATTAGCACAAAGTCCGATGGCTAATCTCATGTCTATTACAGAGACATTACCACCGGGTAGTCCACGCAATGGACCCAGCCCACCGGGACCACCGCCACCGCGCACAGCATCACGCGGTAGTCAACATTCACCGAATAGTTCGGGTGAGTAGTGTCCCTGTGCTAAATGCGTAACCAGAGAAAGAAAGTCAAAAGAAGAAAAAAATTTAAAAAACACTACCTATTGAACTCAGTAGAAATTGCATAAATTTGTATATGATTAAAGTACTTTTTGGCATACCGTTATAACGGCGCAAAATCCATTAGCGAATTAGATCGGACAAAATATCGACTACTAATAAGGTCCCGACAAACACTTAGATAAGTTAGATATGGCTGAGCTTAAGATTAGATAGCTAGACACTAAGCTCCAATCATTAACGCTAGAAGTGGACTCGATACTCACTGAAATCCAGATAATTATAGTTCCTAAATCGTGTGCTAAGTTCATTCACTAAACATTGTAGAATCGATTCTCTAACAACTTTTTTAGGTTAGTTTTCTAATATGGCAGTCAAAATTTATCCAACTTTAGTGTCGGTGTTTGTTGGGTATTTACCGTAAACGATTTTCACAATTTTTAGCATTTAGCCATTTCAGTTAGCGTCTGTTTAGTAGCGTCCAGTCTTAAATCACTGCCCATTCATACTACGCACTCACTCACATACACACGTTCACACTCCCGTAATGGCACACAACCTAACCTACTGAAGCGCGTATCTTTTCATACTTACTCTCACTTACTCTAATTTTGCCACTCTAATATCAATAAACTAATTCTTTTTCTTTTTATTTCATTTTATTGCAGCCGGTTCATCATCCGGACGTCGTTCATCGGGTTCGCGTCATGTGTCCAGCACTACAGTCACCAGCTCCGAAGTGCAGTCGAGTCCAGCGAATACACCACAAGTTGGACCGGGTAGTGGCAGCAATGGCGGTGTTGCCGGTGGCAATGGTAACAATGGCGGTGCCGTGAATGTGAGTAGTGGTAGTGGCGGCAATGCCGGTGGCAATAATGGTCCATTACCACCTGGCGGCAATGGTAACGATGCGAACGTTGGCGGTAGCAGTAATGGTGGCGGTCCTGGCGCAAATAACAGCAATGGTCAAGCAGCAGGTGGCATGAATTCAACAAATAGCGCCGCACCTGGCAATGCAACAGCAAGTAATCCAGCAGCAGCCGCACAAAATGCAACACTGAAGTGTACGTTGTGTCAAGAACGGCTAGAGGATACACATTTTGTGCAGTGTCCGTCAGTGAATCATCACAAATTCTGTTTCCCCTGCAGTAGAGAGAGCATCAAACGGCAAAATGTGAGTAAAATTGAAAATATTAATGAAACACTTTTATATTTCATACATTTTTTAACTGTACGCTTACAGGGTCTCGGCAATGAGGTGTATTGCCCCAGCGGTGATCGTTGTCCACTAGCGAATTCGACAATTCCATGGGCATTCATGCAAGGCGAAATTACCACTATACTAGGTGAGGAGGTAAAGGTGAAGAAGGAGCGTGAATCTTAATGTCCATTTTATTGTAAAAAGCTACGGCGAGCTTTGGAAAATTTTTAAACAAAACACTTAAGTAACTGGAAGGCTAAGGGAAGAGAAACTCACATTTTTGATTAAAAACTATTGTTGCAAGCAAGCATTTTCATAGCTGTGTAGCAGTTTTTTGGACAAAGCGCCAGTGTAAACAGCTGTTAAAAATACAGTTTGAAAATTAAAAAAAAAAAGCATAAGCCAGTAGTGTATGAATTTAAGGTTAAGCAATGGTTAGCTGAAAATTTGTAAGCAAGTTAAAATTTTATGGGTGTTGAGGATTTGGAAATTTCGTGTGAATGTGAATTGTTAACTGGCTTTGTATGGGGCAATTTGTGACTGCTTAGCATTTTGAGGACCGCATTGGCTGGTGTGGTAAATGTAATAAAACAGTTATAGAAAGTTGCGGGTTTTTTTTGCAAAGGGTAAGAACACACAGTTCTATGCATCACTTTGAGCACCCTACTTTGTGCTGGTGGTCAATCGGTCCTCCACACCGAAGAGCAGTGTTTGATTTTTCTTGGCGGTTTGCTGTGCCCACAAATGGCACAGCAGCATTGGTAGTTACATATAAACTTTATTAAAAACAAAGTAAATTAAAAAAAAAAAATAAAAATAAAAAAAAATTACAAAAAAAATGTATTGAAAATTTACATGTATAAAATAGAGGAAACTTTGGAAAGCGAAAAATAGGGCAATGCAGCAAAGAAAAAATTAAACTTTTTAAAAAAACAAAATTTTATAGGCTCATAGGTAGCCAAACAAAGCTTAATACAAATTCGAAGTGCAGCATTTTAGCACTTTGCAAGCGACAAGTGCAGAAAATTTTAAAACAGAAACTAATCAAAGCCGGCGCTAATTTTCATTTATCAAGGAATTCAATATTTTTTTTTTTTAAAAATACTTATTTTATTTTCACGCAAGCAAAAACAATTATTTCTTTGCATTTTCTTTACTGGCTGAAAACTGTAAAATTTTCAAAATTGTGCAGCAGTGTGTATTTTTTGTAAATCAAAAATGCGTTTTTTAAAAATGTCGAAAGTTTCTTACGTTTAAAATTAGCAGCGTTAAAAATGTTTGTTTAAGAGTTAAAATTTTTTTTTTTAAATATTTCAAGTGTGAAGTTTTTATTTAAAAAATTTAATGCGTTTAAAATTAAGTGTAAATAATGCCTATTTTGTAAGATATCAAAGAACTTTGTATTTGTAGTAACTACAACAAAAAATTGAATGCAATTATATTTGATTTATATTATTTTTATGTGTTTTAGTTATAGCAATGTTTTATATAATATAAACAAAAAATCATTTACGGTTTATCTTTATGCTATATATATTATATTATTATTTAAATTTAAACTAAAATATATAAACTAATGCTAAGTTCGGTTATATGCATATTTTAGTTTTAAACTAAGGAATTTATTTTTTTTAGCAAGCGTATTTGCCAGCTATTTTGGCATTTACTATGTAACGCATTGTTGTATTTGTAATTTGTAGTGATTGTACGTAGTTTGGCAGAAAAAAAATCAAAAAACAACAAAAAAATTGAAAAAACTTAAAAAAAAAATTTATAAAAAACAACAAAAAAGAAAAATCCCAAACCAGTAATGTTTGACGAGCCAAGCAAAAAATTTGCATATGAATCGTGTAGCGTTAAAAGGCAGGCGCGAAATAAAAACAAGCAAAAAATTAGGTTAGCCTGGAATGTGCACATGTATAGCATTTAAAAAGAGAACTGTTTGAAAAAAGAAATAAGAAAGAAGAAGCAGCTTTTAGACTCCGATTAATATGCATATACATATAAAAAAAAAATATTTTACAGACAGAAAGTAAAATGATATTTTGGACTTTAGGGCGTATTTTTTTTTGTAGAAAAAGTAAGTTTAATTGAGTTTCGCTACTGGCAAAAGCTGGAAAGCACCAAAAAAAATGCTAGAATGTAAAATTTTCTGATATTGATTCAGAAGCCTGTGCACCTTCAGATAATGCTTGCAAGAAAAAATTTCCTTTTTCGATTAGTTCCGTTTTTGTAAGCTAAATATTCCACTTCCGAATTAAGAAAAAAAACTTACCTTTTTTTATTTCGCTCCACCCTAACGTCTTAAGCGCCATAAAAATGCTATGCTTATACTACAGTATGCACAAAATATGTATAAACAATTTTTAATTGCAATGGTCAGTGATTTTTTTGCGTTAAAAAAATATAGTCAAATGTGTAAACAAAATTTTTGCTGAAAAATTAAAAAAAAAATTACAGACAGATAAACAAATTTTAAACAAAAATTCCAATTCTAAACATGAACGTACATAAATAAATTTTAAAAAATTGATATAACAAATAAATTAATTTATTAAAAAAGAATCAGTAATTTATAAATTTTGAAGCGCCAACTAAGTTGTGGCGTGCGAAAAAATTAAATATCGTAGTTTATAGTTCAAAGCAGCGGCAAATAATTGTTTGAATACAAATTACAACAACAAAAACTAAAACTAAACAATCCTAACTAATATACAACATACATACAAACAAACAAACATGCAATATATGTATGTAACACACACTAGATTTACATAAAATACGCATTACTATTAATTGAAATACATACACATAAATGTATAACATAAAAAAATTAATAGCATTGATAAAAATTGAAAAAAAAAAATTACATAAAACAAACAATTTGTAAACTTACCATGTAAGAATACAATAAAATATTTCAACGTGAATAATAATAAATATTGGAAAGCATTTCAAATAATGTAGTGGATATGTGAGAAAAAAGAACACACGAATTTGTATTTATTTATTTTATACAAATTTAGTTTAATCAGAATAAAGCACGTAAGTCATAAGAGTACAAGTTCCAGCTTCTTCACCGAGCGGAACCTGACACTGTCCCCGACTAAATCGACAGCGACCCTGTTCACCACGTGGAATGCGCAGATGGGGCAGGAGTTGAATGTCCACGTAGATGGTGTTCCACTACCTACAGTCAACCACCCCAAAATCTTAGGGGTTACATTCGACAATAGCCTCACCTTCGCTAATCATGCCACCGCAATAGCTTCAAAGGTAGGTACAAAGCCGCAACAAGATCCTCAAGTCACTGGCCGGCAGTACTTGGGGCAAAGGCAAAGAAACGTTGCTCGCCACCTACATATAAGGCTATTGGCCGACCGGTTATGGACTATGCTGCGCCCATATGGTCGCCAAACCTTCACGACACCAACTGGAGGAAATTGCCGGTCTGCCAAAACACCGCCATCAGAATTGCGACTGGCTGTTTGCTTATGTCGCCTGAGTCTCACCTTCACCAGGAGGCTAAAATGCTCAACGTTTTCGAGCATGCGGAACTTTTAAGTAGGCAGTTCCTTCTGAACTGTCATAGACCTAGCCATCCAAACCGACAACTATTGGATGAAACTCTGCCTCCAGAGACATAAGGAAACATCTCAGAAAGCATAATGATGAGATCCGGCATCACATCTCGTTGCCGTTTGATCTGCGGGACAGATACCTCAGATCCCGGCCTGTGAACTCCGTTATTGACACCCAACCACCTATTCTTGCTGAGGAAGAACGTGTCCTTTCGAGGGAAACTAGTCATACTGGCAAAACTCCCGTCTGGATACTGCAATAGGCTGAACTCCTATTTATCCAGACTGAACCCGTTAGAAGAACCTGATGACAATTAGGAGTGAACTGGCCTTTTGGGGAGGGCGAATCACTGCTAACAACAACAATTACAAGACCAACCGAAATTTTAAATTTGAAGGAAAATTCCTGCTGTCTAAGTCTCTCCCCCACTAAAAGTCAGACGACTACTTCAGCACTAGATGTTGTTGTTGTTGTTATTAACAGTGCTTCACCCTGCCTAATAGGCACGATCACTCTGTAGATGTCGCAATGTCTAATAAGCGTCTTACTTTGTCCCGTTCATCACGTCTCTTTAATTGCGATGCCAGCCCTTTGCCTTCACGAGGACATCAAGCAAACGGCAGCGGCACCTAATCCAGTAAGGGTGCGGAAAATCCAGGTGCATGTCCTATACTCATTATCCTGCTCATACTCATTGCACTGCTGATTTCAGGTGTAGGTAGCAAAAGTTTCATTAATTGTTGGTTTGCAAAAAATAAAACAAACGTGGTGTGGCAATGTTTGTCCTGCTGTGCGCATATTTGAGTGAGTATGGCTTGGTATTTGTATAGGAAAAGTAATGTTACGCTGCTTAATACTTTCAGCTAAACTGATGAGAATCGACGAGCTAAGGCTTTGCCAGTATGGGTATTGTTCACTAATCTTTGGAAGTTGTCTTGTCATATAATTAGTTGAAGAAATTGAATTTCAAAGCAGCTCACAAAAAAGTAACAAAGTTTCGAAACGGTTTGCTTGATTGTAATATGGCTTTCCTTCTCACAAGAATATTCAAGAATCGAAAAAGACAAATTCGGTTTAAGCAGTTAAATGAAGCTTCCCAATAACAATTTTACTAATTCCAATTGATTCGCTAACCATTTCAAGTGACAAATATGCTGCTTATTTACATTAAAAATAACTTGCATACCTGCACGCCATTCTACGACGAGAACTTCGATATTCTTGTTTCCTGTTAATTATTACTTGGACCACTTCACTTTAATATCGTACACAGTTGCAGCGTATATGTCTTCTTAAAGGATGCCAACATCTCACACTTTTTTAAACAAAGTTATTAATTATTTAATTCAATAAACACTTGCACTTGTTACATTTTTCACTGCTAAAAGAAACTGAAATTTTTTCGGCGGTCGTTTCCCGTTTCCGCTTCACATTCAAACAGAGTTGCATGAGCGGTGCTGCCAGATACCTGAAATACATTCCCTGCAAAAAAATCCTTCACTACACACGCGCAAACTAAGGGCCGTTTGTGTATAGCTCGATTAAGGTAAACCGGCGACTCTTTTCAAAGGTTTCTAGAAAAATCTACGTCAAGTCTGATTATGGTCAGTTGTGAGAGTTTGTTGAGCAACACTGACTGTTGATAGTTTTTGAGAATGGTCAGTTCTGGTCGTTTTAAAACAAGCACTGAAGCACTAAATTGAGTGGAAGTAAGCATGAAAGCTCTATTTTGTACAGATAATAGCAACAATAATTGTGTGCTTTGTTTCTCATAAGGTACATATGTCGAATCAGCTGTTTTATAAATTTACCGGTAACGTACCAATAGTTCTGCATATGCTCGTTGATATGGCAGCATTATAAGTTTGAGTAGCACTGGAACAAAAAAAAAGCAACAATGAGTAGGAGTCGTTCGGAAAGTTATTCAGTGGAATTTTGTTTTTCATTCATTCATTGCGACGAAAGGAGCTACAAAACAGATAAACGTTAATAATGTAGCTTCGCAGTAAAAAAATGGCGAAAAATTTAATTTTTGGTAATAAATAGTTGTAATTATATTGTGCAAATGTTTAAGGCAGTGTTTGTTTATAAAATGAAGATAATTTGTTGGGTAAAAAGTGTACAAAAACTGCTAGAAAACTAAGGCAGACCAGTTGCGTGGGCGCACCATTCTGTAATGCGTACTGGGAAACTTCTTTTTCTTTTGTCAGTAAAATAGTTAAGAAATATAGCTATTTAGTAAAAAGTAATTAAATAAGTAGAAGTGTCTTTCACTTCAATTTTTATTGAGCAAAGGCGCGTTTTTATAATACTTATTAACGCTTTGGGGCGTCTAGGGAGCTCCTAGCGCTGCTTTATTCTATAGGAGTTACTGTGTGTGTGTGCGCGCATTAATTAAAGCTGGACTCAAGGTGAATCATCTGCGGTGCGGGCAAATGCGTGTGCTAAGTGATGCCATTGTTGCTTTTGGAGTCTGACTGATTTGTTTTTGTACTTGTTGTTGGTGTTGCAGCAGAAGTTAGCGCCATGACTGGCGCCACATAAACTGCTTCAGGGTCAGGGTTAAAGCGTGTATCATAGAAAAAAGTGAAATAACAGCGCAAAAGTGTATTTGCAATTGGCAGGTGTCCCATTAATGATTTGTCCCTCTCTACACTGTCCAACTATACTCACTTTTAATTTTGACTCTCTTTTTTCCAGATACAACAAACATTCCTAGGGCAAATGACTCAACTCCTACTGCATGCGCCACCACCACGCCAAGCAGCCAACAAAAGCAGAAGCCACCGCTACCAACAACCGGCACACGCGCCTCAAACACGCTTAGTACATCATGTGCCGGTTGTTTGAATACATTGCATTTGAGTTGTGAAGAATTTGTTATTGCACTAGGTCAAGAATGGCATAGCGATTGTTTTCGTTGCTCTGTATGTGATGCACATTTACATAATTGGTATTTTGAAAAGGATGGTTTACTATTCTGTCGTGATGATTACTATCAACGTTTTGGTGAATGTTGTCAACAATGTAGCGCCATTATAACTGGTCCAGTTATGGTAGCTGGTGATCATAAATTTCATCCAGAATGTTTTTGTTGTAGCGCATGTGCTGCATTCATTGGTGAAGGTGAATCATATGCATTGGTGGAACGTTCCAAATTGTATTGTGGCAGTTGTTATAAACAACAAGAGGCAAAAACATCAGCTGCTGAGTTGAGCACTTACAGTACTGGTTTGACTGGCGCTGGTGGTTGTAGTGAAAACGCTAACTCAATTGGCGGTAAAGCCAAACCTATACATTCCATACGTTTAGTAGAAATTCCAAAACATGCAACTCCCGGACTACGCCTTTCAGTTGATAATGTAAGTGTGCAGCGTCATTATTTGGATGGCGGTAGTGGCAGTGGTAGTGGTGGTGCTGCTGCGGGTGGATCTGGCGGATTCCGTGGCAATTCGCCAGCACATGGAAAACGTTTAGATGGTCCACTCGATGTTTGTCCAGCTGTGCGCATATCTGAGTGAGTATGGCTTGGTATTTGTATAGTAAAAGTAATGTTACGCTGTTTAATACTTTCAGCTAAACTGATATTTCATGAAAATCGACGAGCTTATGCTTTCCCAGTAGGGGTATTGCTAACTAACTTTTGACAGTTGTCTTGTCATATAATTAGTTTAAGAAATTGAATTTCAAAGCAGCTCACAAAAAAGTAACAAAGTTTATGGCTTTTCTTCCCACAAGAATATTCGAATATCGAAAAAGACAAATTGCGTTTAAGCATTTAAATGAAGTTTCCCAATAACAATTTTACTAATTCCAATTGATTCTTTTACCATTTCCATTAACAATTATTTGTAAACATTTACTCAGCGTTATGTACATACATATGTAGTACACAAGTGCTTAACACTATCAATTTGTTTAATGCAAGTGACAAATGTGTTGCTTATTTATTTACATTAAAAATAACTTGCATACCTGCACGCTTATCAGCGCCTTTGTTGTGAGCGTCGCTCACCGTTTAACGCCGAGAGCTTTGATTTTCTTGTTTTTTTATTACTTGCACCACTTTACTTTAATATCATACAGAGTTGCAGCATGTACGTACTAGACGTTTATGTGTCTGACCGAATTATCAGCTAAATTCAGTTCAAATGGCGAGAGAATCCAAATCAGTAGAGGCTTACGTTATATTTTATTTTAAAATTCTTGCCGCAACTGCAGTAAAACGAGAAATATATTAGTCATCACACCGAACGCTGCTGCCTCTATGTGTGTATATGGCTGTGTATTTGTGCGTTGATAAGCGCGCCTGTTGGTCAAGCTTTTCGATGCAGGCACGGGTTGCTCACTCAACCGGTTACAATGGTAGGCAGCAGCGTTGCAAAGCTGGTCAGCGAGCTAGTCGATTATATGAATCAATACGTGTAGTAAGCAGTCAGGATTAATCGTTTAAAAATAACAATAATGTAATATTAATTATTTAAAATATTTAGCTGATCGTTACTTGATCACAATGTGTTATTATTTATTACAGTGTGTGTTGAGACAGAGATTATATGATATATATTAAAGCCATTTTCAATTTACACTAAAAGTTGCGAATATGGTGTTACTTCGAATAAAAATAAAATAAATTTGTTCCCTCTTTTTCTGTCTATTTGTGTATCTCTGTATAATAAATTTTTATTTATTTATTATCTTTGTATATTATTTTTATATTCAAATTTAATGTTGTATTCTATATAAGCTTATCTCCATCTTACTCTCCTAAATCTTAATTTTAATTTAAATCTTCTTAACCTTATATTCTTAAAAAGTAAAATATGTTATAAAGCTTTTTAAAATAATATTTCCATATAATTTGTAAATTTTAAGCGCTTTATAAATATTTTTTTATGAATAAGAGGGCTCATTTTTATCTCGTCACTTTCTTATCTTTACAAATCAAACCATACCTTTGGATACAAAAATTTCCATCCCTCAACACGCACTGTTTTAAATAAAAAAAAATGTATTTATAATTCATTATTGTACAATTTTTTCTCTCCCTCTTTTTTACACGCCTACCACTGTCGCTTTTATCCTGCTTTCATTTTGCAATTTGTTGTATTTGTAACAACAATAACGCTTTGCTGCTGCACTTCATTAACCCCCCATCATCCAAAAATAAACGCTTTAATAAAAAAATATATAACATAAATACACATCTTTAAAACACAAAACTTAATACAACAAAACGCAGATTCATTTGTAGAATTTATGGTCGAGTTGGGAAATATGTCTTCTCCTTTATAACATCGATTATCGATCAGTGTTGTGGTAGCGATTATAGGTAAACCTCATATATTGATACTAATTTATTTAAATCTAAATCCATTGTTTATATTTTAAAGGTACAGAATCTGCGGTATTTGGATTTTGTGCTGGTTGAAAATATGCAAATTGTACAGCGCATGAATTTCGATACCCTTGAACTCGTCATGCGGAGCAATTCTTATCACTCCAGCAAGTAGACGGAGTATGATTTATTTGTGCAGGCAATGAGTCATGCGCTTGAGGCGAAGAGGAAAGAATTATGGAAAATGTAGCAATTAATAGGAAATATTGCGGCATTGGGAATCTTTTATTCACCTAACAGAGGCCATGATCCTGAGCAGAGGCCTTCGAAATAATTTTTCTTACAGCCTAGATAGATTTAAAACATTGTACGATTCTTCCAAGCCTTACTACGTTGGCTAAATGTTTACCTTTTCTTAGTTCCCTTTGCCTTTTTCTAGCATGACTACTCAATGCATTTTGTATTCCAACCAGCGAAATCCAAATATCATATGAATCTTGAAGCTTCTTATAATGAAATCAAATATTTCATTTCTTCTGTTTATATACTTTCTCCACACTCAACGCTTTATCCAGAATCGACGTCAACTTAGCCAACTTACATATTGGGGATCGTATACTCGAGGTGAATGGTACACCCGTAAATGACTCCTCCATCGAACACATTGACAAATTAATACGTAGCACTGAAAAGATCTTACAACTGACAGTCGAACACGATCCCGTGCAAGTTTGTCGTAGCTGCAGTCAAGCAGATATACTACGTCGTCCCACCTCGTACAGTGATTTACCGCCATTGGCTACATCCGCCTCAAGCATCGAAGTTTACGGACGCCGCAGCGTCACCGACTCACTCACTGGCAGCACAAGCACCAGCACAATCGCACCACAGAGTAATAGCAGCGATTGTGGCAGTGGCGGCAGCTCACCCACGCGTCTAACCAAACAGGATAAAGAGCGCATATACAAGCGCAAGGATGAGGGTTATATAAGTGGCACCAAGACACGTCAATTGCGTAAATGCAAGAATTTGAATATGATTGGTAGTGAACAAATGCCATTGACACATACCGGCTCAACACATTCCATTGGACCTATAAACAGTAGTGGCGTGAAGAGCGTTAATACGGCAGCTAACGCTTCAATGACTGTTACCGATTCCACACAGTTGGGCATGCGTTTGCGTGACAAGGAACGTTGTTCGAGTATGTCCAAACTTTTGGATGAGCAGCATGCTCCCGTTGAACAAATTTATGATTTGTCGCGCACGAAATCATTTCGTGTCGAACCCAAGCCACAGCGTATTTTTCGTGCCTCCGATCTTGTATTGGGTGAATTATTGGGCAAAGGTTTCTTTGGGCAAGTTTATAAGGTGACGCATCGCTTAACGAAAGAGGTGATGGTGCTCAAGGAGCTCTATCGTGTTGATGAGGAAGCGCAGCGTAATTTTCTCAAAGAGGTAGCCGTGTTGCGTTCATTGCATCACAAGAATGTCTTGCGTTTCATTGGAGTCCTTTACAAAGATAAGAAGCTTCATTTAGTGACCGAATATATAGCCGGTGGTTCACTTAAAGAGCTCATACATGACTCTGGACTACCGTTATCATGGCCACAACGCGTCTCATTCGCAAAAGATATCGCTTGTGGCATGAGTTATTTGCATCGCATGAATATCATACATCGCGATTTGAATTCGTTGAATTGTCTTGTGCGCGAGGATAAATCGGTGATTGTGGCCGATTTTGGGTTGGCTCGTATCATTACAGCGCCTTTCTACAGCACGGGAAGTGGCAGTGGCGCTTTTGGCGCGTCAGCTTACGGCACGTTAGGTAGCAATAGCAGCAATGAACGTTGGTCTGGTGGCGCGTGCTTGAGTCCAAATAGTACGCTAGGACGCAGCAAGAGTCGTCAACGTAGGCAGCGTTACACTGTTGTCGGCAACCCGTACTGGATGGCGCCCGAGATGATGAAGGGTCTAAAGTATGATGAAAAAGTGGATGTGTTCTCTTTTGGCATCGTCCTTTGTGAGGTGAGTAGACGCGCGCGTGCGTACTTTGTGGAAGCTTATTGATTACTCGTGTTTTGTATTTACAGATAATTGGACGCGTTCAGGCCGATCCGGACTTTTTGCCACGCACCTCCGACTTCGGCTTAAATCAGAAGGTTTTTCGTGAAAAATTTTGCCAACAATGTCCAGATGCGTTTTTCAAAATTGCTTTTCTTTGCTGTGATCTCAATCCTGACAAAAGGTAAGAGCGTTTATTTCAATAGAAAACAGAAATACCAATTATTAAAATTCCAACCATAGACCGTTCTTTGAAATACTCGAAATTTGGTTGGAAAGCCTTATGAACTCTGTAGCCGCCAACCAACAAACACCGTCCGAATTGCTTTACGATATCGAGAACTATAAAGGCACGATAAGTCTTAGTAGCACGCCAGAAGGCATGCTGACGCCTAAATCCAATCGTAGTCGGGATGATCTGGACGAATTATGCGGGCAACGCAAGCCAACACCTCCAAAATCTGAAACGCCCGCCGTTGCAGTAACCCAACCAAGCATTAGCGCGCAAAGTGAGCAAGAGGAGAGCGATTTAAATGAGTCTCTGAAAATGGAAGGCAAAGAGAACGCTGTCATACTACGTAGCGATGTGCCAAAATCGCCACACTTGGGTAAAGACTTTTCACCTAGCGGCGAGCGTATACGCGATAGCATGCGCGCACGTCGTCGGCAACGGCTTATGCAAGCGGCACAACAGCGCGGTCTAACGCCTGATAACAAGTGTACCGAACGTGTGCTAGAAGCGGTGAAACAAACATTACAGAATGGCGCGCGCGGTGGTACACCGCTAAGTAACTCCAATGGCAACGATGGTGGTGAGAAAAAGGTTCGTCCTTATGGCGAGAAGGGCTTCCTGTTGGATATAAAACGCGATGGCGATTTGCGTTTGAACAATGTTAAAGATTTAAATTATTGCTCAGATTTTGATTCAAGCTGTGACACTAGCCTTAACTATCACGAAGTGAACGCGCTTGATGATTTAAAAACGTCAGAGAGTGAAACGCCTGTTATAAATCGCCCAGCCGTTTTACGTGAAGAGCACGCCGAAGATGAAGTACAAAGTTGCAGCGAAGAAGTAGTTAAAGAAGAGGTGAAGCAAGACGTCCTTCAAGTGTTAGATGCTGAAATGCGTGTAGCGCCTGCGCCAGCGTCGCCAACAGCCAACACCGCATGTTCCGCTACCTCTGCTAACAATGAGGAAGTCGACGCAGCGACGCTTAGTACTATGCAGCAAATACAAAAGAAGATAGCCGTAAAATCGTACAGAACAGCTCTCGATGATATACGCACAAAATTGAATTTATGTCGCAATAAATTTGAAAACATCGATGCAGCAAATCGACGCAATTTTACGAATTCCCAAAACTCAATGAAAACATTTTTTAAATCGCGCGCTTCACGTTCTCAAGTGACCAGTCCCACAGAACCTATCAGCGCCAGCGAAAGTGTGTACAAAACGCCACCTGAAGCATTGAAAATGTTCCAACGTCTGGAAGCAGCCAGCGCAACCTCTTCCACAGCTAGCACGCCATCCAGTGAACACGCGCGCCTACCTGGACAAAACTTTAGCGGTCTTAGCAGCAGCACCTATCGTATAAATCAAACTCCAATATTTGGGCGGAAACAGCCACCAAAGCAAGTTGAGCTGTATACACCGCATTCTGAATCCCTAGAAAGTTTGCACAGCGGTTTGCCGCCCCTGATTGCGTCGACGCCAGTGATGACTCGCAAAGAAAAGAGTAGCGCAGGTGGTAGTGGTAGGCGTGCGAAATCACCTAAACGCCCTGTGAGTACATTCCGTAGTTATCTGAATGAGGATACAGCGGCGGATGTGGAAGTGGGGGAAAGTAAACCCACGCGACAGCCCACAATTATAGCATCCAATGTGGAAACGACGCCAAAAAAGAATCGTCGCCTTAACAGTGGTAAAGAGAGTACAAATGGACAGCGTTGGGAGTCAGAGAAGGCGGAAAAGGTTCCAGCGCCTGGTAGAAGTCCAGCTACGCGTCTTTTTGGCTTGCGCAGCTCAACGAAGCCAGGAAATTCTTCGACTGCGGGGGTTGCGGCAACGACACGTGATACAACGCAACGGCGTACAATCTCGCCAACTAAAGCCAGCGATGCGCGTCGTCTGGCAAGCAGACAAGAAGTGCAAACCACAGGTAAGTTCATTAAAAAATGAGTTTCGAAATCAAACTACTTTTGTACTAAAAAATATGTTTGATTACAAATTATAGCACCAACAACACAACAGCAGCAACGTCTGCGTCAAAGTAATTATGGCCACTCGGTCTCGCCCACGCCGCATGCTAGAGCCTCAAATAAACTTGCCATACTCAGTCCAGAAAAAGTGCATCGTCTCAATGCAAAACTTGCCGATCAAAAAGTAAAAAAATCCAGTGAATCCAAAACTACAGTTGTGAGCAATACACTGCCAGCGGTCACAATTAATAATGTCGATCAAGCAATACAGCTGGAAAGAAGAAAGCGTAAACAATTATCAACACGGTATTGAACGGGATTTGGGGAGGGACAATATTATTTTTGAGAGCGAAGGCTCACGAGTAAGCCGAGTTGAACGAAAGCAATGAATAAAAGCAAAAAGAGCTAAGCGAAACATAAATAGATTTAAAACGAATACGAACACGATACGCAGAAGAAAAGTTTGGACAGCCATTTTTTTCTGATTTTCAAAATTATTGTATACAGAAAAATTAAAAAAAACTGAGTTATCGAATAATGCCGACAGACGGCGTACTGATCAAGTACTTAACAAATGCGTTAAAAGACAATTCCATTTATAGAAAGAGAAATATTAATAGTTTTTGCATCTATGTATATATTATGTAAAAGTAAAGTAGAAAGAAGAAGACTTCAGGAGCGCTTCTGGTAAAATCCGAAGCCGACACGTAAACGATAATACGAGACAGCAATACAAGTAGAAGGTATATTGTTTAAGCGGTGACCGTTAATTAATGAATTACAATTATAAGTAAAAAGGGATTACTAAGCCTAACTTAAAAGAAAAAATATACATGTAAATAATATTTAATTGTTAGTTTGGAAAAAAGTGCCTAAAAATATGTATATTATAATATTATGTAAAGCTTATGCTGCAATAAATAACAAATGCTTCAAGTAATAAATAATGTATACTAAAAACTAAAATTATGTATTTGTTGCTCACCAGAAGTTTAAACGAAATTGCTACGAAAAGTACTAAAAAATAGAAAATTATCATAGAACACTTATTAACGCATATTCACTACCTCACAAAAATATGTATTAAAAATTACTACTCGACTTTAGTACTAAACTAATGTACTAAAAATATATTAAAAAAAATATTTCGTGCTTCTGTTTTGCTTCTAACTAAAAATACAATTCGCTTTGAGCTTTTTAATGTAGTTGAATTGATAAATAATTATAGTAAATGAATTTTCCTTAATTGTACCGCCAACCACCTACACTGTAGTGCCATTTGAATTGTAAACAAACAAAAAAAGAAAACAAAATTAGTTTTAAAAAAAATATATAGCGCAAAGAGTTAACCTAAATACGATTTGGATGCGCATTAACTGAAGTTTATAAAATATGAAATTTAACAAAAAAAAAATTAATATTTTTGAATATAAGCTAAAAAAGTAAAATTAAACATTTATTAATTAAAGGTATGGTCAAAATTACTAAAATGTCTGCTCAATTTTCGAAACTACATACAATTTTAATGTACACAATTAACTGCTCAACTATTTAATGTTTATATTAATGTTTCATAAATTTGCAGAATAATAATTGTTAGCTCGAATATTTTTCAATTCAAATTATTAAAGCTATCAAGCTTTTTAATTTTCCAAACGAAGGATGTAATCTTAATAGTTTTATTGTAATGCTTTCTTTGCTAACATTGTTTTCTAAAATAGAAAATAGTTAAATTTTTTTATATATTACTTTCTGTAAGCAGTTTGCAGAGTTTAAGGATTTTTAAACATACATTTTTTTTTCGAAAATCTTCATTAATACTACTTTCGAATTTTCTAAAAACGATTTACAAAAAATTCCTGTACTTTGTTCTAATGCATTTTTTGTTTAATATTTTACAACTTTTTGCAATTTTTTAATTATTATCAATTACTGATTTGCAAAACTCACTTATTGCGTTACGTGCGTCCAGACACATGCATTTTTTTTTAACATATTTTCTAGTCTATATGCTTATTTTAAATATTTTTATAATTTGTTTAAGTTAAAATACCAAGCTATATTATTTTAAACTACAGTTTTTTCTCAATCCCGTCCTTAAATTTTTTTAATTTCAACTTTTTCTAACTTCAAAAATAATTTTCAAAAATTATTCTTATTAAGTTTTCGTATTAGTTTTCGCTTTTCAACAAAACAGAAAGTAATTTCTTTACAATTTCACTTATTAAATTTTAGTATTAATTAAGATTTAACTTTTTTAACCCACTAACAGTATTTAAATTAGTTGAAAACTTAAATTTAAGCAAGTATTTTTTGTCAATTATTAAATAACATATTAAAAATTATTTGTAATAATATAATTCTTCGCTAAGAATTATAGTTGAGATGCGAAGACATATTTTTGCAAGTTTCCAAGAAGTAAAAGGATCATTCCCTCATTTTCGATTTTGAAAAGTTTTCTATGTACTAAATACTATTCCATTAAAATAAGTTAAAACACGTCTTTATAAAAAAGTATTGAAAAATATTTGTTTGCCATTTTGCACAATTTTATTTTCGTATTAACTTAATTATAATATTTTACGATATTCGAAAAAAAAAACTGACGTACAATCGAAATAAATTCCAATTAGGTTTTAAGTCAACGAGAATATTAATGATTGGATATAAAAAAAAATAATATAAGATTAAAAGTCAATAAAAGATGTTTGAATATTTTGCAAGAAGTTTTGAATAATTTCTTGGAAATTACCTTTTTATTGTCAGCCAGTCCAAACATCTTTTGGATAACAGATCACAATGTGTTTTGCTTTTAGCAGATTCTGTTCGACCGAACAATAACAAAAGGCTCTGCTATATGAGCTATGTCAGGGACCCCCTGCGGGTTAGGGGTTTAGAATATGCCCGCGGTAGGCATACCGGTCGTAAGAGGCGACTAATATGCACAAAGTAATGATGTGCAACTCGATGGTTGATCTACGGATATGATGCCTATCCCCTCTCATTACCCAACTTCTCTTTCCTTTCGCAAGGAGGGATGACATGGCCTAGAAGGTTACACTGGTGACACCAAATCGCTACCACGACAGTCGAGCAGTACCGCAAGGGAGTACCGGATTCATATCCGGCCAAGGACTGAATTCACAGACCACACTCTCCAAAACATAAAAGAACAACAACAGCTATGTCTTGGTTTAGTCTGGATAAGAAAGAATTCATCGGAGGCGAACAAAATCCATTTATAAAACAGTACAATCTTAGACTGGAACGACATGAATTTATATCTAGCAAAGGACTGGCGCTACTACAATCTTTGGTAAATATTATTTGAATGTGTGAGTAGATATAAATTAAGATTTTTTAACAAAGCCTTATTTTTATATTAATTCGGAACTGGAATAAATAGTTGCTAAAAAGGAAATTTCGAACTGGGACACTGAACTTTTGTATGGCCTTTTGTGTCAAATGTGAAGCAGTTGGCTTGCAGTCACGCCCCGTTCCCAGCCACGCGCCGGTAGATCTACCAATCGGCGCCTGAGCATTTATGTGAGCTTGTCAGTCGCGAAAGGGATGTATGCTACTCAATGTCTGATCTATAGATATGACGCCTATCAGCTCTCAATCTCTGCTTTTGCCTCGGGCTAGAAGTCACCGTTAAGTTCAAACTACTTTCGGAGCAGTAATGAAGATGAGGCGACTTGCAGGTGAGTGGTATAATATTTTTCCAACAAAGAACTTATCTGGCTTGTAGTATCAGCTGTTAAAATTTCACTTATCAACCAAGTAAACGAGGCAACTTTTCAAAAGAAATCCCAACTTTCTTTCCAAAAATAGCTCACAGCCTAGCTGACTTCTTTTAAAACCACTTCATTAAGTAAACCAAAAACCAAAATGTTGAACATCAAAGCAACTTACACAATGTAATCAAACAATAAAAACTTTGACCGTAACAAATTCTTAACAGCTGTTGTTCGGTAACCCAGTAAACCATCAGCTAAAAAGATTTTATAAAAGAGTTCAATGTGAGGTTATTTTTGTACATAAGTCGGTAGAGAAAAACAGAAATTGATGCCATACGCCGTCCGTGTAATTTAGACTCGGAGACCGAAAACGGTAAATATGATGAGGAGTCCATATTCCACTATACGTTGGGCTAAAATCTGGAAGTAGAAAAACGATCAGATTTGTACATCGTGTTGAATAACCGATGCCCATTCTAAGAAATGCTTGGGAGGTGCTGGGGTAGCTTTGAGTCTTGCCAAGGCCAATATTTTTTTGGGGGTTTTAGGTCAATCCTCTCAACAAATCTTTCTCCACTGTTTGGTTAACTGTGCAGCTAAGGAAAAAGCTGGCAAAAACAAATCACATTTCAGCAAAGAAGCTCGAGCGCTCACCTCCTCCCACCCATATGTAAATAATTCTTCCAAAACCAAATTTTCTGTTGTTCTTATGAATTTTCAGAAATTCCAAAAAAACATTTGCTGCTCCTTTTTGGGCAATGTGTGGCTATTAAGTCTTGCCTCGCAACAAATTTGCATATCACAACAAAAAAGTTTTTAAGCTTCTCATGCAACAAAAAAAAAAACAATGTACTAAACAATAACAATATGCAACCACTTGCCACAACTTAATAAACTCATTAGCAGCTGACGCAGTTAAGGGCGAGTTGGTTTTTTGGGCTGTCGGCGGTTAGCGGTTTGTTTGGCTCACTGCTCAGCTGACCTGAGTAAGACCGGTGGGTGGCGGATGTTGTTGAAATTGTTGTTTTTGCTTGTAGGCTTGATTTTGTTAGGTGTTTTGCGAAGTGTGGACTACAATAATATTTACACTTTTTAAAACTAAGATAAATCCACATATCTTTGGAAAGGCATTTTTTTGTTTTTGAATGCTTTTCACAAGTTAAAAACAATGAGATAAAATTATTATTATTATTTTTATTCTTCTGGATTAACTTAAAAAAAAAAAAAAATTTAAAATTAAAAATTTAAAAGAAATAAAAAATTAAATATCAGAAAAAAAAACAAAAAATAAAAATTTATCAAAAAAAAAATAAAAATTCAAACATAATCAGAAACAATCACATTTTTTTATTGTGACCCATAAAGTTATACATTTTGGGAAAAGCCTTTTATATTATTTTTGATTACTTTTCAAAAATTAAAAATTTTAAAAATAAGAAATCAAAAAAACAGCTATTAGGAACAATCAATTTTTTATTGTTTTTGAAAAATTAAAAATATTAAAACAAAAATAAAAATAGTAAAAATCTAAAAGAAATAAAAAAATAAAAAGTTATCATAAAAAAAATTAAACAAAAAATTATCAAAAAAAATATAAAAAGTCAAGCAATCAAAAACCATGATAATTTTTTGTTTTTGTTTTTGAATATTTTGGATTATTTCTAATTCATTTTTTTATTATGTACTTTTTAAAATTGTAGTTTACCCATAAAGTTATACATTTTTAGAAAGTAATCAAAAATAATAAACAAAAATAAAAAAATATAAAATATAAAAAAAAAATTTTTTTATTGTTTTAGATTAAATTTATAACACCTAAAAAAATTAAACAAAAATAAAAATATTATAAAGTATAAAGAAAATTTAAAAACTCAAAAATCGAAAAGAAGTAAAAAAAAATTAAAAATTATAAAAAAAAAATAAAAAAGAGGTCAAACATAATCAAAAACAATCACAGTTTCTTTATTGTTTTTAATTTTTTTTGTTTATTTTTTATTTTTTATTAATTTTTTAATTTTGTTTTTTTTTTTTTAATTTTTTTTTTGGATTATCTTTTATTAAATTTTTTTTTTATTTAAAAAAAAATTTTTTTAAATGTTTTTAAATTTATATTCTTGATTATTTTTTGTTGTTTTTTTATTTTGTTTTTGTTTTTTAATCTTTTTTTGGATCATCTTTCATTTAATTTTAAAAATTTTTTTGTTTGATTTGTTTTAAATTTGTTTTCTTGATTACTTTTTATTAATTTCTTTTATTTTGTATATTTTTTAAATTTTTTTTTGCATTGTCTTTTATTTAATTTTTTTTAAATCTTTTTAAATTTATTTTCTTGATTATTTTTTATTGATTTTTTTTTGTGTTTCAAAAGTTTTTTCTTATGTACTATCTTATAGAAATAATCTATTATTTTTGGTTAGTTTTTACCGCATGTGCTCGTGTTTGTCTACAACAATGCTAAAAAGTATTCAAAAACAATCAAAAGTTATAAGAAAAATTATTATTTATACATATTTTTCTTTTTGCTTAAATTTTTTTTGTTTATTTATTAAAATGATCATTAAAATCCACTCTAACCAGTATTTATTACTGTTACAAACTTGGAGAAAATTTAGGCGAATTTTTCTTACGCCCAATTTGGAGCGCTGATGAAATTTCCTAATTTTCCAAGCCTTGGCTGGCTGATTTTGTGCAAAAAAATTTGTTAAAAACACAGCATCAACAACGCCTTTCTTATATTCATCGATTGTCGGCGAGGTTTTATTTGTTCTCTCTCCCTCTCGACGCACCCAGCACTCAATCCAATACTAATCTTTATGCAATCAACAAACGGTAAATATTGTAATGAATACCACCGCTGGACATATGTTCGATGTGATTTTCGAGCCGTCGAATGTACACAAAAAAACTTTTCGGAAAAATTAGGTGTGCAAATATGTACTTGAGGCAAGAGATTAAGTTGTGAGCTCATCAGTGAAACTTTTGCGGACTAGAGCAATGAGTTCGAATGTCTATCAATATGCATATCACGTACTGAGTGTAATCCACTTTGTGGAACTAAATTGCGGTGATTTGTGTGAAGGGAGATCAAGCGGAGAGGAGGTGAAGTTGGCTGAATGACCTGCAAGCTTTGAGGGTGGATTTTGTGATAAGCAACAATTGGGATGGATTTTTAGAAAGATAAAAAGTCGTTGAGCATGCTAAATGTTAAATAGAGCTTTTTCTGGGGTTTGGTACTATTCTCAATAATAAAATCAACAAAAACAACAACAACAAGCAAAACAACAATATGGCTAACTCAATCAAGGCAAATCTTTCAAAAAAACATTCGTTACAAATTAAGCAGAGTTTTTCGGCTGAAAAAGCAAACACTCAGACAATTAGAGAACTGCATGGACTTCGTTGCTGTGGTCCTACCACCCACTACAACAAAATCTCTGCAATTCAAATGTGTGACGAATTGCCTAAAGCGCCAGCGTTCACTGTTTGTTGGACTCATACCAGCTTCGGTAAGATTTGTGGACGAATGCGACGAGTTGGACTTTTGAATTAGTTTCGTTAGCTTAATATGCGCTACACGTAGATTGTTGTTGTGGTTGTTTGTTTGTTTGTCTTTCTCGATTTGTTGTTTGTACCACAATTGTCCGGAAAGTGCGCCAATATTCGTTGAAGAATGTAGAACAAAACTCGTAAAGCTAATAAATAAATATTGGCTGATAGTTAGTTGGTTTATGCGGTTGCTTGGCTGCGAGGTGTGGGCTACCTCATTTCAGTCCTCGAGCGTGCGAAAGCTTCAACGTAAATGTAATTCTCTGAAGAGCACCCTGCTAGTCTTTGTTTTGGGGTAGAGTGCTCACGAATGATCATGTGGGTCGTCTTCGGTTGGAAGCACTGTGCCGAAGAGCTTTTTACATACCCTTCGGGACGGATAGTAGCCCACACAAAGAGAGACAGATGGCATAGGGGAGTAATAGGCAAAGGTCCATGTGAATACCCAGCTCTGGCTAGAACTAGTCTAAGATCCATAGGAAGTCCTGCTTAAGTGCTGCTACTAGACATAGGTTTTGTGGATATAGAGAGTCTGGTGGTCATTTGGAGTCGATTGGTGTTAAAGTTTATTTGCTCTTAATGGGAAGATAAGGATTTTATGGAGCTTGCGGTGCCAGTCCAGCAATTCAGAGAGCTTTTGGAGTCTCTTCACTACCAAAAATAAAGTATTTCGCTGCTACAGAGTGACGCAAAAGATGTGATTTCTTCGAAAAAAACTGCAGGTGTATCATAAAAGAAGTGGTCGAAGCTTATTAGCCGCCGCTGCGGTGAAAAAGGCTGCATTGGGATTTCTAAAGATCGCGATACTTGTGTGCAGCTTTTATGTATATATACATATATATGTATATATGGCGCGATATACAACAGTTATATCATCAACCTCCTAGGAGATTTTTGCGCCGAGCTTCTCTTCCAATTGGTGGTGTGCCGCTTTGAAAAATTGTTTCCTACAAATTGGCGGGACCTACGGTTTTTCGCCGACTCCGAACGGCATCTACAAAGCAGATGAATTTTTGCTGAGAAGCCTTTCATGGCAGAAATACACTCGGAGAGTTTGCCAAACCACTGCCGAGGGGCGACCCTTTTGAAAAAACTTTCTCAAACCACTTTTTGATGTAACCTGTACCAGGGCTCGAACCCAGACTTTTGGTGTGGTAGGCCGACAACACTACCTCCACACCACGGTGGCCGCCAGCTTTTAGTCTTCCCTAAATCCAGTCTGGATTTTTAAATATATACATTATTCCTCACTAGTACCCGACCCGATCTCATTCTTACAGAAAAGTTCAATAGAAATACCCTAATCGTGCTTAAAGCTCTTCAAGCTCCTTAAAGCTCTGCAAGCTCTACCCTAAATCCCCTCTGATTTTTCAAATATATGCAACCAGACCAATGTATCTTGTTCTTACAAAAAAATTCAATAGAAATACACAAATTGTACTTGAAAGCTCTGCAAGTTCTGTAAAGCTCTGAAAGCTCTTCATGATCTTCCCTAAATCCCCTCTGGTTTTTAAATATATGCAACCAGACCAATGTATCTCATTCTTACCAAAAAGTTCAATAGAAATACTCAAATTATGCTTGAAAGCTCTTCAAAGCTCCTTTAAAGCTCTTCAAAGCACACTGAGCTCTATTCCGTTTGTACAACTCAATTCACGGCAAACTCCAATGGGCTTTATGAAGACATTACAATTAATGTTTAATCTATTTTACTTTCATCAGAAAAAAAAGCAAAAACAACTACAACTACAACATTTCAATACGCATATCTAGAGCTAGAAAAACACCACTTCCACATTTTTTCCTATTAAACTTTTTCAAATGTTGGCATCCAAGCGTACATACATTCTTTGATCTCTATTTTAGTATGTAATGCGGAGGTAGCCAGAACAACCGAACACAAATCTAAACGTACAAGAAACCACCAAAGACGACGAGCGCAGGAGTCGTCCAAGATCGTCGTATACCCAGTGGAATTATTGGCAATCTTGTAGCGCGTGTTGTTGTTCTTGTTATTTTTGCTGTTTGCTGGCTGGCTGGTGTTGTTATTATGACTCTTTTTCAAAGTTTGTTGTTGTAATTGTTAGTTAAGTTTCGTTGATTGTTTGGTTGGAGGTTGGCTTGGTTGATCAACTTGTGCGCTTGCTTCTTGTTGTTGTTGTTGTTAGTGTTGTTGTTGGGCGCTTGTTAACCAAGTAGGCTTGTATTTGTTTGGCTTGTTGCTAAATAGCTGGGCGGGAACTCGATGATGAGTTGATGGGGCAATTATCTGCGGGAGGTCTGCATATTGGACGTCTGTGGCTGCAGCAGCACGTTGTCTCGCCGTCCGTCCGTCCGTACGTATGTTCATAATGTAGCAACAAACGTCGTCTGCGTCTGTTATGAGTACTTTAAAAGACCACAAGCTTGCACGAGCTCTACCGCGTCGAAATGCCACCGATGTTGTTGAGCATAAAAAGAAAAAAAAGGTGAATTACAACAACAAATAATACGTACTACAACAAAAGAAGAGTAAAAGAGTTCAACGCCAAAGGGTTTTTTTGTTGTCCAACTAAGGCTCCACTGTGTACTTTACAGCGCCGCCGATCATTTGGTGTTTAGCGAATTTTGCGCACCGTCCGCGCCCAGCATCTCCACTCCGAGTTTTTTTACTGCCGCTCATGGTGCCGTTGATGGCGTTGACGATGGTGCTGCTGTTGTGTGTGGCGTCGACGATCATATTGACGGCGCTGATGTGCTTGTTAGAGTTGGCGCCGTTTCAGCGATCGCTTGGCAGCTGCTTTGTGTGGCTGAGTTGGGCGCACTTTTTTGGGGTGCTGGTGGTGCCAATGTTGGCGTCATGAACGGCGTCGCTGGTGGCGCGTAAGCTTCTCACCCAAAAACCTTTCAAATGATTATGCGGCAGCTGCATCAAGCTCAAGGTGCAAAAAATATGTACGGCAGGACGGACGGACGGATGGACGGAAGGACGTATGATGCGTAGACACCAATGGCGCCCTGTGTGTGGTGTGTGAGGCTGGTGTGCTGGGTACGCGTGTTTGTGTCTTAAGCTATTTATGGCAGTATGCGTGTGGTAGGGCCAATCAGCTCAAGGGCATACAAGTTGGTGGCAAAAGAATGCAAGAAATCAGCGAACATTTTACATTGGTCAGCTGTATGGCGCCGTTGCTGATGTGGGGGGAGCAGAGGTGGCGAGTTGTTAATGGTGGTGTTTGTGTTTTTGTGGTCGCATTCAATCATTTGGATATACATACATATGTATGTTTGCTCAATTGCACGAAGCTCGTCACGTAGCCGCAGCGTAGCATGTTCCAAACTCTTCAATCAACTTTTTCATTTTGAAAGTCCTAGATGAACTCATTTTTGGAGTCCTAAATAAAATCATGTAAAGTATAATCGAGACATACAAGGTAAGATGGCTCTAACTCCAATTCGACTAAGTAGTCTTTTATACCATTTATCAAGATGACTGATTCTCAATTACTTCGATAGTGGGAGCTAGTCGAGTCTCTAAAGAGCAACCCTAGACCATTTTAGGAAGTTGTTTTTAATGAACATTGACGATTACTCAAGCTAACGTCAACAAAAATTTTGTAAATAGGCTGTTTTCGCAATCGAGTCTCGAAATTGCTGCATACGAAATCAAGAAAATCTCTCTTCTCTCAACATCTATCAAAGTAAGTTGCGCGCCTAGAGGTTTTAGCATACGACTTCAACTACATACACCGCTAAATGGAGTGTTAAGTGGTTCGAGTCTCGAAAGTGTAGCAGTCGAAATGTGAAGAAATTATTATTTTTTTCACGTATGTCCCAGTGCGCTATTGAACCCATAGGTTTTAGAATTCAACTTAGCGCACTGGAAAATGCAGCTTTACGGGTTTCGAGTGTCGAAAGTGAAACATATGACACATGAAGAAAGTTCGCTTCTCTCAATATTAATGCAAGTGGGTTACGAAAATGGTTGATTTTCCTACGAATTCAACTAAATAAGCTTTAAATTTGAATGTTCAATTTCGAGCCTCGAAATATAAAACATACAAAATTTAATAAAATTATTTTATTTCAACATTTACTGTCGGTAGTTACAAACCCGGTGGTTTTGTCATTCGAATGCATTACATGGGCTTGCAAATTAAGTTTTTAAGATACCGAGTCTCGAAGGCAAAGCCCGCGAAAATTGTAAAAAATTCTTTTCTTTTAATCATATTTCTAGTGGGCTGCGTAGCTGGTAGTTTTGGCACACGATTTCGACTGAAAGCCTTGGTAGACGAATTATCAAAAGTTTCGAGTCTCGAATTAACAACAAACAAATATTAAAAATATTATTTCCCTTCGCATAAACTGCAGTGGATTTAGAAGCTAAGAGGATACATATATCATGCGAATTCTTTTTCATGTGTTGGAAAATTTAAGGCTTCGAGTCTCGAAAATGAAATACTATTATTTCAACAATAGTTGTCCCTGGTTACGAACCCGGTGGTTTTGTCATTCGAATTCATTACATGGGCTTGCAAATTAAACTTAAGGCTTCGAGTCTCGAAAATGAAATTATTTTATTTCAACATTAGTTGTCGTAGGTTAGGAACCCGGGGGTTTTGTCATTCGAATTCATTACATAGGCTTGCAAATTAAATTTAAGGCTTCGAGTCTCGAAAGCACAACATATGAAATTTAAAGAAATGCTTCTTTGCCTTTAATGTGACTTCCAGAGATTTTTTGTTTTTTTTTGTTTGATTTTCTGTATTTTATTGCTGTTTTGGTTTTTTTGTGTTTTTGTTGTTTTTTTTTCGTATCTTTTTGTGCATATTTAGACCAAGTTTTCAATTTCTTGCTACCCCTGGCCTGTTCATTTTTTTTAGTTGTGCAATAAACATGCTGCTTAAATTAGTAATCTCGTCAGTCACTCTCTGCCTTTCCACCGCGCTCCGCTACCGAAAGGTTCTCGAACAAAAAGCAATAAAATTTGTGTCGCTTTGCATACGAAACCTCCCTTCAACTCGCAGCGGTCCAACGCCACGCACCAGCAACGCTTGCTTGTCCTCCTCACCCCAAGCAGCAAGCGGTATGCCACAAATTAACGTAAAGCGCATTTAAATTTGTCAACGCTTTAAAGGCAACAACAACAACAACAAAGGCAACAGCTAATACAACAACAAGCAAAGTCAAGCAGTTATCACTTTGCTGGGCGGGGTAGGGTTAAGCAAATAAATAAGAGATTTGTTTCTAAATTCAATTTTATTGAGTACAAAAACAAATAAACAAGCATGCAAACATAGCAGAAAAAAAGTGTTATAAAAAACACTACAACAACAACAAAATCTATTAGAAGTTGTCTTTTGGGAGCTACGCTTCGTGTGGCTGCTTTCACGCGCATTTGCTGGGTCGCGTGTGCGTTAATTTCTGTTTGCCACAAAATGTGGCAAATGCAGCATTAGCGAACGTATACACTCATAAATGAGTTGGCGCAGCGGGAGGGGTAGGGGAGGAAGGAAGCATCAAAAAGTGTAGCAGTGAGTTGAGCATGAAAACGCGGAGGATGGGTGCTAAGCTTTGCATATTCAAATGACATCAAATGCGGCAACCCTCGCGCCAACATAAATCACAAAACGTACTACATTCAAATTTGTTTGGGCAATAAAGCAAACAACAACAAGTATAGCAGAGTAACAACAACAGCAAACCCGCATTAGCGCATTTCGCCAACCACTTCCTAGAGCGCAGAGATTACAAAACTTTTCGACTGCACCAACTTGGCGTGCTTGGTTGGCTGTGGGTGTTGACAACCAGTAAATGCAACAACAACAAGAACAACAAGCACGTTGAAAGCAAAGCAGCCGTAATGCTGTTAGTCACATTTAAATATTCACGCGTAGCGCATCAAATTGTAAATCATGCCACTTGCCACAAAATGAGTACGCAGCTCGTGGTTTGACGGCTTGAATGAAAATCGTTTGGGTTGGGCAGTCGAATTTATGCGTTGCAAGTTTTTAATGGTCGCAATGGGTTAAGGGGTGTAAATGTGAAGCAATGAAGCTGCGGTGGGCTGGGAAACCTAGAATGATGGGGCAATTCTGGGCTTCTGTGTTGGAGCATGTATGAAGAGCTCAAAGAGACAAAAGAGCTGGCAAGGTCAATTTAGAGCTCAAATCATCTGAAAACAAAGGACAAACTGCTTTTACAACAATAACAGTCTGCTAATTAGTAAGTTGATTCCGAGAATCTGCAACCAACTCTTCTAATCGAAGATCCCAGTAGGTCCTAAACTGTGTTCCATAGCATTGGGCTGAGTACGGACCCTTGTGGAGCGCCATCTCTAACGGGGAGCTTTGCCATGCCAACTGATGTCTCGTATCTGCGTATGCTCCTTCTGAGGTAGTAGAATATATCTATTAGAACCAGTTTATCTGGAATCAGAGCTGGGGAAATAAGGATTATTATTACATTTTGATAACTTATGATTACGATTACTTGCAGGATTATGATAACTGTAATTGTAATCGAAAAAAACATCCAGTTTATCTGGAATCAGAGCTGGGGAAGTAAGGAGTATTATTACATTTTGATTACTTATGATTACGATTATTGTAATTGTAATCGTAAAATTTGGAGGATTATAATAACTGTAATTGTAATCGAAAACAACAGGATTAAAATTGTAATCGAGAAAAGATATGATTACAATTAGAGTAATCGTAATCATAAAAAATTCAATTACGATATCGTTAAATTTTTATGATTACTATTACAGTAATCGTAATTGAAATTTGTATGATTTTATCATTACAGTAATCGTAATTGCAATTTTCATGATTACCATTACTGTAATTGTAATCCTATAAACTTTTCGATTACGATTACTGTAATCATAAAAATTTCAATTACGATTACTGTAATCGTAATCTAACACAAACATGATTACCATTTCTATAATCGTAGGATAGTAGGGATTACAATTACAGTAATCGCGAAGAAACGACTAGTTCGCTGTTGTGCATCCATTTGAGTAACGAAGATTTAGATATTTTGACACCAATGAAGCATCAGGAAGTTTTTCTGTATGCCGCTGTTTAAGGACTCTGTGATTGTAATCTCCTTACAAGCACTAGGCGCCTGATTTTGTCTCACAGATTGCCTGATTTTTGTTTTACTTCATTTTACAACTTTTTATTCCCACCAACATCGCTTCGCAGAATTCTCTCACACAAATTTTCCCAACATGATTGGCAATTTTTATCGCTTCGCCGTTGTAACACCCCACATTAAATGCCACTTCATTGCTTTCACTCACTCACTCTCTCTACCCCCCCATGGGCGTTCTCATCAGCTTTCTACCTTCCGTTTTTCAATCGCTTACTTTTATTGTTGTTGTTACTCTTTTATTTATTGCCACTTCACACAAAGCCATTCTAGATTTTATGCGCTCATAAATGTTTAGCCGTCGCCACAATGATGCTTTTGTCGGCGAAAATCGTGCGCTTTGATGCTGTTCGGGTGTACGGGTGTAGGGGTGCAAGGGTGTAGAGATGTGCACATTGTAAGTTGTTGTTTGGATGATGCGCCAAAGTTTGGTGAGCTGTTGGGCTGAGGGCTTATTGGTTGGATCATAAAGCTTGATTTTAATCCTGAATATTGCCACCAACGAAGCAATCGAATGTTTATTGGAACTTCAATCGTTTTATGGTTAATGTTGTTGGAGTTGTTGTTGTTTTGGTTTGCTGCCAATTGAGCTACCGTTGGCAATATTGTTGCTGATTTTTGTATGTAGACGTTTTTGTTGTTGTTGTTGGCCACACACACATTTGCATGCAGTTCATTAAAAATTCATGTAAATTTTTGTGGCAGATGATAATTTTCGTTATCGTTGAGGAGGCACAAATTAACTC
>OX608081.1:72639194-72824248 GCA_951509765.1 Sphenella marginata | reverse complement strand
CGCCCATTCATGCTCCACGTCTCGAAATCGTTCCACTCAACTGGCAATTGGCTAAGGCTAAGGCTGTGGCAAAAACATAAAAACAAAAAAATGAGGCCAAAAAGGTGCAAGCATGATTGGGCAGCCATTTTATGGTTATTTCATATTTTCTGGTTTCATTTTGTTGTTTTTGGGATTACAAAGAAACACTGGTCACATTTCTTTAAGGCCCACGGAGCTGCTGTCAACTGTAAAGAACTTTCTATAGAACCCAGATAACCGTCTGATAAGTCGGTAGCTCATTTGGTTTAGGATACCGACCCTTCAAACTTACCTTGTTCAGTCAATGCTCACTTTGGGCCATGGCGGTCGGACTCTTATTTCTTTCACACATGACCATGTTGCTCTCAGAGAAGGGGAGATCCTAGCATAAGATATCGCTGTGTCCAACCTAGGATGCTCCTAAAATCCCTTAAGGCGTGTCGATTCAAAGGTTCATTTCAGCTTAATGACCTTCTCTTGGGTTGTCAGGAGAATAACTCAAGTGAGGGCACAATTCGTCAAGTTTTTTTAATCTCGTAGCTTGAATCTAGCATTCCTTAAATCTGTCCGAAAAGGATGTCATCTTATTTCAATGAAGCTTTAACATTTAAACGATTTTGGCAGACCAACATAGCTCGTCAACGCTTTCCTCTAACTGCCAACCGGATCCCGTTGGAAACACCACGCGATTGCAAATCTGCCACCAGTTGGTCCTCCACTCAAAGTATGGTCTCCATGTTCCTATGCTTCCTCCAGCAGGTATCGATAAGAAGGGATACCATAGATGGGTTCCGGCCCGGACTCAAGGCTGCAAGATCTAAATTCTACGATGTTACTTTAGTTGCCTAAGGACTCTGATGTTACATCCACCTAACTGATTCTTGAAATCCGGTCCAATTATTGAGCTCAAAATAGCTTACCCTTTCAGACGGAAATAGTTAGGATTTTTTTTAAATTAGAAACCGTAGTCTTAAATAAGTCAGAAGTATCCATTTATCAAGCAGCTTAAAGAAATGACCAATCTGAATTTCTTCTCAACAAAAGGTCTTTGAAATGAAGCTTCACTAGCGTTAATCTAATATACTCGTACGTGAACACAACAAATTTGAGCCTGCTACCCTAAATATTTTAAGAGCGAGAGAGTACAACTAAAAAGTATGGGAATGACTTCCAGTAACTTCTGACTATTTCTGGCTACTGCATACTCGTACGGGAACTCAACAAATTTGAGCGTGGTACCCTAAATTTTTTAAGAGCGAGAGAGTACAACAAAAAAGAATGGGAATGACTTCCAGTAACTTCTGACTATTTCTGGCTACTTCATACCTACTCGTACGGGAACACAACTAATTTGAGAGTGTTACCCTACATTTTTTAAGACCGTGAGAGTGCAACTAAAAAGTATGGGAATGACTTCCAGTAACTTCTGACTCTTTCTGGCTACATCATACTCGTACGGGAACAGAACTAATTTGAGAGTGCTACGATAGCGCCTCTAACGGCCAGTGTACGTAACAAAATTTCCAACGGTACTAAAAGTATGCGAGAGGTAGCGAGCTCTAAATTATGCGGCGAAAGCGTTCTTTCAAAAACATTCGGCAACCTTCAGGGAATAATCGCATGCGCCAAAGAGGAGAGCGCGAAGTAGCTGTCAGAATCAATAAGATAAAATACCGTAATGACACACTCTGTATGCTCGCATTTAAAAGGTTTTGACATGAGTACAAATAAACGTCTTTGGGCAAAAAAAAAAAACAAAAAAAAAGGAAAAAAAATTCTGGAAAACTGGAGCGACAAGCAGCAAAAACTGAAATTGACTTATTCAGTGGTTCCCTTTTTCGGTGAACTTCATGAATTTTTATAAATAAATTTTACTAAGTAGGTAGCTCACTTAATTAAGCGTATTCCATATATTGCACTACATACATATTTATTTATTCATGATTTGATTGGTGTTGTCTTTGTGGCGGCCCACTGATGCTTACCTTACTTTCCCTATTTCTCTTACACGTCATGGACGTGCTGGTATGGAATTGATAAAGCGTAAAATGAAGAGAATTCAAGGAACGTTCACAATGTCAGACAATTCACACCTGCGGCAAGACGTACGAATATATAAATGCGTCCCAAATATGGGAGAGGGCGCGACAAAAAAGCTTACGCGTTACGGAAAAGGAGAAACGGCGTTGCCAGATCTGGATTTTTTTTTTGCAATTCATGCTGCGTGGAAGATTTTTAGTTGGTTTTGGATATGCGAAGCTGGTGAATGGTCTCTTCGATTTATTCTTCATCAGCTGAGCCTTAACCTTTCTTTTTAAATTTCCCTCCCCTACTCTTAGCTTTTTCTTTCCGGCTCACTGCTTCACTTTAAGAATACCCCTATATTCTTGTGTCGATGACAATTTCGTGATGTTACCAGTTGTGTAGGCACTAGGATTTTTTCTGCAAACAAACGTCTGCCAGGATTCATTATTGAGCCGCCATGCCTAGAGTCCGAGCTTCGAGTAGTATTTGAAATTTGTTTTGTTTTTTTTTTTGTAGAGAAAAATGGCCGTTCAACTCACATCGCACCTGAAACCAGACTTGTTAAATAATGATTATTAATCTTAATCATTGATAATCAAATTATAGTTTTTGTTATTTTTGTAATAATTGATTAAGTAAGATGATCGAACATTTTTAGAGTAATTAATCGATTAGGATTACATTTTTTGTTCGATTAATGACTATTTACAACGTTTTTAAATTTAATCCTAGGATGAATCAAATTAATCAGAGTTTCAATTTGATTGAAG
This sequence comes from Sphenella marginata, assembly GCA_951509765.1. Classification (NCBI taxonomy): domain Eukaryota; kingdom Metazoa; phylum Arthropoda; class Insecta; order Diptera; family Tephritidae; genus Sphenella; species Sphenella marginata. The sequence goes on along the minus strand of OX608081.1, from coordinate 72,821,432 downwards.
TATTGATTAATTGCGCTTAACGAGGATTAATAAGTGCCATTTATGAGGAAAAAAGGTATCCTATATGACTCTTATTCAAGCTCATATAATATATGGAATCAGGCTCATATCGGACGACCATCGCAAGAAGGGAAATACCCTCATTTCGGACTCATAAGCGGGCTCATAAAGAGCATAAACGCTCTCATTTAAGACTCTTTTCTGACTCATGTATGACTCCTATGGTTTGCTGGGAATACATACCTTTTTTGGATGATTTAAAAAAAAAAACGCAAAATTGTAATAATTTTAAATTTTAATTAATATGAAATAAATTTGTTATTAATCCTTATTAATCGCGATTAATCAAAAATTTTAATCAAATTGAAATTTTGATTAATTAATCCTAGGATTAAATTTGAAAACGCAATTAATCTTAATTAATCCTCACTAATCGAACACAAATTTTAGTCCTAATCGATTAATTATTTTCAAAAATGTTCGATTACCATAATTATTCAATTAATTTAATAGAGCAGTTTAATAAAATTGATTTTTAATTTTTATCCAGATTTAACAGGTCTGCCTGAAACTTTAGCTGTCACATTCCACTCACAGTATTTGACTGCTCAACCATGGCTAAGTACTCGAACAACTCTAACAAGACAAAAGTTCATAAAAGAAAAAAGTACTCTACATCTACAGCCATATTGACAATATTACAACACATTGAGTTGTTGTTCTTGTAAAGCGAGTAAAAAAAGTTTGGAACAATTAGGAAAACACATTAGACCCATAATGGATTAGAAATGGTAGCTGGATTAAGAAGTATGTATTTAGTTTTTTTATTTTTTTATTTTGGCTTACAAATACTAGTTACAACAACAATATCTTTGTTGTTGTTTTAATTGTTGCATGCATTGTTGTTGTTGTTGTGCTAATTGCTTGTTGACTTTGTTGCAGTTTGGCTGTCAGTTCAGGTAGTTGCCTTGTTTTGTTGACTAGTTGTGATCCTCTTGGTGTTGTTGTTTTTGTTATTGTTAATGCTGGCTAGCAGCATCTTCAGTCAACATTGTTGCATCCTCTCCCAAAAGGAAACATACTAAAGAAGCAGCGTAGGAAACAATTTTAAATGGCCGGCATTTGGCAATTCAGTTTGTCATTTATTTATTCGAGCATTCTGCGTTAGGGAAACTCAGCTTGTTTTTTATTTTTTTGATATTTTTTTGGGTCAGCGAAAGGGGTTAGGCAATAGGGTGGGTTGACGAAAATTTTTTGGATTTCGTATTTTATAAAATAAAAATTGGAGGATAATCAATTATTTGAAGTTGTGGAATTGTCTACGAGGCAGACCTGTTAAATAACGATTATTAATCTTAATCATTGATAATCAAAAAATTTTTTTTTTAGTTTTGAAATAATTGATTAATTATGATAGTCGAACATTTTTAGAATACTTAATCGATTAGGATTAAATTTTGTGTTCGATTAATGAAGATTATTGAGGATTTATGTCGTTTTCAATTTAATACTAGGATTAATCAAATAAAAAAAAAATTCGATTAGTTTAAAATGTTTGATTAATTGCGATTAACGAGGATTAATAACAAATTTTAAATATTTCAATTTTAATTCCTTCCAACTCTTTCTCTCTTTCTTCCTTTCTTCACCCTTGCCACAGTAAGAGTTGCTTGCCTGTGTCTTCAAACATCCATCTATTTTATTGTTGTTTGGCCTAGAGGAGGTCTTACCGCAGTTAGCCTCATAAAACTCACCTTCACCAGAGTTTTTAAAATCACGTCCACCCTTCCAAGGAGATCATAGCTAAGCCAGGTTTGAGGATAAATGGCTTGGGTTTTAACTGATTACGAGTGGGCATGCTGGCTAAGTAGGTCGCAGTATTGTTACTACAACAACAACTGCATGTCGAGTTTCTGTTAGAACGCAATAACTTCGTATTAGCTGGGAATTTTTATATGAAAGCTGCAGTGAATGAGTTTTTAGATTCGTCCAACAAATTTTCATTTACAACTCCTTGAGCTCTCCTGGCTGAACTCCAGACTGGTATCTTAAGACTTCGCTGTGTTTTTGAAGCTTTTTGTTTGGCATAGCAAACCAAGGACGTGAAGTGTAGTACATAGGCTCTGAACTTTTAAGAGATGCGGGATGCAGACTTTAGTTCGACGGCCGACTGGAAGAGCAGCCTTTTATGACTGTCTGTTCGAAAACTCTTCAATTCAGAAAAGTTACAAAGTGGAAGTCGGAGAGGAACTCAACTGTTTTAAGCCGTCTTTTGGAACTAGTTCTGAGAGAGTGCTAGGTTAGTCAAATTTCTGGGTTAAGTTCATCAAATGTCTGATTTCGGTAACTAAGTTAGGATGTTCTTCCACTCAACCATCGTCAATTTATCACCTCAACCCCTTCCTCCTCTCTTTAAAATTTCTTGCTCCACACCCAAAATATCTCACCCTTTACGTCTGCTGCGCCTCTAAGTCCCAACTAACCTCGGGCTATATGCGCTTATTAGCCTGCTAGCTCCTTTCAAGCACTTTTTCTTTTGCAAATTGACTTGTTAGGCGCTTCTAATTGTGTGTAAATAGTTAGCAATGAAGTGTCTTTTTTGTAAGTGGGTTTGGGAGCGTTAGAGGTGCGCTAAAGGGTGTACATACATCAGTCTTGCAAGGATTTTGTCTGCGAAATTTTCATTTTCCGCTACACTGACCCGCTGCTAAGTCCTTCATCATATCCTCGCTCCATAGCTCTAAGCTCGTTTGTTTAGCTCACTTTTGTTTACATTTTTTTTCCATTCTGCTTGCTTACTAAATACTTCCCAAGTCTGCTGCAAGTCCCTCTGCAAGTCCTTTTGTTTGTACCCTGCTCACATACTCGTGTGTTTGTTTGTGTTCCAAATTTCACATAGTTTTTTGTTCTGAAACTATTTTGTTTACCAAAACCCTGCATCTCTTTTTTTTTATTCTTTTTAATTTCTTTTATTTCAATCTTCTTCTTCTTGTATATATTTTTTTTCACGTCCTTTCAATGATACTTTTCTTGTCGTTGTTGTTTACATTGTTTCCGCGCTCATCTTCAAAATCGTTTTGAGTGCGCTCTGCTGCGCCTTGTCGTTTGACCTGCATGCTACATCACATATTTGTATAGCGCCCTCACTTGTCTTGGCCTAATGATGATATCCTTAATTTGTATCCTTTGGCTGTCGCAATTGTTGAAGCGTTTTATCCGTTTTGCCTTCTGTTTGGCTTGCTGTGTCCTATTGTGTGTTTCTTCTTAAATAATTTTGTATTCACTTTTTCATTCGATTGTTTTGTCCAATCAACTTTTTTCTCGCATGCAACTTTTTTTGTGTTCGCTAAATTTCATTAGTTGCCATCCAACGTCGGAATTCTGTATGAATTGTTTGTGGATCAATGATTCGTAATGAATTTCTTTGCTTAGTTTTTCTTGCTCCCTCGCTATGGTCTCAAATTCTTTTACTCGGTAATTAGAAAACGAATTGCATACACAAATATTTCGGAAATGAAAGTGTCTGTCTTTTTCGTTTCATTCTACCCACTATTTGAGGTTATGTTTGCGGTTAAGCTAAACTAGATCTGTTAATTATGGATTAAAACTAAAAATCAATTATATTAAACTGCTCTATTAATTTAATTAGGATTAAATCTTGTGTTTGATTAATGAGGATTTATTTTGTTTTAAGATTTAATCGTGGGATTAATCAAAATTTCAATTTGATTAATATTATTGATTAATAGCGATTAATGAGGATTAATAACAAATTTGAAATATTTCAATATTAATTAAAATAACAACTTTTCCAATTTTGTGTTTTTTCTTAAAATCATCCAAGAAAAAATTTTATATTCCTAGTACACCATGGGAGTCATACATGAGTCAGAAAGGAGTCCTAAATGGGAGCGTTTATGCTAAATCCAAAATGAGTGTATTTCCTTATATCATATGAGCTTGAATAAGAGTCATATAGGACACCTTTTTTTTATAAATGGCACTTATTGGACTCAAACTGCTTTTAGTCCTCGTTAATCGCAATTCATCAAAATTTTTAATCAAACTGAAGTTTTGATTAACTTGATTAATCCTATTATTAAATTTGAAAACGAAATAAATCCTCATTAATCGAACACAAAATTTAATCCCAATCGATTAATTATTCTAAAAATGTTCAATTATTACAAATAATTTAATTTGATTATCATTGATTAAGATTAATAATCATTATTTAACAAGTGTGAACTAAACAGGTCTAACAGACGTTTATTACAAAAAATTTAATTTGATTATCAATGATTAAGATTAATAATCATTGTTTAACAAGTCTGAACTAAACAGGCCTAACAGACGTTTACGGATGATTTCAACTACACTCAAACTCGAGCTCAGTCTCACATGCAATACGCGACGGAAACTGAACTCTGGAATCAAAGAGGGCGTTTTATGTGTTTAGCCTTAGCTTAAGTGTTTGCCAAATTGAATTTGCTAAATCCTCAGCATTAATAAATACTTCACTTGCTAATCACAGTGGCGGCGGCATTTTTAAGACGGCTTACTTAACGTTTTGTTCCAATGGAGAGCTCAAAAAAATATATTGGACAAGTAAATGAAATATGGTGCTTGAAAATGAGAGCGGATTTGAAATTATTGCCTCTCGACTAACCTTTTTTTTTAGCTTGAATTGTTTTTGAATTTATTTGCTTCTTTTTCTGAAATGTTTATGTAGCTCTATTACTGAGCTGCGGCTTATCCTTTTTGTGAGCGCTACTCAAATAGTAGTAAATAGTTGGGTTTTATTGTTGTTGCATTAATTGTTTTATATGCCGGGATGGCTATTGTCTTTTGGTTTTAGGTACTTAAAATTGTTGCGGCCTCAAAATGCCGCCTCTGCGCATTAGGGTGGGTTGGAAAAAACTTTTTTTTTTTTTTTGCTTAATAAGTATAATTTATAAAAAAAAAAGAAATATTAAAAAAAAACAAAAAAGAAATAAGAAAAATAGAAAAATTATTTTATGTGGTATAATTTTTATTTTATACAAAAAAAATTTAAAAAAGAAATAGTTACTCTATATTTTGATATGACGAGTTGGACGGTTCAAACAAAAATATTTTTACTATTTTATAATTTAGGTTTCAATAATTTAAAGATTTTTAAAAAAAAAAAAAAAAAACAAGAGTTTAAAAAAAAATTTAAAATAATTTTCAGTTTTGTTTAAAAAAAAATATTTTTTGTCCATAATATTTTTATTTAAATATTATTTTTTTTGGTTTGGCATCGAAATATTTCTTGGGCATATTTGGAAATTATAGCTATAGCGGATATTTTTGCGTTTTTAAACTCACAAAAAAAAAAAATTTAATAAAATGTAAGGAAATTTTAATTAAAATTAAAGAAAAAAAAAATTATTAAAAATTTGATAAAACATAAACAAACTTCAATTAAAAAAATAGAAAAAAAGTTAATTAGAAAAAAAAATTATAATTGTTTAATTACTATTATCTTAAAATTTAAATAAATAACAAAAAATGAAAAATTTAATAAAGTATAAAAAAACTTTAAATAAGGAAAGTAAAAATAATTTTAATTAGAAAAAAAATTATAATTGCTTAGTTTCAAGCTTTAGAACGCTCGCGAAAATTGCCAAATACTCCCTTTAATACAAATTCTTATCTCATCCTAACAAAACAAAAAAACATTTCGACCCACCCTACTGTATACAAATTCCACAACAACAAATGAAGAAAATAGTAACAGGATGAGCATAATTACTTTTGCCACAATTATAGGATTAGTTTATAGACCAATAATTTTGAAAAATGCTACCGGTTAGCTGTCCTCATTTACTATTGTTACTTTTATAAATACCTTTAACCCATACAGACACAATGTATTACATGTGTGCCTACTTAAGTAGAGCCTAAGTATTTATGAATATAATAGTTTCTATTCATTATACCAGACTTTTATACTGCTTTCCTGTACTTTTTGTTTGTTCTTTTCTTCGTTACATTTTTTTTATTTTGCTCTTCTTCTTCTTGTATTTACGCTATTCACTCGCTAGAGCAAACAACTTAATTGGTTTGGTTACAAAAGCCAAAATATATTCGCATACAACAAAGATACCAAACAGTGAGTACTCGTAATTTGGACTGAGACAATTGTGACAAAGAGTGACAAAGGCTGATTGTTGAAAGGATAAACGTTAATTGTTGGCGCGGAAGTACTTAGGTGCGCATAGCTCTGGAGGTTCAAAAAAAGGTAAGTATGGCTTTAACTTGAGAACAGTTTCTTTACTTCAAAAGTACGCTGCAACTCTGATTCCGAAACTCAATTATCTACATTCTTTGGTGCCTAATCTTATAGTTAGGTTGAGACAGAAAAAAGGCAAAGCACCTTGTCTTATGCCGTCGCATGAAATCTTTGTGTCCATGGACTTAAACCTCCATAAACTTTAAAACGTCTCTCACTTTTGCCGTCCTTCAGGGGCGCTCCATATTTCAAATCAAACTTTTTAAGAGCCAGCCATGTCAGATTGCTGCTCCACGGGAGCTCAGAGATATGAACTTGCGCTCAGCTTGGTTTTAGAATGGCAGTAATGCCGACGCTGGGATGTTTTATAAAGCGCAAAGAAGAATTGGTCGGCATACTGGTGGTCATATACTGGTGGACGTTCACTGGAAGCGGAGCGATTGAGTCGAATTTACGGCTATTGCTCTTATTAGATATCATCTCAAGTTTTTGAGTTACGGTTTTCGGTCTTACTTTTTTTCTCTTGTCGTCTTTTCTGTAGACATCTCTGTCTAAGCGTTGGGGGGGCGAGTAGTTTTTTATTTTATTTAAGATAAAAGCGCGGTATGGCCTTCTCATTTTCGCTTGGAAAAACCCCATTTGGGTTATGCAGCCATAAACTATATGTTCAGAATATTTCATAAGCTGGTTGCAGAATATTTCATAAGCTCATTGCTGAAGTCGCTTAAACCATATCTATTAAGCTTACAAAAGCTGCTCTATAGGCGACGGCTTTCTTCTGCGCAACGAAGCTCTCACTCATCGGTTCAAACTTTAGGTCACAGATTAGTCTTCCCCAACGGACGTAGGTTGGTTGATATTTCAACGGCTCTAAAATGAGACTTATTTGAGCGTTCCTGGACTCCGCTCTGAAGACGGCCAAACGCTCAAGGAAAATAGCCAAACAAGCCTTTTGAGCCTTAGGACAAGATTAGGACTGCGATTACTCTTCTAACTCCACTACTCTTCTCAATTAAGTACTAAATCAAAACCAAACCAATACGAGCTCGCGATCTCATGAAGGGTATACCCGCCTCTGCAAGCTTAAGCAACGCGATAATCAAACGCCACTAAGGGTTGAGAGCACTTCAACCTACTACTCCAACCTTTGTATTGTTCTTGTCATTGTCTTGACATTGGTACTTGTCAAACTTTGACAAGAATCAGCAGAAAAACAATACCAAATTTCAGCTACAAGCTGACATCTTTACAATCGCCGGTGAGTAGCTCAAAAAATCACCAAAAACTGTCCACACACACACACACGGAAAGCACGCAGACAAAAACGAAGATAGAGCTGTGGCGCCGGACGCGTTTGTCAGGATTGCTAACGCTTAAGCGCCAGTTACTTGCCGCTGACCGTTTGTCCCCCCCCCTCCTTGTGAAGGAAGCTTTTGTTTGCTTATTGTTTTTTTTTTTCGGGGCATTCATTGTGCGTCTTTGGGTCTTGGTTCATCAAAAGATGCCGCCCTACGCCAAGCGCCGGCGCCTGTGTGCATGCGCGCCAACAAAGCCGCGCCAACAGGCGCCACCAACACTGAACTGAATTGAATACTAGCGCGCCACATTTTAGTTTGTCCCCTACAGCTACCAGCAACCTCTTCGCAATTCAAGAGTTGTGAGTTTGTTGGTTCAGCTCAATGCACAAATCGATTAGGTCGACGCGTCTCACAAAACTTAGCTGCGTGGTACAATGCAATCGACGATTTGCAAAATGGACAGACAACAGTAGAGCGCTTCGAAGTGGTTGCATGGCGAGACGCATGCGCAGCGGAGGTTTGAAGGTAAGAAGCTCCGTACGCTGAAATTGTGTTAACAAGATGGAAGTGGAGCAACCTGGCGCGCCGGTGGCACTTTAGCCGCATTGTTTATGGCGCTCTTGCGCCAATACACATTCTTCCGGCTGTTTGGGGTAGTGCTATTTTGTTTTTGTTCTTCTTATTCTTCTTGTTGTTTTTGGTGTGCTGCGGTATTCACCAATGGCGCCATGGCGCGATTATGTGTTCTCAACGTTTGTCGAAACGACGGTGGCTTGAAAATATTTCACGATGGCGCAATGGCGTTTGCCGAATTTTTCAATCGTGTTTCTGGGTTTTTCTACCGACGTCGGTGGCGTCGAGTTGTATGTAGATTGCATGGATGGGTGTATGGTGGGAGCGGTGAAGAGTTTAGGTGGGCGCTTAGCTTGGAAGAATTTCTCAATTGTGTGCCGCAAAACGTTTTACATTCTTTTGAATTGTGGGCTAGAGGAAGCTCTGGAGCGCATATTTGGACAGCCGGAAGATTTGGGTAATTTGGAATACAAGGACAGTGCGTCTTTCGAAGTGATGAAGCGCTGCAAGTCCTAAATAAAAAAAAATATTAGTTAAAGACTCCAAAGGTCCCGATTTCTGTCTTTCCATTGAAGGTTCATAGCAGCGACAGTAACCGCAACGGTAGTCCTGTCCTGGGCTCAGCCTTACTACTGGAGAAAACTTACATTATTTTGCAAAACTTCGTTTTTTCTGCTGCTCCAACCATATCTTCCGATTCGAGCTCTGTAAGCTCAGTTTGTAGTCGATTGATTCAAAAGTTCTACATTTAAGTCCTTTAGACGCTGTTCCACTGCCATCTAGAGCTTGACGAGCAGTACAAAACGAGGTATCAAAGATCCTTCAAACAAGCTTTCTTTTCCTCTCGAACCATAGGGCTTCTGTGGCCAAATTAGATGAAATGCTGTCTCTTTACCTCTCCCATTTCCAGTGCCGACTTTCCTCTCAAATCAGATAAGGAACTTGGGAGATGTTTTCCCATTCTTGTTCGCGAGCTTTGCCGTTTTTGGATGTATTCGAATGAGTCTAAGCGGTTGACGACTGACCTTCCTTGCGGGTTCCGGGGTTTAGAATTTATCCGAGGTAAGTCTGTCTGTGGGGGAAGGCCACTAGACTCACATCAACTGTGGGGTCAAATAAATCGTTCACGCGGAAATCGGCCTAGCACTAGGCGCTCGTAATACTGGAGCGCAGCGAACTCATCGTGTCAAAGGACTATCAATATCCTATTCCATATTTTCAAGAAGTAAGAACAGTAACAATAGCCCAGATTGGATTTTGAGCAGTCGGATTGTGACTCAAGGAGACTAAACTCCTAACTCCTACTCTCCAAATTTCTTCTAAGGTTTCACTCTAAAGGTATGCGACCCCACAGGATATATAAAGGCGCTACTTTAATTGTATAGCTGACCACAACCATGGATTAAGCTGTTTCAATTTCCCTCCACCCAACTATTGGAGCCTTCTGAAACGCCCAACTAGCAACGTAAAGAAGATTTACTCAGATCAATCTGCTGGCGCCAGCAAAGTTTGCACAGAAAAAAGTACCACAACAACAAGACAAAATCCACACTACACCACCAACTCTATGCAACAACAACACTCGTACGCCTCGTCTCGTCTCGCCCCAACCACGATCCCAACTCATCTACTCAACTGCAGTCAATACGAAACGTTACAAAGTTTTTGATCGATGGCGCGGCAATTGGCGCATCGTGACGGCTGGTTGGCGCGCATGCCCACCACACAATCAACAGTGGCAGTCGCAATGGATCATTCAGTTTGGGGGCCAACCAAAAGAAAAAAAAACAACAAACAAAGCTGGCTAAACCCCTCACATCCCTGTGCGCCACGGTTGGAGAAGGAGCAAAAAAAATAAAAAATCGCAGCGCCACATCCACCACCTTCTCGGCGTCCTCCGCCTCCTTCGCCTCCTGCGCGCATTGCTCGTTCGTGGCATCTTTGTTGCTTTTGTTGTTAATGGCGGCGCCTTTAATTGGCATTTTGTGGCACAACGCAGACAAAACACGACAAGACAGGCGGCTGACTGAATTTTTCGGACATCAACGCTGATATTTTTTTTTTGGCTATGCGACGATTGGTTTGTTGGCTCTTTGTTGACTGGGACTGTTCGTCGGCTATTCGTACGGCTAAGTGGTTGAGTGAGTGGTGGTGCTGCCGAGTTTTGTCAGTCCTATTGCTCTCGAGCGCTCTGAACCCTTTTCGCCAATGCGTCCTTTTGTTTATTGTTTCAAGCGACAACGCACGAACATTTGAGTTTGTGGCGCAACTCGGAGCTCAGAGCGCTTGAGTAACTGGACGCCGTTTGACAGTCGTCGCTTTTTCGTATACAAAACTGCGTTTGTTGCTTGCGCGGTGGCGTCTAAAGGCGCTTTTGATCAATTTGAGTTGCACATCATGCGCTTGGTTGGCCTACACTTTGTTATTGCTGTTGTTATTGTTTTCAGTGTTGTTTTATTTGTACTCATTGCTACTTCTCTGCTGCTCGCCGTTTATCAGTCTTGTCGATCGCATCGTTGGGCGCACTTATCTGATGTTAATTTCTCGGATAATCGCATCATTATTGCGCACAGGCGCGCACACACAGGAGGCGATTTGTGCCTCCGCGGTTGCCGGCTGCTATTGTTGGCCAGCCCGTAAACCAACCAACCGAGCGCATGGTAAGTCGCATCCCTCTAACGTCACGTCGTGTGTTAATGTGCCTCGTCCATATGCTCGTTTGTGGCTTGGCTTTGTGTTTCTTTTTATCTTGAGCATTTTTTATCGATCTTCAGAAAGGGTTCGGGTTCAGGTTCATGCTGTGTGACATTTGTTCAATGCGCCACATTTATTTATAGTCGGCATTTATTTGCTTCAACGATTTGTTTATTGGCGTGTTCGGCATTTTGGCGCTGCTTTTCGGCAAATGCTTAAATTTGTGTGCCGTCGTCGGTATAGTGGCGCACGGTGGGATATTTTGAAGAAAGTTGTCTCAAAATCCATTATCCTGGAACAAACCAAAAATAATTCAAAGCAAAACATGTTTTGATTTGGAAAACATAATTCGAAAAAAATTGGTATGCTTAAGTGGAATTTCTGAAAGAATTATTACACTTTTTAAAATATTTTTTTCCTATTTTTAACTTTTTTTTTAGAATTTAAAATTTAAGAAACATGCAATAATTCACTTCCAGCTTATCAAAAAAAAAACCTCAACAATTTTTTTTAATATCATCAATTTTTTTTTCCAAATTTAAAATATTTGTTTTCAATTTTTAACTTTTTTTTTGTGAATTTAAAATTTAAGAAACATGCATAAATTCACTATCAAAGAAAAAAACTAACAATTTTTTTTTCAAATTTCATCAATTTTTTTTTAAATAACTTACAAATTTTCAAAGTATTTTTGCGATTTTTAGTTGTTTATAGCAATTTGGTAAATTATTTTAATTTTTAATACATTTGCTTCTCTAAAAAAAAAAATTTTATACACAAATTTTTTTGAAGTTTTTGGAAAAATTTTTTTAAACATTCATAAAATTTAACTTTTTGGACACATACAAATAAACTCAAATCTTTTTCAAAAAAAAACGAGTTTTAAGAGTTTTTTATGGCTAATTCAAAGCACAAAAAAATAATTTTTTTTTTTTCAAAATACATTTCAAAATTTAAAACTTTTTCAAGAATTTTCAACATTTCATTTTGGATTGGAAAATCTGATGCAGTTGAATATTTGAAAAACATTGTGAACATTTTTTTAAAAATGTGTACACTTTTTGAAAAAGATTTTGATTTTTTTGTAAAATCTCAAAACTTTATAAAAAATTGATAAGAAAGTTTGGAATTGAAGGACGGGATTTTTTTAAAGTTGTTTGAAAAATGTTGCAAAACTCTATTCCTAGAAAAAAAAAGTTTTTAAAGTTTTTCAAAAAAAATATATTAATAAAATGTTAAAACCTACTGGAGTATTGCAATTTTTTATAAAATTTTTGAGGGATTTTAAAAATTTTGATGAAACATGCTCCAATAAATGCAAAAACAAAATCTCCAAAATTTTTTAAACTGTTTAGAATCTATGTAAACAAAATTTCCAAAAATTTTATAGACATATTTAAATAAAAAAAAAATTTCAAAAAATTAAAAAAATTGTGGATTTTTAAAAAAAATTTTGAAAGTTTGCTCCAAAAAATGCCCAAAAAAAATCTCGCACATTTTTTAAACTTTTAAGAATTTATGCGAACAAATTTTCCAAAAATTTCGTAGACTATTTTGAAAAATTACCCACTTATTTGAATTTAAATATTTGAAAAACATTTAATTTTTTTTATTTTAATTTTTACGTTTTTTAACTTATCCCACAATACTAAAAATATACATATAACAAATATTTAAAAAGTTTTCGGCTATTAGAAGCTTTTAAGATCATTTTAGTGTTCCCATGCTACTCAAAAAAAAATGTTGATGCCGTTATAGGGTTAAGGAATTATTTTGTACACCTCTCTATAGCTTTCCTTCTATTTATCCTCTTCCTTCTCACCGCAGTTTTAAGATTTTTGACTCAAAACAAGTGCTGTCCAGCACACAGTACTCCGCACCGCTGCACACCGCTCCTCAACAGCTGTCCTCCACACACCGCTTGGGCAGTTTAACTGCTTCCTTGGCTGTGTTTAAATGGTTGTTTGCTTTATTAGTTAGCTCGTTGTTGTTGTTCTTTTTTTTTTGGCTCGTTGAGCTCAACTTAACTGGTTGATGATTACGTAGTATCTGGCATTCACAATCGCTGTTAATTAATTCCTTTGTTGTTTGAGGGCAAGTGGTACAGGTAGGACAAGCCATAGCGTTGCCACCTTACAATTACGTACAGACAGCCAACCAGCCAGTCAGCCAGCGTAGATACGTCAAAGGTGAAACATGAATGTAAAACGACAAGTGCGATTGATAAGACCAAAAAACCAAAAAGAATGTGGGTAAGTGAGAGTTTTTAGCACAGGCTTGGTTAGTTGGAAGATAAATTTAATGTCTTCCTCTTCTTTTTGCCGCGCCTGATTGGAGTTATAGCTGCGTAGATGTTGGGGAAAGATTTTTATTGTAATCTCAGGCATTCCCACGCCTGATCGGTTTATTATCCTGAAACGAGCTTCTTCCGGTGGCGCCCAAAATTCTAGCGCCATGTGATGGAAGCCAGTTTGAGTGCGTTGACGAAGTGGCATCAGCCGCCTTGTTTCAAGCTTAAAAAAGCTTTCATTATACCTTTCAAGCTTCCTCTGAAAGATTATGTTCTATCCGGTGCGTTTGATCTTCATAAGCCTATAGAGGCAAACAAGCTGCAAAAGCCACCACGTCACTGACCCCCCGAACTGTTCAACGTCTTCCTTTTCTGAGTTCAAAGATTTCTCAGCCTATCAACTTCACCACCTCTCACTTTGTGTTAGGCTCTCAGTCAAAAGCTTCCGAATACTTTTTCTCTTCTCTTCAAACCAATCGAGCTCAGCTCATACAACCTCCAGCCAACCATTAGCCCACATTTCATCAACACCACAAAGTCAACCATAAATAAACACACAAATGACTCTGACTTCAGCAACTGAGCCAGCACGAGTGTCCGTCTAAATAGACACGCGAGCGGGTGCTAATTGTCATCAAAGTGAGTTGGGAAACGAAAAAAAAACGCAAACTTCATGCGCTTCCTAAACTTTGTCCTAGCATTTAAGCGGAAATTGATACGCGCGTGCGGAAGTTGGTTGACGCTGTCTAACAGAGTTCGCTTAGCATTGTCCATGGTGTATGTTACACGCGCCATGGGCAAGCGGAAATACAACTTGCGAATTTGTGACATCCGGTAATGAGGCGAACGCTTACTATGAGTTGGAGTGGGAGTTAGAGTAGAAATTGTGTGTTGAAGATGGGAAATTAAGTGGAAATTAAGTTTTTAAGATGCGTTGGTTATAGAGGCTGAGGTGGCTCTATTTTCAAGTGTAGCCAGCATTAGATATCAGACGGTTTATGGCAGAAGCTCACATTATTTTAGATCTTTCAGGATTTTCTGTCTCTTCTAGTTTAGCACTTCTTCATGTTGATCGCGGGATTAGTGTACTTGGAGGGTTTTGCAGCGAAAGTGACGGATGTGAATACGACCGAGGACAATGTCCTGGACTGGTTTTTAGCAAAGCTTAGTTTTATGGGAATCAAAACGTCAAGCACCAAGGCTCTAAACGTACCATCGGTCCATCATTTTGTCGCATATATGGCATTCTGCGGTGGTTGAGACTACAGGTTTTGGACCTTCCCATACAAAAAGAACGAAAGGATAACCTTATTCGGTCTAAGACATAAAAGAGCATGCGTCCTATAGGTCATAAAAAGAGCTAGAATGCGTCCATCGACTTTTCCTAACTTAGCCTAATTGCAAAAACCCTTCTCAAAGGTTGTTCGAATCTGCTTCGTTTAGGATTCTTACCTCAGTTCAATTTTGTTAAGGGTGTGAGGTGGATTGAGATCTAAAACTCATGTCTTAAGCAGACGTCCTTCGAAACTTCTATAAAGATTTTGATGCTTCCAGATGGGGTGAAACTTTTTGAAATGAAGCCCTAGTTTGAAGGCAACGCTTTCTAAAACCAGGCCCCTTTATAATCAGCTTCTTATTTCAGGACTATTGAGATTTGCTGAGAACTATTGTGAGAACTTCAAGACGAAAGTGGGGTCGAAATGTGCCATCGCCTTGATTTGGTCTCACATCCACCTAAGGAAGCTTACTACACACATCCATCCAAGGAAGCTCGATCCACAAACAGCGATCCTCCCAAAATTATAAGCAACAACAACTCGCAATTAAAAGATAATCACACGTGTCTCTGAACCCTACTCAAAATGAGCTTAGAGTTCCTTGTGGACATCCACTTCCTCAACAGACATTGAAAGAAAAAACGGAATTAGCCTGACATTTAGCTGTCAAATTACTCATTTACATAATTAGATCCATAGAAGAAAATTTCCAAAAATAAAAGAGCTCCAACACTAAGCTGACAAAGACAGTCGACAACGCGACAAAACAGCCGCCTAATTAAGTGCCTAATGAAAGGATGCTGAGGTAAGAAGACACAAACGAAATTCTACATCCTCCGACACAGACAAAAGCTCAGAAAAAAAAGGAGCAAATTGAAGATTTCATTACCAAACGCCATTCAAATGCGAGCTGATGAGGATGTCGGATGTCGACTTGACGCGAATGACACGAGTGCTTCAAGTTGAATGAGCAGGCGATGCGCAGCAAACGGCTGAGATTTGTCTTGAAGGCTTTTAAACCGAGCGTTTAGAGGTGATAAAAAAACAAAAACAAAAAAAAAAAATGGTCAAAGCGACGAACTGGCGGCAAGTTGACGGCACTAGGAAGCCGTTGAAAAAACTAAAATAGAACCAACATTAAAGGAGTTATAAGAAAAGCGCACAAAGAGGATGAGATTACAAACCACAATCGGGACCAAAGAAACTTCCTTAAGACAAGCGTGAAGCTACACGTGAGCTGAGTTGCGCAGGATATGCCAGCGAACGCTTAGACTCTTTCCCTTCCTACTCCTTTTCTCTCTATCATACCAATTCTCAACTTACGCGCCTTTCACGTTCTAATCTCATTTGGGTACGTCTAACCGGCGGCTTTCCACTTTGATCGTAGCAATCGCTTCAATGAATGCAAAAACAAAAAAAATCGAATCGAGCGTTAAATGCTCGCACTCAAATCGTTTTGATTAAAAGTAAATGAAGAGCTTAAGCAGTAAAGCGCACTGAAGCATTGAGTTTTTGAAGGGTTTGAGAGTTGAAAGGCAAGAGACCGCATAGCGGCTGAGTAGATAAGGGGTAATTGATGGCGGCGTAATACGATATATATAATAAAGATCGAGGTAGGATCGACAGGAGGGAACAGCAGGCGTGTGCGGGAGGGAGCTTATCAAAGTTAGGTGTAGTCGAGTTTAACAAGCTTTTAGAGGGTGGCAAGTATGCTACAACGTGAGCTAGGATTGCCCTGATGGTAAAGAAAGATGTAGGACTTTTCTCGAGCGACAGCTAGGTGATCACAGACCAACTGTAGGCTAGAAAGAGACGAAGAAAGCGGTGAATAGGTACAAGTTTTCGTACTCGAAGTAGGGAATGACTCGGTAATCGTGCTTGTACTTGAAGGATAGGACGACAGGATACTCGGTTAATTTCTACTTTTCCAGTTTTAAGAAGTTGGTCCGTCCATAAGCAACGAATTGTAGGTCTTTGATCAACTCAAAAGTTCATTTAGGTTAGGTAGAAAATTCGTTCGAAAGCTTGCCACATTCTTCCAACCGACGACTGCCGGCCAAGAGCACGGAAACGAATGAGATATACCTTTTGGAGTACCTATTAAACATCAAGACGTCCATATGAACTCAAAAAGTAGCGATTGGCCAACTTTTGTAACCACCAATAGACTATCGAGAAAGCTTATCCTGGACATAGACTCGTCTTTCACCTTTTTCTTGACTTTCTTCTTTTAACTCCTCGTCTTCTAGCCAACAAAGAAAGACACGGAGCTATATAAGGTCATTCTCGTGAGACGTCCATTTTTGTCCACCCTACTCGACATTCCGCCACGTAACATGGGCTCGATGACGAAGTGGATAGCGAACTAGCTCTGAGCCCATCTGAAGTCTAGACCAATCCCGATTTCAGGAGTACTACTGGTCTTGGAATTATACCACAGTGTAAGCTTTATTAGAAATTTGAGACAGAGAATGCCTACCTCGACTTCTAAGGTTGTTACGACTCATTCAACTAGCAATATTCTCCATAGAGGAATTCAGCGTTAACCTTATCTAAAGCTGGGTTGTGGGTTCGTGAAAGTGTTTTCACCAGTATCAAATCTTAATCAATCAATCAAATTATGCTTGTCTTAAGTCATTTGGACAACCTCGAAGGGATACTTGTGGGCTAGATATACCCTATGTGGACCATCTACATGCTCGAAGATTTAATTGTTAGCTAGCTGTAGTACAAGTGGATACATCAGAGCTCCGCAGCAGGTAGACAGCTATTTTTGAGTAAGTCGGGCAACCTCTTGCAAGTTGACGAGTTCCATGAGCAGCCTCCAGCAGCTTTAATTGCACCCCAGATTGGATGAGCGACTGTTGGCTTCAGTCGAACTGCAATAAACCCAACTCAAAATGACACAACTCGAACCCTCTAATAAAATAAACACATTCTCTCACCATTTTCCCATATTTTCTATGTCATTCATTGAGCTCGTATCAATTTATTTAAGACAATTTTAGTGAGTAGTTAATATTTTAAAATGCTGTCAAAATATTTTCATTCAATTTGGAAGCACTTAATGGGAAATTTAATTTCAGCCCTCAGCCAACATAACCAACCACCCCCTCGAACACCACCACTAAAACCAGCTGGTTGAACATTTTATTTATTGAGCAACAACAAAAGCATACGTCAGAACGCCCCCCACGCGTCCTACCCTCCAACCAGCCAACCGAACGACCGACAGAACGACCGAACGACCGACCTACCGAAAACTGCGCGCCGCACTCGAAACGGACAACAATTTTCGACAATTTTCGGTGATTGTCTAATTTCAGTAGTGATTTATGACCACAAAAGCGAAACGGGAATGCATGCGGGACATGAGCGTACAAGCAAGGATGGATGGGTTCATGCGTCGCTCGTTGAAATGTTTGTATGTAACCCTTAAACGGCGCAAGTTTTATATCTTTGAGTTTTGCTATAAATTCGCATGGTTTGTTGTTGTTGTTAATGATATGTGCGATTCAACGCATTGTTTGGACACACTTTGATGCGTGGCGTCGCAGCGTCTCACTTTAATTGTTGGCAATAAAATTTATGACCTACAAATAATAGGACTTTTACAACAGCGACCAAGTGTGGTGTATACTGCAGTAGGGTGGGGGGGTGTAGGACAAAGTGCGGAGGGTGTTGCAGTGTTGAAGAGTATTTATGGTGCGGAGAGGGTAAAAAAAAGACACTTGTTTTTATTACAAACTCACAAATCACTTCAATTAAATAAATCAAGCGGATGAGCTTGCGACGACGAACGCTTAATCTCAAAAGCTCCAAATTAAAAGCTCCACGTCAAAAGCTCATCGAAAAAAATTTAGCCACCAAAAGCTTCTTTCTCTTACAAAGCAGATGGTTTATTAAACAAATCCCCCTTCATCAATTTTCCAGAAGAGTTAAGCTCTACTTCATCTCCTGTATAGATTGTGGATTCCGAATAATAAAAAAAAAATTGACTTTGCTTGTCTTCAGTTGCTCTATAAACCCATCGAAGTGGCCGAGAGATTTTATAAGCTGGTCTTCACTGAAGCCTGCTTTTAAATAAGAAATCATCCTATCTCGTGTCCGTTATCCGATATTTATGAATATTATTTCGGGATTTCCGGAATTACTTTCGGGATTTTTTATTTATTTATTCAATTTTTCACTAGCATTTCCTTGACTATTTTCAAGATTATATCAGGGCTTTTTAAATGTGTTTGGATTAATTTTCAGGTTGATATCATGTTTATTTCGGGATTTTCAACACTATTTTCGGGATTTTAATTTATTTGTTCATTCTTTTAGTAGATAAGGAATAAGTAAGAAATAACCCTATCTCGTGTTCGTTATCCGATATTTATGAATATTATTTTGGGATTATTTTCGGGGTTATTCCGGGATTATTTTCGGGGTTTTTTTATTCAATTTTTTCACTAGCATTTCCTTGATTATATTCAGGATTATATCAGCATTATTTAAGTGTGTTTGAGTTAATTTTTAGGGTAATAGAAGGGTTTATCTCGGGATTTTCAACACTATTTTCGGAATTTTTTTGTTTAATTTTTCAACACTATTTTTAGAATTTTTTTTCTTGAATTTTTTTTTATCCGGAATTTCTGGATTTCTCGGGATTTTATGTTGTAAGTTTTAGAGCGATATTTACTCTAAACTATTTTCGGGACTTTTTATTTTTTTTCTATACCTTTGGGTTATTATTCAGGATATCAAAATTACCAAGAGATTTTCAACACTATTTTGGTGATTTTTACATTTTTTTATTTAACTTTTCAACACTATTTCGGGATTCTTTATTTAACTATTTTCATCCGAAATTTCCAGGTCAGCTTCGGGATTTTATGCTCACTCATATTTTTACTCATAATTATTTTCGGGATTTTTTATTTATTTTTTTCTATACCTTTGGGTTGTTATTCTGGCTTGTATCAAGATTATTTCGAGATTTTTAACATTATTTTCGGGACTGTTATTTTTCATGATGCTTTTTTTTTTATTATTTACGGGACGTTATCAGGATTAGTTCAACTTTTTTTGAGTTTTGGTCCGATTTTCGGGATTCCTTACTTTTTATTAATTTTATCAGGATATTGGTTACTACGAGTATTAGTTTTATATTTTTTGGATTTTGAGACTATTCGGGACTATTCTGATTCTATCAAGTATTTTTTATACCCAGCGTACTAGTACTAGTACAAGGGTATTATAACTTTGTTGGGATAACGGTTGGTTGTACAGGTATAAAGGAATCGAGATAGATATAGACTTCCATATATCAATATGATCAGGATCGAAAAAAAATTTGATTGAGCCATGTCCGTCCGTCTGTCCGTCCGTCCGTCCGTCCGTCTGTCCGTTAACACGATAACTTGAGCAAATAATGAGATATCTTCACCAAATTCGGCATGCGTTCTTATTTGGGTTCAGAATAGATTGGTATTGAAAATGGGTAAAATCGGACCATAACCACGCCCCCTTTTTCGATATCGAAAATTTCGAAAAACGTATTAAACGGGTTAATTCAATATCAGAAGCAGCTACAATGATAAAATTTGCAGTATGTATTGATTTAGATGTTCTAAGGCCGATTTTATCAAATTTTTTGAAAAGGGGCGTGGCACCGCCCACATATATTTAAAGAAATTTAAAAATTTTGACTCTTAATAACTTCAGAACAGTTTATGCTAGTACAACGAAATTTTGTAGAGGGCATACTATTGTTGTGTTGAATTCAGATATAGAAAATAAACGAAATCGCATCGCGACCACGCCTACTTTTTCATAAAAGTTATATTGAAAGGAGGTGGAAATATTGAAAAGCCCATATCTAATTGACTGATACCGCTATAATAATATAATTTGGTAGATAAATAAATTTTCATATTCTTTACATTATTTTTGCAAAATTTTGGAAAGTGGGCGTGGCACCGCCCACTTATGAGTCAAGCAATTTTCAAATTCGACTGCTAATAACTTCAGAACGGTGTTAGATAGGTTTACGAAACAAGGTACCAGGCATGTTATGTTTATGTAGAGTACTACCACAGAAAATAGGAAATCGGTGAACGACCACGCCCCTTTTTGGACTAAAGTTCTCTAAGCGAGAGTTAGGAAACCGGAATATGCAATATCTGTTTAACTGATAAAGATATAATGCTAAAATTTAGTACACTCATTCACTTGATGATTATTAGTGTTGTTTAAAGGTTTTTTGGTAATATTTTGGAAAATGGGCGTGGCACCGCCCACAAGTGAATAAACAAAATATCAACATTTCACTATTAACAAGCCACTGTGAAAGTATCATAAAGATCTGCAATGAAAACTGATCTTCAAATAGGGACAAACAACATAATAAAATCCGTGGGCGTGCCACCACCCACTTTTTTAAAATTATGTAAATATTGATTACACATATATCCGTATATCAAAAATTTCACAAAATACGTTAAAAGTTATTGGCATGGCACGCCTTCTTTTCCAAAGTTATATATAGGACATGGTATAACCCTTGAAAAGATCGATTGAGTACTTTTGGCTCATGTAAGCGGTTAAAGCTTTATAAGCAAGATGCGTGGCCGCGCCCACCAAATTCTCTATTGTTTACGCTCGGAATAGATTGGTTTTTAAAATGGGCAAAATCGGATGAAAACTACACCCCCTTTTTCTGAAAACTAACGCTGGGTATTTAATGTTCGGTTCACCCGAACTTAGACTTCCTTACTTGTTTAATATTTATACCCAGCGTACTAGTACTAGTACAAGGGTATTATAACTTTGTTGGGATAACGGTTGGTTGTACAGGTATAAAGGAATCGAGATAGATATAGACTTCCATATATCAATATGATCAGGATCGAAAAAAAATTTGATTGAGCCATGTCCGTCCGTCTGTCCGTCCGTCCGTCCGTCCGTCTGTCCGTTAACACGATAACTTGAGCAAATAATGAGATATCTTCACCAAATTCGGCATGCGTTCTTATTTGGGTTCAGAATAGATTGGTATTGAAAATGGGTAAAATCGGACCATAACCACGCCCCCTTTTTCGATATCGAAAATTTCGAAAAACGTATTAAACGGGTTAATTCAATATCAGAAGCAGCTATAATGATAAAATTTGCAGTATGTATTGATTTAGATGTTCTAAGGCCGATTTTATCAAATTTTTTGAAAAGGGGCGTGGCACCGCCCACATATATTTAAAGAAATTTAAAAATTTTGACTCTTAATAACTTCAGAACAGTTTATGCTAGTACAACGAAATTTTGTAGAGGGCATACTATTGTTGTGTTGAATTCAGATATAGAAAATAAACGAAATCGCATCGCGACCACGCCTACTTTTTCATAAAAGTTATATTGAAAGGAGGTGGAAATATTGAAAAGCCCATATCTAATTGACTGATACCGCTATAATAATATAATTTGGTAGATAAATAAATTTTCATATTCTTTACATTATTTTTGCAAAATTTTGGAAAGTGGGCGTGGCACCGCCCACTTATGAGTCAAGCAATTTTCAAATTCGACTGCTAATAACTTCAGAACGGTGTTAGATAGGTTTACGAAACAAGGTACCAGGCATGTTATGTTTATGTAGAGTACTACCACAGAAAATAGGAAATCGGTGAACGACCACGCCCCTTTTTGGACTAAAGTTCTCTAAGCGAGAGTTAGGAAACCGGAATATGCAATATCTGTTTAACTGATAAAGATATAATGCTAAAATTTAGTACACTCATTCACTTGATGATTATTAGTGTTGTTTAAAGGTTTTTTGGTAATATTTTGGAAAATGGGCGTGGCACCGCCCACAAGTGAATAAACAAAATATCAACATTTCACTATTAACAAGCCACTGTGAAAGTATCATAAAGATCTGCAATGAAAACTGATCTTCAAATAGGGACAAACAACATAATAAAATCCGTGGGCGTGCCACCACCCACTTTTTTAAAATTATGTAAATATTGATTACACATATATCCGTATATCAAAAATTTCACAAAATACGTTAAAAGTTATTGGCATGGCACGCCTTCTTTTCCAAAGTTATATATAGGACATGGTATAACCCTTGAAAAGATCGATTGAGTACTTTTGGCTCATGTAAGCGGTTAAAGCTTTATAAGCAAGATGCGTGGCCGCGCCCACCAAATTCTCTATTGTTTACGCTCGGAATAGATTGGTTTTTAAAATGGGCAAAATCGGATGAAAACTACACCCCCTTTTTCTGAAAACTAACGCTGGGTATTTAATGTTCGGTTCACCCGAACTTAGACTTCCTTACTTGTTTTTGTTTTATTTATTTCTTAAAATTTTTTCATCAAGATTTTCGTGCCAACTTTTTTTGATGATGAGGATGTTTTCAATATTTTTGGATTTCGAGTTTTTTCGAGAATATTTTCGAGGTTTTGTCAAGGCTTTCTTTGATTATTTTCCCAATTCTATTATTTCAAAATGTTGGGGTTTGTTATCAGGGTCGTTTTAAAATTATTTCCGGGTTTTCTTAACCATCTGTAAAATCTCAGTCGTCCAGTACTTAGACCCTCTAGGACACTATTGAGTCTGGATATACTACCAAAAAGTAGTATTAGCTCTACTATTTTTCGAAGTTCTTTCGCAATGTAACCTCTAAAATCCAATTTCAAACAATAGCTGGAATTGCATCCTTGCATATTTGTTTGTTTGTGTGTGTTTGCAACTATTCATTGGATGATATTCAATCACGTCATTAAGATGTCAATTGTCAATGGGCGGCGCAGATGTGTGCCCTTGAAACCATGAAATAATAAAAACAAAAGCATTAAAATCCCTAACTGATAGCAATTGCACCCACACAAAATGTAGGCAGGTTCAGAAATATTGACTGGCATAAACGACATTAGGGTGTTTCGTTTGAGGTGAAGTTTTTTTTCGAAAAATTTATTTTGAAGAAAAAATTCAATAGACGAAAGAGCGGATGTATAAAGGCACATTTTGTTGGAAGTGTGGTTTAAGTTGGCACCTCTGCCCATTGGTGTATTTTTTTTTTATTTAAATTTCACTAAATATATTCAAATATTTTTAGCTAAGTTTTTTTACGGGAACAAAATATTTTATTGCTGTTAAATGGATACAAAACTTCAAGTACAATATCTAGCAATATTTTGGTTAATATTATTTTCAATTCTATGCAGAAGTTTTGGAGTGATGCGCGAACAAACATATAGACAAACAGACAAAAATTCTAAAAACTCTTTTTATGGTCTTCATTACTTTTATGACGACCGCATGCAATGTCTATAAGTTTGCAGACACAGCTCTTCTCCAGTTTTATTATATAAAATATAACAAAAGATTGAAGTAAAAAAAATCTTCTCAAAATGAGACACGCTAATGCACATCCACCAATGCAACTCACAAACAATGAAATAATTGCTTACAAAGGATAGCGTACATACTTAGTAATCGATCCAAACAAAGCCGGATTATCGGCGCATAAAATGGTTTGAATGGATGTGGATGGAAACACACACACAGACCCAAATCACACACACACATACCCACACAGAGAAATGCATTACTACTCGTATATTGGAATGAATATAAAATTGGCACAATTGCAATAGCACAAATCACCGACGCAACGATCATTACAACAAATACATCCAACCAACAACAATAAGGTACACATCGTTGAAATTACGTTTACATTGTAGATTACAACAAATACAACAATTCTATTATTGCATTTACTACAAACAATGAGACGAATAAATATCGATTTCATGCAATTAATGTTTTTCAGAGGCGGGCGAGGGCATTTCATAAAATTCATCCATACGTTTTTAGTGGAGAGAATTTTCTTTTGTTCAATTGATGAGTTTTGTTGATTTCGCTTGTTTGATGTTTTCAAGTGGGCCAAATGATCGAATTGTTGTTGTTGAATGAAATAAGGTTGTAGAGAAATGGGCGTGTTTTTGATATGGTTTTGATATTAGGGTGTGGAATTTTTGTGCGTTAAAAATATTTGAGTGCTAAAATTTGAATGGAAAATGTTTAAATTAAATTTTTAGTACTGGTTTTTAGTACTAATTTCTAAATATGCGGCTTTTTAGTACAATATTTGACTACTAAAATTTTAAAGGAAAATTGTGTGAAATTTTTAGTACTGGTTGGTTTTTAGGACTCATTTAGTTCTATATTTGCGAAAACCTGTATTTTTAGTACTAAATCCTAAGTGCTCCATTATCACACTTGAGTACTAAGGTTTATTTAGCTCCTAACTTCTAGTAGTGATTGAAGTTTAAGCACACAGTTTTTGTAGTAAACAAAAATGTCACATGAACATTTAATTCTAAGTATAAAATTTTTAGAACTTTATTTTAATGTACTGATTTGAAAAAAAAAAAAATAATTATTTAATACTTGCTGAAGTGTTTTAAAGCCACACTTTCAATGCTTCGAGTTCAACTTTTAGTCCCTTTCAACTTTTTAGTACCTTAACTTTGCGTACTAAATTTCTGAAACATACATTTTTAGTCCTAAATATTTAGTACTAATTTTTAGTTTATAGTTTTGTTTTCATACAGACGTCTGTGAAGATGAATGATTTTAAATGAAAGTATGTATGTATGTACATACATACATATGTACTAAGTTTTTACATTTACTCTAAATAAAATTTTTAGTACTATACCTGAGCACGCTAAAATGTTTTCCAGTAAAAATTTAGTGCAAACGTAGCAGTTTAACGTATTACTGTATAATTCTATGCGCACTTTTTTACAAAAGTGTTGGCAAAAAACTTTGAATATGAAATTTTTAGTACTAACAAATATAATACCAAAAATGTTTGCTCAAATGATTTGCTTGCCAGTTCCACTATTGCTATCCCAAAAAATCTCTAGATGTAGAACTTTTAGTGGTAGTAAAGATCTGAGACGCAAATATTTGCTCAGAAAAGTTAGTACTAAATTTAAACATTAATAGAAATTGTACGCAACTAGATAATTTAGAAAATTTTGTTATGCAAATATCTTGGGCTAAAAAAATGCTCAAAAATATTGTGCACTAAAAAATGTGTACTAAAAAATTTAGTACTAAAAAATTTATTAGTAAAATAGCAATTTGAGTTTAGTAACAAGAATATTAACTCATCCGTCGGTACAAAAATTAATAGGAAAGTTAAAGATGAAAGAATTCAAGAATATAGAAGAAAATACAGGTGCTATTTATGTGCGCGCTGCTGTAGATAATATTGGCATGTTTTATTGCTATTTTTGTTTGTCTTCTTTTTTTTTGTGTTACCAAAAGTGCAGCTGCATTTAAAGGAAACGAGGACTTCCAAGATGATTTTGAGGTGAAATAGAAACTTTTAAAATTCCTTCAGATTCAGCTCAATTATGCTGAATGCTTTGGTAATCAAATACTTTGTAATTTATATATTCTCTTTTATTTTATTATATTTAGTTGAAATATTTTCAGCAAATGGATATTGATACTTCAATATTCGCCCATTTTACATACTTTTTGTTGGCATTTAGAGCTTCATATCATTGACTGAATGACTGTCGAAAACCTTAAAACCCAATTAGGCACCATTCAAGCCCGCACATTTGTTGAAATCCTTTCTCACTCCACTTGCTCAGGTGATTAATAAAAGCGTTAATAAATAGGTTTGAGTTGCTGATGCTTTCATCAAATTTTCAAACTAACAAATCATTCATTCAGTCGCTCATTTATTTTCAACTTAACGAGGTAACAAATCTACCGACCGTAGAGGATATGGACCACCGGACGGCAACAGTAGCATTTAGAAAAGCAAACAAATAAACTTCAACTAAATCATCGTCCACACACATACCAACACATAGACAAACATTTGAGGTATGCACGTTAATGTGTCTGGAGTGCTGTATGAGCGCCTCAGACAAGGCTTTGGCTCAGACTGGACATCAACAATAAAATTAAAAAAAAAACGAAGATCAAATTATTTTGGGTCATTTATTTGGACTCCAAGAAACAACGCCTGCAATATATGAAAGAAAATCCGCACTTTTTTGTAAGTGGGTTGAAAAAGAATATTTTATTTAATTTAATTTAATTTTATTTTATTTTATTTCATTTTATTTTATTTTATTTTATTTTATTTTATTTTATTTTATTTTATTTTATTTTATTTTATTTTATTTTATTTTATTTTAGTTTATTTTATTTTATTTTATTTCATTTTATTTTATTTTATTTTATTTTATTTCATTTTATTTTATTTTATTTTATTTTATTTTATTTTATTTTATTTTATTTTATTTTATTTTATTTTATTTTAGTTTATTTTATTTTATTTTATTTCATTTTATTTTATTTTATTTTATTTTATTTTATTTTATATTATGTTATTTTACTTTATCATTTTATTTTATTTTATTTTATTTTATTTTAATTTATATTATTTTATTTTATTTTATTTTATTTTAATTTATATTATTTTCTTTTATTTTTTTTTTATTTTTGTTTCTTTTCTTTACTTGTATTTTATTTTATTATATTGTATTTTATTTTATTTTATTTTATTTTATTTTATTTTATTTTATTTTATTTTATTTTATTTTATTTTATTTTATTTTATTTTATTTTATTTTATTTTATTTTATTTTATTTTATTTTACTTTACTTAATTTTATTTTATTTTATTTTATTTTATTTAATTTTATTTAATTTTATTTTATTTTGTTTTATTATACTTCATTTTATTATATTTTATTTAATTTTATTTTATTTGATTTTATTTTATTTTTATTTTACTTTATTTTATTTTCTTGTATTTTATTTTATTTTATTTTATTTTCTTGTATTTTATTTTATTTTATTTTATTTTATTTTATTTTATTTTATTTTACTTTATTTCATTTTATTTTATTTTATTTTATTTTATTTTATTTTATTTTATCTTCGTTTCTTTTCTTTTCTTATATTTTATTTTATTTTATTTTATTTTATTTTATTTTATTTTATTTTATTTTATATTATTTTATTTTACTTTATCATTTTATTTTATTTTATTTTATTTTATTTTATTTTATTTTATTTTATTTTATTTTATTTTATTTTATTTTATTTTATTTTATCTTCGTTTCTTTTCTTTTCTTATATTTTATTTCATTTTATTTTATTTTATTTTTTCTTTTGCTACTCAGTTTCAAAAGAATTGCGCTGCTTTAAAGACTGCAAAGCGTTAACGAGCCCAACAACAACAACAAAAATGTAACAGTTAAATTGCCTCACCTGAAATTGTGTTGTTAATTTTTCGTCTTGTCATTGTTGTTGTTTTCGTTAATAGCCTTGTACACTGTGTGCTGCATGTTGTTAGCAACATTTATTTCTGTTTCATCTGCTCCTTTCGTTTTTTTGTACAATATTTAGTGGTATTTCTCTCCTTGTTGTTGTTGTTGTAATTTGGGATTTTTCTTCTTATTGTTGTTATAGCAAGTGTGGCGCCAAGGCCCCACACGTTATTATTAATTTGTAAATTGCCTGTTGCGGCTGAAATTGTTGAACTGTCCCTTCTTCAACTCTACGCTCCGAGTATCTTTACTTACTTGTGTTGTCTCCCACTTCCTCCTCCTCAACTACGTCCCTCTCGCGCAACAGCGGGGTGTATGTGTGCCATATAAATGTTTTGTGTCAGATGAAGATATGGACTTTGAGTTAAAGTGCAGACAATTTGCTGATTATTTCAATGCACCTGATCGAAATCGAGATCAGTAGACGGATAAGACAAGCTGATGATGGGCTAATATGCTAAAGAGAATTAGACAATATAAAACTTTCAAATTTTATTTACGTACTAGCTTATACCCAACATAGACTAAATAATTGCAGAGATATGGACTATGGAATACTCATATCCCATTCGTATGGGAGGTGCCACGCCCCCTTTTTCGTTATCCCCAGTTTTCGTGCAAGTGCTAGGATTACTCTCTTTTAACTCCTAACCACATTAAAGTGGTCTAACCTAAATACTTCCAGAGATATGAACTATGGAATATTCCATACGCATGGGAGGTGCCACGCCCTCTATATATATGACATGACTTCTAGAGTCTCACGGTAGGGAACTTTAGCGGAAGTCAATGAAAAAAAAATTCAAATTTAAGACTCTACTAAATACTTTTTAACTAGAAACTCAATTAACCGCAGAGCAGTTACTCAGAAAAATCAGCGTTGATTGACCCCACCCCCGTTAAACACGAACTACTTAATTGATGGACGAAACGCGCGTGTGGTCCCACACAACACGAAATACCAATCATATGCTTGGACTGCTGCTGGGCTAACGCGTTGCTAACAAGCCAAATAATAAAACGAATAAACGAATGAAAGAAGCTGAGGAGTTCAACATGAACAAAATAATTAAATAATAAAATACGGAACGAAATATGAGAAGAACAAGCATTAAAGTTAATAAAAAAAAAAGAACAAGTAAGAAAAACGCTCAAAGAAATCTCTCTATTAAAATTGACGCTGCCTCAAGTTCAAGCAAATGCTACACATAGTAAGTGGCGGCCAAACCGCAAGACCACACCAAATTTAATTGCTGCGCATGCGCAACGTTGCCGTAAACGGCGTATAGCAAGCGCTTGTGCTACTTGTTAATTTTGTGATTAAATTTTGTTGGGTTCTTTTTATCTGTTTTTATTTTCTTCGCCTTGTTGCGGCATGCTGAAGCTGCGCAAATTACACGGCCCCACACATCCAAAAACTTAATAACTTCTTCAAGTTGAACGTGGAAGCCCCCAAAAAAATTGCAGTGAAAATCAAAATTAAACATGCGCGCATGCGCCGGAAAACCTGATGGTTGCCTGTTGCTGTCGCCAGCCGCCCAACGAGCCACTGCCAAAACTTAAAACGCACGCAAACCAATCAATCGCTTGTTGGTCTGATTTTGGGCCACTAACATTTGGGATGCATGATGACGTGCTGATTGTTGTTGTTTTGATTGTTGTAGTAACTGTGGTAGCTCATTTGCCCTCGGTCCAACAAATTCTTTCACAACGACAAACATAAATAAGTATATTACAAATTATATTAATAAGAGTTCATTATGATCCAATGGCATCCGGCGGCTCGTTAAAATCCAAAAATGAAAATCTCAAAAATGTTTTAAATTACGTGAGCCCACACACGCGTCCAGGTTTTTTTTGTGTGATGTCTTTATTGTGCTACGAAATGAATCCGGAAACAGATTGCGAGTCGGACAGAGGAAATTGAAGCTGCAGCGGAAGGAAGTCGGTTTAGTTTTTCGTGAGTTCTAAACGTATGGGGACATTCTTAAGGCAAACAACACTTTGGGGCGCATTATGTTTAGTACGAAAATGTTTAGTACTAAAGTTTGTTTGATGCGTAGAAATACGAAAATTTTTCCGGACACATTTTTAGTACTAAGCTGGAAGCTCCTATTTTGTACGGAGAGAGGAAAATTTGAAGTACTTAAATTTTATTACACAGTTTTAGCACTGAAATGGAACTTTATTAGTTACCGAGAAAGCAGAATTTTTAGTACTGCAATTTGAGGATATATTGTCAGTATCAGTTAAATTGAATAAAACTTATTAAGTACAGAGAAGGAGGGATTTTTAGTACTAAATTGCGAAACCCCAATTTAGTACAGGGAAGGAAACATTTTTTAGTACTTTAATTTTAGCATACATTTTTAGTATCTAGGCACTGATAAAGATGAATTTTAAGTACTTAAATTTTAGCTCGAAAGTGAAACACTATTAGGTGGTACAGAGTAAGCAGAATTTTTAGTACTGCAATTTGAGGATATATTGTCAGTATCAGTTAAATTGAATAAGCCTGAGGAGACATTTTGGTACTTCAATTTAGGAGAACTTTTAGTACTTAAATTTTTGTACACAATTTAAAAGAACTTTTAGTACTTAAATATTAGTACACATTTTCAGTACTAAATTGTAAATCGAAAAGTTACTGTCTCTTAATAATAACAGCACATATTTTTAGTAGGTACATATACATACATATGTATGTACAAAAATTTAGTACCTACATATGTACAAGATTTTAGGATAGGTTTTTAGTACAGTGCATTTTTTTTAACGAGTTTTCTCTCAATACAAAAATTTAGTACAAGATTTTGTAAAAAAAATTTTTAGTACACCAAAGTTGCAGTACATAAATTTTAGTACAAACAACACAAAAATTTAGTACGGTAAATGAGTCTACTAAGTCAGGTTATTTTTTTTTAATATTTTAGAATAACTAACTTAGCCAAAAGTTCAATATAAAAGTAAAAACTACAAGTGGCTGACTACCTTCGGCTCCCAAGTACACAAGTTAGATCGGAAATACTTCGAAAGCTTATTGATGAGGTATTAGAACATATTCAAGTCATCGTGTATTGCATGGTACAGTGACAAAGCAACAACACACCTAAAATATTATTGAAGAATGACTCCCATGGAAGACTTCTTTCAATCAATTATCAGCTGGGAAGATATCAATTATGAATGGACCCTTAAGCTACATAATAGCAGACAAAGCTAGGGACTACCTTCCTCCTAAAACAATCAAAGGAAGTTAAAGTGAAATATCAATAACTAATTTTATGAAGACAGCTCAATTTCGTCACGCACTGTCCCATAAGAGATTCCCAAAGCTAACTTAAACAAATCGCAAGCAAAGCGTTGAGCTAATGCGACTTGCTGGGTCGTGGCTTGGTGTATGTGGCAAGACATTGTTTCAATTAGAAAGATTGCTAGTTATTACAAAGTGAGTGCTGAACCTAAAAAAACATATGGCTAACATGGTTGCAGTTGTTGTTTTTGTGTTATTGTGGCTACTGTCGCCACTGCTGCTGTTGTAATTTATGTCACGAATTTGTCTCGGAGTTGCGACGCCGCCGCCTGCACTGCGAAGATGAACGGGCGACTGCGATTGGTTGGTACGATCGCCTGATCGCCTAATCGAATATTACACAAGATTTGCTCTAATTTCTTTTTGTATGCGATGTTGTCATGATGTTTTTGTTGTTGTTGTTGTTGTTGTTGTGTTACTTGTTTCTTATTTTTGTCACAGCCTAGTTTTGCTATCTTTATCCACGCGCTACGTGCTGCCGTTTATGTTGCATGCTGAGCACAACAAATTCAATCGAGGAAATGCTATGTTCAACCATGCGACTTGGTGACGGACAACGCCGTTGGCTGGGCGAAAGACCCCCAGAGTCTGTCTTAGAAAAAAAAAATTGTTCAGTAGCAACCGGTAGCGGTTAGAGTAACTGGCGTAGTTACAGCAGCAGGAAGTATATATGTTTGAATGATAGGCAACAACGAATAACAACAACAATGGTGATAACAAAAGAAGACGTTTGTGGTTTTGTTGTTGTTGTGTTTTCTGTTTTAGAGCAAATTGAACGACAACAAATATCGCCTGACTTCACGCTTGACTAGCGGCAGACAAACAGACGGCAGCTATCGACAACAAAGTGGCCAACAACAACAAGTGTGTGCCTAATAGCGACAAGATAATAATAACAAAAAAAAACGCGTTTAACAATAACAACAACAATAAAAACTTTAAGCTGCCTAGAAAAATAAATTAAAAAAAATTCATATGAAAAGATGTCTTTGGGTAGTTACGAAGCTTCGATTCTGATTAGGCAACATATCGACAGCCACACTGCAAAACCCTGTATGTTCAAAACCAAAAAGTTTCCAGGAGAGGGAAAAAACTGTAATAATTACAACGTATTTATATGAGCGACGGTTATTACATTTCACCACTGGAAAGAAATGGGAAGTTGTAACCCGATTTTGACTGAATTTTAATGTGCGAAATATCACGATCTATGGGAAAGGCTCAGAACCTTATTTTTGGAAAAATAGTGACTTACGGGGTTTTGCAGTGTGGCTGTCGATATGTACTTCTGATGACGATTTCTGTTCAAACTATTTGTGTCTTGTGTTTTTGACAAGTTTGAGGTGAATATAAATTCACGTTCTCTGAAATTAGCTTTAGTGTAGCATATGTCAACTTTACCCGCAGTGGAAAGGGCTTCTGTCAAACTGTAGAATTTTTGACAAGTATGAGGTGAATGTATTTAGCGTTCTCTGTAAGAAAAAATGTTTTACCACGAAAATATGTATCGACACATAATTTGACTCTCAGTAGAAAAGCCTTTGTCAAAGGGTAGCATTTTGACAGGTATGAGGTGAATATAAATTCACGTTCTCTCAATGTCGTATTGAAAACTTGTTCACTTGTGGGTCGCTTGCTATCGAATATCAAAAATTTTCACCACGTTATTTTCCACTCAGTACAAAGGTTAGAATTTTTGACAGATATGAGTTGAACATAGTTTAAGTTTTCCCAAATAAAAATACAACTAATCATTCCCTAAAGTAATTAATATTTTCACCATGCTAAAAATATGTTCCTCCAACTTTTCTGTAGGTTGTTAGAGCTGATCTTGCATAGGTACTTTTATTTTTGACAAGTATGAGGTGAATATAACTTCACGTTTTCTCAATTTCGTATTGAAAACTTATTCACCGCATTAAAATGGAACGTTCGCTAGCTGTAGATGGGATGGCATAGGTACTTTTAGTATTTTTGACAGGTATGAGGTGAAAAGAAATTTACGTCCTCTCGAATTCGGTTTTTATTTTTGACAGATATGAGGTGAATAGAAATTTAAATTCTCTCGAACTTTTATTACAAAAACTTATTCACCTTAGAGAAGATATCTGACTGCTTTAAGCACAAATAACCTGTATCAAACGTTGACAGGAATGAGGTGAATATTGTTTCACATTCTCACCATAGAAAAATATAGCGCGTTATATCACTTTGCTCCATTCATTCGTGTCCTTACATTGAACTAGATGAGTGGCACTTGTATCCTACTCCGACTTTTCATTTCGGTGAAGCAAAACTAAAAACCCGATTTCGGTTGCGATAAACTCACTTCCGCAACATCACTAGTATGTATGTGGACAGTTCGGCATTTGCCGCCATTGGCTGAGTGACAAGTGGCACGCACTGTATGCACGCAATGGGTCTCATGCAACAGCTGTTGCAACAACAAGTATTAGGCTACCTAATATCCCCTATTAATGCCACAAAAATTAATTTCGTAGAAAAATTAAGGTGAAAACGTAAAAAAATATGCTGAAACTAATAATACCTGAAAATATAAAATAAAAAAATAAAAAATAACCGCAAGAGTTTCATGCACTAATTACGCAACACAAACGAACTTCTTTCTAAATTTCAGTTGTTGTAAAAGCAGGTCTGAGCGTGCTCATTTGAATAATTTTTTGAAAGAAGTCTTCCTAATAGTGTTCAGTACTCGTTCGAACAGTAAAAACGAAAATTTTCTTATAGCCTGAGTGAGGTGCAGAATTTCCCTTTTTGGGTAATTTTCGCTACATACATTTCTTATGACTAAAATCGGGTGAATATTCTAAAAATGGGCTTAACCAGTATTCTGTATTAGAAATGTTGGGTTTCTACCGCTAAATAAAAATTTCCCTGCTGGGGAATTTTTGCGAACATAACTTTTTGTCGTTAAGAAATGTCCCTAAGCAAATAAGCTTTTCTACGAAGTTACAATACGTCAATAAGGGGCTTCTAAAATAGTAGTTGTTGGTCTTTATTTGTAACGAAAAATTTACCTGCTCTGTAATTTTTGAGTAAATACGATTAACAGGTTCCTATGTTTGTTTAATTTTTGGCTGTAAGTAGAAGTTTACCTTCGAGCTGCAAAATATTTTTTATAATCGTTGTTTGAGACATTATTTTTCGTCTGAAAAAAAAAAATCCCTAGTAAGGGAAATTTTTAAAAAATGTTGCCTAATGTTGAAACCAGTTTGTAAAGTATTAAAATATGTGGTTTTATGCCTTTAGTGTCAGGAAAAAAATTTCCTTTTTTGGGGAAATTTTAGTTGAACTCTTTTTTTAATGCAAAATACAAATTTTTACTACGAAATGCGCTCTTTCGCATGTGTCAGAAAATAAATCTTTAACCTAGACTTGCTTTATCAACTTTAGTTGACCTTTCATATACATAACTTAAGCTTCCAAGTATTTTTTAGCGAATTCTGAATTCAAGTACTCATATGGTAACCTTTGTTCTACATTCACATACACTGGCGCCTAAAGTGTATGCAGTCGAATTCATTTCCCACAAAAAAATGCTTCATTTTAATATGTCTTCCTTTTTTTTGTCGCCAGACTTGCGGCAGCTACAAATAGCCTTACTTGAACCTGAAGCTGACAACCAAGCCATCAAAGCTGTGATTTTCTGACATTTATGAGTGACGTTTGTGTGTCATGAGGCGATATGACATTAAGCGCCGCCACTGCCTACGCTGGCGATGCCGCCACAAAACAGAAGTGACAATCAACAACTGAAACAACAATCATACATCTCACATATTATGGGGCAGATAAAATCGCAAGCGCGCGTAAGCTTAAAGAACAAGAGCAAAACTAATAGTAGCCACACCAGTGGTGGCAACTACAACCGCCACCAACAAAACGGCCCTACTTAGGCACCCGCCTTGCGCTTTGCGCAGCTATCAACGGCAACAACTGATGGCTAAACGCTGATTTCTGAGAAATTTTGATGAGCTGACATTTGCGAACCTTTTGAAGTTTTACCGCTGCGCACTGGCGCTACTGTTTTTACGCTTTTAATCGAGCGTTTAAAGGCGCACAAAATGTGGCGCATGCCCGCTTTGACATGAATATGCCGCCGTCCTTTCGCCACCTCGACCAGCATTGCGGTGCGAAATCAAATTTTTCATCTACAACACAGTGGCGCTGGCGTCTCATCATCTGTGCACTGAGATTTGTCGGAGCGTGTGAGATGCGCCAAAATTCCTGGAAATTAGCGGCAACATAAATTTCATAGATTGGCTCCATATGCGCCATCGTAGGCGCTCTAACGGCAATCATCTTTTTGCCGTATCAAAGACACACTTTGTTGCGAAAAAGTGGAGCTTGTGATTCCCACCACTTGTTGTGGAGTGATTGTTGTTGTTATTGTCGTTTATTGTTGTATGTATGTAGCTAAAGTGCTGTGTAAATTTATTTGCATCGCTTAATGCTGACATCATTCAAATGGCATACCCAACAACAGCCGCCCAACCAACGAAACCCCCATCAACCAAGCAACCAACCAGCCAAAGGCACAATCACCCATCCATCTATCCATTTATCACCCCATCTTTTGGTGCAATCATGCAACCAATGCACTGCCGCTTTTGATCTTCTATGTTGGCATTCTAACAGCTTCTGCTTCCTTGTTTTCTACTCGTCGTTGGGTTAAGTGTTTCTTTGCTGTTGGCAGGAGTAGCTGCTTGGCACCGGTAACAAGGCTTTCAAATTTATCAAGTGTTGTCCAAAGAGACACTTGAAGTGTTACTTAAATGTTTTAGCTTACGTTGAAACGTTTGCGCTAGAAGAAATAGAGAGACAAACAAGATGAGAGGAAAAATAAGTAGAGAAAAGGACGAAGAGAAAGCAAGCGGTAAGATGGCGCAAGCGGAAGTCGAGCGTGTAAACTTCGAAATGACCTTTGACCTGCTTGAATGCACAACGTAAGCACTGGCACTTGATCTTTTTCATGTTCGCTAGGTGTGTACGTTTGGCGCAGGCCAACGATAGCGGTAGAAGGGAGCTGTAATGACTACAAAAATTCCCTAAAAGAAAGGTAAATTTTGAAAACGAAATTAATAATTATTTCTCTCTAAAAAAATTAATAAAACAAACAAAACATTTGGCATAACTACCTTCCGAAGTTAGTAGGTGAGGTTTTTGTATAATTTCAACAATCCAAAAAATTTCCCTTTTGGGCAATTTTCAGGTACATATTTTTTTATCGTTAAAAAATTATTTTTAGAGTGATAGCCAGCTATAAAGCGGTTGCTTGCAGTTAATATTAAGTTTTAGTCTGAAATAAAAATTTCCCAATTAGGGAAATTTCATTTCTCTTCTTTATAAGTGAATAAATAAGTAAGAACTGCACATATACTTGTGGTCACGATTACCTTGCGCAGCTAGTAAGTGAGTTTTAATACATTTTCAGTGTTTTAAATAATTTCCCTCTTGGGCAATTTTTAGGTACACATTTATTGTAAACTGAAAACGTTCCTTATTACCAAAAAAAGTGGTAAGTGAGGTTGATTAAGTTTCTTTCCTTAAAAATATAATCTCAAAAAGGGGAATTTTCAAAAAAATTGCAATAGTGCTAAACTTAGCTTTAAACGGTATCTTTTTCACATTCATTGGTGTTACTTAAAACAGCCAAGATGTGCCCTCATAAGCATAAAAGGGTTTTTGCAAATTTTTAATTTGAATTTACAAAAAAAAAAAAAAATTCCTGCAAGTGGGAAATTTTTAAAACCTTTTACTAGTGCTACAAACAACTATAAAAGTATTAATGTACGGTTTTTAGTGTTGAGAAAAAATTTCCCTGCTAGGGAAATTTTAGTTTAAACCATTTTTTTTACACGCAAATGCACAAATCTGCTAACCTTTGATGTATTTTTTCGTTCCAAGTCAAAGTATCTTGGCTTGACAAAACCACGCTAGGCTTTTTTTGTTTTTTCAGAGAATTTAAAAAAAAAATCCCATTACTACAATCCCCCTAAAACCAGCACGCCCACCGTTCATGCAACAATAAACATTTTTTGAAATTTTCACAAGCCACCGAGGACGCTGACTTGTTACTCATTTTGTTGTTGTTGCTACTATTTGTAATTGCAGTTTTCTCTATTACCAACATTTTCCAGCGTTACTTAACGCTGATGCTATGCCTTGTTGTTTTTGTTGTTATATTCATTCAGCTGCTACCATTTGCTGTCACATTGATTGCGACACTACCTACTTGTGGCAAGCGACCGCCCACACTCTGCTCGGCACTGCAATACGGTCACTCTCCGCTTGAATGCGCCTAGGGCTGGCAGCCGCTTAAATAATGTTGCTTACCAAATATATTTTTTCCAGTGATTTGTTATTGTTTTCTTTTTTTTTTTGCTTTTGTTTTTCCCCATTGTTGCAATTGGGGGTGGCGCTGCATAATTTGGTTGTTGCCTGCATGTGGCAATTGTTGCTGCCAAAGATTGCGTGCTGGCTTTGTGTGTGCATTTAAGCTGAAAGTGTCCATTAGTTGCGGCAATTTGGACAATTGCAATGGGTTGTTGTTGTTGTTTGTGGTGTTTCAAAATCTGACACAAAACAAAGACCTGAAGCGAAAAAAAATTTAGTTAAATTAGACGGAAGCCGGTCAACAAGCCTAATTGCGTGCAGCAGTTGGTAACACAAAAATGACTGTTGTGTATGTGTGTGTGTATAACTACAGGGTGCTGATGTGGGTGCGTCAAAAAAAGTTTTTTTGTTAAACTTTTGAGGGTGAGGATTTTGAAATAAAAAATAGTTTCAGTGGAAAATTTTGTATGGTCCAAAATCTTTAAAAACATCTTAAGGTTGTCAAATAAAATTTTTTTTTAATAAATTTTTTTTTTTATTATTAAAAAAATGCGACTTTTTTTAATCATTGTCAAATCGCATTTTTTTCAGCTTTATATACATAAATTTGGAATAATGACGAAAAAAATTTCTTAAACAACGATTTAAGTTTTTTTAAGGAATTTTTTTTTTTATTGTTTAAAAAGCCAATCACATTTTTTTTTGTCTAGGGAAAATATACCTTCAAAGCATTACAACATTTTTTAGGATCAGCTATTTATTCTAAAAGCGTGTGAAATAAATTTTCTTTGTTTTATTAAAATTTTTTACTGTGATAAAATTTAACTTTTTTTTTAATATATCTCTTTTGGTCATTTTTTTTAATTTAAAAACGAAGAGAAGTAAGTTTAAAAAAATAATTATAGTTATTTATATTTTTTTTCAAGTGAATTAATTATTTTTATTTTTGTAATACAAATTTTATTGTTTTTAATTACTTTTTTTCATAAAATCCCATTCGGTAAACTTTTTATTGTAAATACTAGCGAAGTAAAATTTAAAACAAAGTTATAATTATATTTTTTTTTTTTTCAAATGCATTTATTTAATTTTTTTTGGTAGAAAAAAATTCTTTTGTGCAAAACCGCCTTTGATTATTTTGTTTTTAGTTTTAAATTTAAAAATTGTTATTTTAATTTTTGAAAACTTTTTTTTTATGTTTTTTAAATCTATTTTGTGCAAAACCGGATTTATTAATTTTTTTTTAAATAAAATTTTTCAAATTTTTATGTTTAATTTTTGAAAACTTTTTTTTTGTATGTTTTTGGGTTTTTAATTTACTAACTAAGCCAAGAGCAAAAAAAAAGATTTTCAAAAAACCCTACTTTATATGGAGTTGTATTTGTATGTGTCTGTATTTTCTATGTGAACCACTAATTGCTGTGATTTGTTGCACATTTGCGGTGGCTAGCTAACAGCAACAACAATGACCAGCCGCCATGGGGTCACAAATCGGCAGCGTCTAACTCTAAATGTGTTGTTGTTGTTATTGTTGTCGTTTTAGATTTCCTCATACAAATTATAGTTTGCTTCCCACAAACGCCAGCGTCATCATCGTCATTAGATTTAGCTTACAACAACAACATCATACCCTTCATTGCCCTCATTGCCTGCATACTCACTTACAGCGCGCCCTCGCCAAACTTTGCTAACGCTTGCAACATTAGTTTTACCCATGTTGCATAACAATTTGCATGCCACAAATACATACAATTCCAATTTCAGGTCGCAAATAAAACGCAACGTCAAACGTTGACTTGTCACACATCAAATTGCACACACACAGGCACAGGTACACGCACTCGGCACATATTCGTTATGCACCTGAATTGTCATTAAAATACTTACGCTTCATTGTTTAACTGTAACCAAGCCACAAACAACTAATTAATAGGCACCTTCGTGCTACATTGTACCCACATGGGCGCTTGTGTGTATGTGTTTGTGTTTGAGTGTGTGTGTGTGTGAGCGAAATTCAAAATCTAACGCAACCAAGCGACTTTCCTCAACAAACATTTTCCAACTGCTGTTGCAGCCTGGCACAAACCTTCAGCCGCACATTGCTTCATACTTCGACGAGTTTATTGCCGCATAACGCACTGCCTCGCCCATGCGTCCAAGTGCTTATTAATATTGACGGTGATTAAGTCAGTTATACGTGAACTCCTATGCTACAATTGAAATCAGATTTCAATGTAATTAAGTAGCTATCAAATTAAAAATTCGTTTACTCCAAAAAAAAAAAAAATTGTAATTCGCAACCAGTTTATACCATTGATGTTATATAGTTTACGACTAGATGGGAGCAGTTTTATCGAGCTGTTGATCTAAAATAGTTGAAAGTGGAAATTAGGAAAGTTAGTGGCTGGTTTTAAGTGCTGCAAGGAACCCATGTCACAATTCATGTCAAACCGTAGAACTTTCGGGACAACCCAGCTCAAAAGGGGCTTTAGGCATTGCAACAGGTTTACTGAAACAAATGGAGGATTCCTATCAGCCCATGAGCCAACGAGATCTCTGGGTATTGACTACCTTCAATTTGAGGAATTCCTCGGTGCTCCTAATATGGGTCAGATATCTGTTAAGTCTGCCTACAAATGGAGTAAAGCTGACTTAGAGGAAGTAGTAGAGGGTTTTGTCAGAAGCTCGGCGTTAGCAGAAAATCTTGGTTACCCGACCATTGAACCGTCTTCCAAGCGGATTCCTACGTCGTTAGTTACTCCAATTTACCAATTATATGATCGGCAGGACATCTTTGACAATACTCAAACTGATCTCCCAGTAGTTGGGAGCTAGATATGACTTATTGTAAGATCCTTAGAACAATATTAGCTGCCTTAAGTCTATTTCTGGCCAGTTTTTTTTCGGGCTCGCTAAGCAAGTGATGCTTGGACGCCATTTATTTCTAGATATTCAGGCTCTTTTGGTCAAACGAGCTAACAGACTTCACTATGGATCATCTTGCCACGGTCATTGGTGGGTAGACTGAACACTGCCCTATTAAAGTTCATGTGGCATGGTTGACAATTTTTGCAGAAGTTTGCATGGAAGTTGGCGAAGAAGATCGAATTTTGCTTTATCGGAAATTGGAAGCACAACTTTCAGTCCAAAACAGGGTTGGAGCATAAGTGGTCTGCTCTTGATAGAGCTTGTTTTTTCGAAACTGCTCTAGTTTTCAGTTTGGCTACATAATCTGGATCAACAGATTGCAATATCTGGACCAAGTCCAAGTCCAAGTGAAAGTCCAAGTCCAAGTCCAAGTCCAAGTCCAAGTCCAAGTCCAAGTCCAAGTCCAAGTCCAAGTCCAAGTCCAAGTCCAAGTCAAGTCCAAGTCCAAGTCCAAGTGAATGTCCAATTCCAAGTCCAAGTCCAATTCCAAGTCCAAGTCCAAATCCAAGTCCAAGTGAAAGTCCAATTCAAAGTCCAAGTCCAAGTCCAAGTCCAAGTCCAAGTCCAAGTCCAAGTCCAAGTCCAAGTCCAAGTCCAAGTTCAAGTCCAAGTCCAATTCCAAGTCCAAGTCCAATTCCAAGTCCAATTTCAAGTCCAATTTCAAGTCCAAATCCAAGTCCAAGTCCAAGTCCATGTCCATGTCCAAGTCCAAGTCCAAGTCCAAGTCCAAGTCCAAGTCCAAGTCCAAGTCCAAGTCCAAGTCCAATTCCAAGTCCAAGTCCAAATCCAAGTCCAATTCAAAGTCCAAGTTCAAGTTCAAGTCCAAGTCCAATTCCAAGTCCAAGTCCAAGTCCAAGTTTTCATGCAGGATTTTGGGCCGCCTTTGAGACTTTCGAATTTTGGCTGACTTTCTGAAGGAATTTTCGGACGTTTTTCCTATCAGCCAGCAACTCAAGCTCTTCACTCCAAGCCCAGCTATAATTTGTTGCAACACACTTGTGGTGTTGTTGTTGTTTTTGCGCTTTGAGCGCTGAATGAAATTGACGACATTTATTGTTGTTTTTGCTATCGAAAATTGTTGTCGCCATGCGTTGCAACGTTCTCACGCTTTACATTCAAGTAAACAGCGCATCAAAGGAAGGTTGCATGCAAAATAAATTTCATTATTATTGTTGTTGTTGTTTTACGAAAAATTAAACACAGCGACTGATTTGCTGTTGACATTTGTTTGTTGTTGTTGTTTTAAAAATCACTATGAATACCACAATTATTTGCTGTTTTAATGCGCGTAATTTTGTGCGCCATTGTTCTGCTCGTTGTTGTTGTTGTACAATAATTTCTGTGAAAAACGCTTATTGCGTTGATTTGTGTTTTTGTAATGAAGGCGGACGCCATAGAGTCGAGAGCAAGCAGTCGCAGCAGACCCATCGCACAAGCGCTCACTCGCACAACTAGGCATTTGTTATTGTTGTTGCTGCCACTTACTTGTTGCATGCCACTTAAAGGCCGCCCCCACTTATTGCCTATTTCCTGTGCTGTGCCGTCCTAAGCGTCTTACTTAAATAAATTTCTTCTTTTTTTTTTTTTTTTTTTTTTTTTATAATAATTTTTTTTGTTTTTGTTGTTGTCATCCCACGCCTACTTCTGGGAATTTCTCACACTCAAAAGTACAGCAGAGGCAAGCGTATTACGAGTTAAATGTCTGTGTGTGTGTGTTTGTTTTGTGTGCGTTGATCGGACCACCAGCATCAATTCGTAACCAGAACAACAACAACAACAAGCGCACAATCTCTAATAACAACCCATCCACAATTGAGCCGCCTTAGTCTGCGTACAACAGCCCGCCTCAAAGCTGTCATAAGCTAGTACAACCGTGCGATCTACACAACATTCAGCGCCCTTGCACCGTTTCACGTCCATCGGCTCGCTCGCCACCCGTTCACCGCCTACAGCGCCTGCATCATGCCCCATCTACCTACCTACCCACCACCCGCTTCAGCTATCGCCATTATTCTCATCATAATAATAAGAAATAATTGAGTTTAATTGAGTGATTGACGTTGCTGACTTTTCCTTTAGTTTTCGGTCTCGCTTGGCTTTCGCTAAGATTATTTGTAACTACTTCTTGTTGTTGCTGTTGTTGTTGCTCACCCACAATTTCGAAAGTCTTGCTAAACATACGAAAAAACTGAAAAAAAAAAATTATATATGAAATGAGCTGACTTGTAAAACAACAAAAAGATTTGTGCTCCGACAGCGTTTAAGTAGAAATTCGGCAGCTGAAATTATGAGCTCAGTTCGGCTGACGTTCCATGGCGGCTATCGTTTCGTATTGCAATTAAAGCAAAGCGTGTAGTGTTGTTGTTGTAGAAATGATATGAAGCGTTGCTGGTTGGTTTACCTTCCCCCCGTTCATTGCAAGCGAGGTGTCCTCATCCCCTTCCTATTCACAAAAATCTTTCTACTTCTATGAGCCTTCCTTTTCCTATCCCTATCAAAACCTCGATCCATCAAACTTTTTTTATTTCTATTTCTATCCGCTCCCTGTTCCAATTTCTGTTCTCAGTCCTGTTCCATTTCCTCTTTCCTCTCTTTACCTCTTCCGGTTTTTCCTCTACTTTCACCTTTCCCTCACCATTTCCTTTTTCCTCGCTCTATCCCAGCTGACTCTTTCTGCTCCAGATATATCAGTGCTGCACCAAACATTAGATAGAGATATATGGAATTAAATATTTTTCTGTGGGGGCGTGGCTCAGCCCACTTTTCCCAGACTAGCTATATCTCATTGTACTCGTAGTGCCAGGTTCCTGCGAGACACCTATTTGATAACGTCGGAATCGAATTCAGACATAGCTCCAACTTTCTGGAAATACCATACATGGTCCCGATATGTACTCGGACCATCAGCTTACGGTAGCCAAGAGACGGACACACCTCACTGAAGCCAAAAACATAGGCTGATGAGTATAGGGTACCTCGGAAAGCATGGACGGTGCCTAGATGGGCACTTTGCGTACGACCGCAAGCTGCGCTGAGGCGAGGAAATGGAGGAAAGAGGCCTTTTTAGAAAATAGAAAGGTGAAGATCTCAAGATATAGGCTGTTCGAAAAGTCTACCAAAAGCTACGGTGTACATGGTTTAAGAACACACCCAAATCAGTCATGGGTTGATCCAAGGAAAAGGGTCTAAAGCACCCAATTTCTCACGAGAATCCGAAGACAATTCGAAGAAGGGCAGGGATTTCGAGGGACCGCAGGATTAAGCGCTTTTACGGCCTTTTAAAGAACTTTCACAATAATAATAACAACAGCAACAACTACAAAATCTACAAAATCAATAGCCAATGATTCATAATTTCAAATGCAAAAACTACAAAAAACTGTTGTTGTTGCCACCGTTGCTGCTGCTGCCGAGTTCGCTGCCTTTGATGCCGCCACTCATCAATGCAATAATAATTCATTTCGCTGAACGTTGAAAGACGTTCGTAGAGGAAAAAAAAAACGAAAACAAAATAAAATTGAAATTGAAATGAAAAAAACAAGCAATTGTTGTCTTGATTTTTGCTGCTGTTGCTTTTTTTTTTAATTTTT
This sequence comes from Sphenella marginata, assembly GCA_951509765.1. NCBI lineage: Eukaryota > Metazoa > Arthropoda > Insecta > Diptera > Tephritidae > Sphenella > Sphenella marginata. The sequence continues at coordinate 72,777,489 of OX608081.1, read as the reverse complement.
TTTTCGTTGACTTGAAATTTAAGGCAAAAATTTATGAGTTGCTGGCTGCTGTTTAGCAATTGTTGTTGTTGTTTATTATTTATTTTTGTTTTTTCATTTTTATATTGTTGTTCATAATATTTTCAACTGCTTTGTTGTTGCTTGTAGGCATTTCAGCAAAGCATCTTCATAACGATCATTTCATTGGAAAGCCATAGGCCTCATTGTCTTGTCAACGCCGGCGGTGGCGTTGATGGTGGCATAGCTGGTGCTGTTGCTGTTGCTAGTGCTATTGCTAGTGCATGTTGGTGGGCCATAGAGCGCTTGGAACGCTGGCTATTCTGTGGCTGATTTGGTGTGCGACATCAGCGGCTTTATAGTCAATACGCCATTTGTAGCATATTTCATGAGCTGTGGTGCTTTGCTTGTACTCATTGTTGTTGCATTTATTATTGCCTCCGTCAGTTGTCATGGTGGTCCGCAGTCAATTAAAAGGGTCGCCTTTGATTCGTCGTTTGATTTATTCAATTAAGTCAATGTGTGGCAAGTATTTTTATTTTTTTTGTTTTTTGTTGTTGCAGGCAGCTTCAACTGGAGCTTAGATCAGGGCTACAGTAGCGTAAGACACGTCAACCATCCACTCACTCACTCATTGTCTATTTGCTGTATTGGCTAGTTAGTGATGACTGCCACACAGTGCACATATGTAGTTCAAGTAGACAATTCTAGTAGTTTGTTGTTGCATTCACTTTAACAAATAATTCAGTAAGTTGCAGCCGTGAGCCGCCATGCGGTGTGGCATGCATTACGCGTTGGGTTGCCACTCTTTTTTTTTTGTTTCGTTTATCAGCAAGGCGCAATGCTTAGTTTCGTTTAAGGAGCTTTTTGAATTAAAAATTTAAATTTGTAATGCCGCACGTTTTTTATTGAATACTGTTGTTGTTGCTTAAATTATTTTTGTTGTTATTTTTCTATTTACAAAAATTGCTAGTTTTTCGTATGTTGTGAATTGCGGGTGGTGTCGCTCAGCGGGTGGTTATCTATTCGAGCTTTGCTTGATATAAATAATTTTACAAGTGCTTCTTCTTGCTCTAATTTTTTCATGTATTTAATAGGGTTGTCGCGGTGCAATTGGCTAAGATTTCTAATTCCGACTTCGCTATCTGAGAAATAACGACATTTGATCAATAAACAGTACCCATATCAAAAGGCAGCAAATAACGTCCATTTGGAAATTATTGACAGTTATGAGGTGAGTATAATTTTTACATTTTGACAGATGAAATATTTAAGATTTTTGACAGTTTCGAGTTGTATATAATTTCTCAATAAAAAATAAGTGTATCTTATTGTGGCAAGTTAAATTAAATTTTTGTCAGCTATGGGGTGAATAAAATTTCACCATAGGAAAATACCTGTATCTTTTTGTAGCAAGAAAAATAAAAGCTATTACAGTTATAAGGTTAATTAAAAAAAAATTTTTATTGGGGAAGGTAAAATTAAATCGCTGATAGTTAAGAGCTGAATATTATTTTGTTATTATGACAGATCAAACGAAATTTTGAAAGTTTCGAGGTGAATATAATTAAATAAAAATTGTGTCCATTCTGAGGTGAATATAAATTCCTAATGAGAGAATACATATGTATGCACATTTTTGACAGTTATGTGGTGAATATAATTTTATCTGTTTGACAAATGAAAAGAAATTTTTAGGGGTTTCGAGGTGAAATATTTTCCCAAGAAAAAAATAAGTATATCTCATTGTGGCAAGTAAAATTAAATTTCACCACAGGAAAATACTTATATAATTTATTTTAATAAAATAAAAATTGTGTCTGTTATACATATGTATGTACATACGTACATCTCATTCTGACAGATCAAATGATAATTTTGACAGTTATGAGGTGAATAAAAAAATTCAAATATGTATATCAGAATGACAGAAAAAACATATAGCAGTTATGAGATGAATTAAATTAATTTGTAATACAATGAGAAAATCTATCAAAATAAACACATCTCCTTATGACAGATAGATTTAAATTTTTAACAGCTATGAGGTGAAGTGTTTTTGTTTGTTTCGACATCCTTCTCAAATATAAAATACACTTTTTTTACTTCAACGGCTTACTCTTTCAGCTTCGCTTTCTATAATGAAGAACTTGAACTCGGTACGGACTTCTGTACACCGATTTCCGTAACATCTTTAGCTTGTTATCACTCGTTAAAATTGAAAGAAAACTCAGCCACTTTATTGAAGCACTTCTGTGTCAATAATTGACCCAGTTTGACTAGAGGAAACATCGTCGCGTTGATGCCTAATACGACTTAAAATAATAGTCTCAATTGTCTGGGATCTCATTAAGAATTTAATTATCTGAGGCTAGTCTAGGATTATGAAAAGTTTATCTTTCATTCAACCCATTGTTAGAACTAAAAATGAACAGAGATCCAAAAGTCATTGCTTAAAGTTCTGTTCTATGCAAGTAAAATCGTCCCAACTTCATTATTAACCCACCAAATGCCACTCCCTGCCATGACTAACACAGATGCCATTTTTTCCTTCAAATACCAAGTCTCAACACTCCATTCAATAAATAAATGATCAACTTTAATTTTCAATTTAATTTCAGCACTATTATCAGCATATGAAATAACCTATCATTAGCCCACCGCGACGCGTCGCCTTGCCGTGACGACGTTGATGATGTGTTAGCTTGCGAAAAATTAATCGCAATCAATTTCATAGCAATTTTTTTATAATTTTTTTCTTTTTTTTTTTTGCTTTTTCAATATGCAAACTGGTATGGCTGCCTGTGCCTGAGGCGGTTTGCAAAGGTGGCTATTGGAAAATATGCGAATGTTTGTCAAAGAAGGCCAACGTTTTCATAACAAAGGATTCGCTTTGGTAAGACCAACAAGGCAAGGCAGTGAACTATTTGAAAGCCATCACACAACTAGTTTTGAAACTGAAACTAACTAGTCTCAAACTAGTTCAAAATGGAAATGCAAATAAATGTTATAAAGGTGTAGTAAGCCTGAATAAGAAACTCGAACCGCAAAGAAACTCTACTTATTGCTTGGACTCGAGACACTTCAATGTTCCCTAAAGCTTTCAGGAAGTACATAGTTGGTATACATTCGTCCCCTTTTGGACTACTTCGGTTTCACTCAAGGCTTTTTCCAACTAGTTTCCACTGCAGGGTAACTAGCACCTACCTTCAGGGCTTGTGTGTACCCAACCTTCGCTGGTGTTATAAATCGTTTTAGATTTTCTAGCTGCTCGCTAAGGAAAGCTTTTTTTTCAACTTTTAAACGCATATTTACACATAATTTTTCACATTTTTTTTTCTGGTTTCTCTTCTTGCTTCTTTACACACCTCCAACGTTAGGTTAGCGACATATTTAACGCGTCAGCATGACTTTCAAGAAGTGCTAAACATGAAAGACTTTCACAACAGTCGTTGGATGAGGGTTAAAGTGAGAGAAAAAAATGGCGCATGAATAAGTAAAAAGCTTTGGTACTGAAAAAAATGAATTGAGGAAAGAAAAAATGGATTGAAAGACGAGTTGGAAGAGGAAAAATAAAATGGCCTAAGAAAAAATAAGTTGGAAGTAGAAAAACACGACATGAAAGAAAGTTTAACAAACGCTTAGCTTGGTGAGAGGCAACAAAAACAACACCTTAGAGCGAGCAAAGGGTTAAAGTACAAAGCAACCCTTGCAAAACTGGACACGGTGGGTCGTATAAGGTTAAAAAAAATCTAGAAAATATAGTGCAATGGGAAGAGACGAGAAAACCGTTGGAAAATACATTGTGTAAAATTTGTGTTTGACAGTGCTTTGAAGCTTTAAAGACTTCTTAAACTTTTTAAAGCTTTAAAAAGCACATACGAACTTTTTTTTATTTTTGTTATCATTATTAAAAATTAAGCTAGGGACCGAAATATTTCTGCAAAATCAATAAGAAAATATTTTCAAAAGCTAAGAGAAGCTTTTCCAGCTTAAAGCTTAAGGAACACTGGAAACTAAGCTTTTGTAATTGATTTTTTTCCTTTTATTTTTCGTTTTCGAAGGCTGAAGATGTTTCCAAAAAGAAATGCCTTTAAAGCAAATACTTAAAATCAATTGAAGTTGATGGAAAAAACCTTTTAGAAGCTTTTTGAAAAAAAAAAAATATTTCAACGAAAATAAAGCAGCTTAGAAAGAAGAGGTTCTATTCTGTGTGCAGGTATGCAATTTTTATTGCCATTAAGTGCGCCCGAAGAAAAACATAGAAATGAAAAAAGCTTTATTAAAGCTTTCTTATAAAAAATGATAATAATATTATTAAACTATATGAGCTTTATAAACCAGTTTATTTATTTATTATTGGGGGATTATATATATATAGAGTACGCATTAAGGATATTTTTCAATTGTTCCAAGCTTTCAAAGGAGCTTTTCTGTATACTGTGATACTCTCATTCGATTAACACATCAAGTAGAAGCTTTCGAAATAGCGTTTTTTGACAACTCTACACTCCTTTCCATTACTTAACTATGTAAATATACTATTAGCTTAACTATGTAAATATACCATTAGCTTAGATAACATTTTTTTAAGCATTTCCAACAAGTGCACACCACTGTGCATCATTAGAAATGTTCATTGTAGCTCTTACTTCCTCGCTCGCGCACACCTTCTCATGCCATTTTTGTTGTTGACTTCCTTAGCTGAAGTAATTATTTTTTCGAGTTCTTTCCTAGAGCTATTTTTTCTGTTTTTTTTATTTTTTATTTTCTGCAAAATGTTTTTATTTCTGTAACTTAGCCAGGTGTGTGTGTAGGTGTATGTGTGTGTGTGTGGCTTCTAATGACTGCAAAAGCGCATGAATTAATTATGTTGCACGCATGTGGCATGCAACCGTGGCGACGAGTTGACAGAGCAATTTGCATTGCTGTTGTTTTTGTGTTTGTTGCGCTTAACAATGTACATATGTTTGAATTTAAAAAATGTGTTATGAGAGTGAAAAAAGAAAAAATAAAAAAATGTACATATTTTAAAAGTTCTTTAAAAATGAAATACCTAAAATTGATGTGTTTTTCAACTAAAGGAGGACTTCTCTCAGACTTGTTGAAGATTTTTCCTTATTTTTGGTAGAAAAAAATTTCAAGAAATTTATGAAATGTATCTTGTTTTGATTTTTTAATTGTTCGTTTTAAATTTTTTTGTCGAAGAAAATTTCCAAAAATTTGAACATTTTTTAGGACCTTTTTTTCCATAATTTTTTGAAAAAAAAGTGTAGAGAAAATTCGTATACAATTAAAAATAAAAAAATTGAATTAATTTCTTCACGAAGTTTTTTTTGTTTTTACGCGTGCGTTTTTTATTAAAATTTTTTTTTGCGCCTGCAAACGCTTTTTTGGTATTTTTTTTGTATTACTTAAATTTGTGTTATTATTTTTTTGTGGAAAACATACATACATAGAATATGGTTAAAAAATTATATCACTTTCAAATTTGTAAATGTTTTCAAAATTTTAAAAAATTCGTAAACATATTTTTTATATTTTTATACCCAGCGTACTAGTACTAGTACAAGGGTATCATAATTGTGTCCACATAACGGTACTATGTTAGATATAGAGTTCCATATATGAAAGTTCTTAGGTTGAAAAGAGGAATTGATTAAGGCATGTCCGTCCGTCTGTCCGTCCGTGTACACGATAACTTGAGTAAAAATTTAGATATTTTCATGAAATTTTGCATACAGGTTACTTTCTGGCCAAGGTAGGTTGCTATTGAAAATGGGCGAAATCGGATGATAACCACGCCCCCTTTTTCGATATCGAAATTTTCGAAAATCACATAAATTTACATAACTTGCGTAAAAACTGAGATATTTGCATGGAATTTGTTATGCAGGCTACTTTCTGGCCAAGGTGAGCTGCTGAGTATAGAAAATTTCAAATGATATAGAAAATTTCAAATAAGATTCTAGGGCCTATATCACTGCCAAGTCATGGTATTTGTATCTCGTTCTGAAAACTAACGCTGGGTATTTAATGTTCGGTTCACCCGAACTTAGACTTCCTTACTTGTTTTTTCATTAATTTTTTGACTTTGTTCAGTTTTTATTTTTTATACAACAAAAATGGTAAAAAAAATTTTTTATATTATTCTTTACTAATTTTTTACTTCATGAATTTTTAAATTGTTTGTGGAAGCTATTGCAAAAATTCTACTTTATAAATCTGTGTGAAAAACTTTGGTTTTTCGTTGAAAAAATAATATCACCGACATCTTTTGTTAGATTTTTGCTTAAAGTTCTTCGAGTTCAAGTTTTTTTTCTTAAAAATATTTAAAGCAAAAATTCATAAAAAATAAAAATTGAAAAAAGCGCACACTCAATATTGTTGGTCTCCTGAAATTGAAAAGAATTTTCAAGCATTGAACTCGTTTCGTCGTTCAAACAGTTTTTTTTTATTTTTTCTTTCTTAAAAATAAGAAATGGCGCCGATTTCCTTCAAGCAACGCCTGCCCCGCCATATTTTCTTGGAACAAAACCAAAAAAGGAAAAAAATTAACAAAAAGATAAAAAATTAAAATTATTACTTGAAACTTGACATAGGTATTTACAAGAGCTCCAAAATAACGCACTCTTTATCTACTCCTTCCTATTTATCCACCTAAAAATATTAGAGTGAATTAGAGAGAACTTAGCTCTTAGCTTTGAAAATCACAAAATCGGCTCGTTCAAGTAAAAAAAAAATTCAAATTCAGCAAAATAGAGAATTGTCTCAGAGTCTGTGAGATATAAGGAAGCGCTGCAAAATAAATTTTATTTAGGTTTTTTACAACTCTAAACTTTATGTGAGTAATTTAGCAATATTTCAGTGAAAATTTTATTCAATTCCCAGCAGTAGTTTCTGAGTGATGCACGAACAAACATGCAGACATACAGACAAAAATACCAAAAGTTCCAAAAACTGTTGTTCTTTATTCTGTTACTCTTATAAGCAACCCATGTTGCCAATTTTCACTGTTGTCTTCAGTGAATCGTTGTTGTATTCAAAGAGCTTAATTTACTGTTATTTCGGAGCACTGTGATTAACATATGTACATAAATGTTTTTATATGTACTATGTGTAAGTAGATATATAGTTTGTACATAAATATTTATCCATTTGCAAATATTTCTGGTTTTTTGTGTCAACATTTTACGGACTGGTTACATTTTCCACTCGACTGCAGTGCAGGAATGCAGCGTTGAAGGAATGGCGTCCATTGAATTCTTAAAAAATTAAAAGTGTTGTTGTTGCAATAAGTGCAAAAGGCCGCAAAGGCTGCGGTGCATGTAATGCAACAATAATGACGTAAATGCAAATTAGTTAAGAAAGGCATAGATTTTTTGGCTTCAATAAAATATTTATTGTTGTTGTATTCATTAGGGTTGGCTGTGTGAGGGCTCTACACTGTGATGGCGTTGTATGAATTTGGTTCAAGAAAAGTTGCTGCCCCTTTGGTGAAATGCAGGAATGTCGCAATATAGCCGCCTAAGGGATTTCGAATGGTCTGAAACAGTGGGCTACAGATACCAAAAGGAGTAATGGTGAGTCAACATACATTTTGGAGCGTACAATATAAAAAAAGTATCGAAAATTTCAAAAAAGTTTTATTTTATTTAATTAAAAATTTTCATTTATTAATTTTCTATTTTTCCTAATTCATGCTTCTAATTCTAATTATATATAAATATATTTATTTGTCTTCTAGCTACTGCGCTAATAAGTAATCGGTTCTGCAAAAATGGCAGCACTCAATCAATACTGTTCGACAGCACTAGCAATCAACTGATATCTGTCAAAATTTGGTGGTCAGCTGTGTCACCCTGCTCTAAGAATTTGCGCGCACATATTTCTGCAAGTGGCAGAAATGAAAAATAGAAACGAAAATTGTGATTTTAAAAGTGAATTTTGTTAGAAAAACATGTTCGAAAATCTAAAGTGAATAAATAAAATTGTAGCGGCGAACCACAAAGTGCAAGGGGAATCTATAACTTTGTGGTTATTTTTCGATACTTCAGAGTGGAATAAAGCGCACCGAAGGGTCAACTAGTATTCGAGATTGTTAACGACTGCAGTAAGCGGTAAGATGAAAAGCCACTAAAAGAATACTTGATGGGGTCAAAGAAAAAGTTTACGCAGCATGCCAGATTTATTATTTCAAAGGATTGCCTGTCAGTAAGATTTCCTTGAATTTTGACGAGGGGCTTTCTACGATTATTGAGGCAACAACAGCATGGCAAAGACGATCGTCCATTTGGTCTGCTCTAGAAAATTCTTTTTTTAAACCGAAAAATTCGAAAAAGCGTAGTCAAATCGACGCAAAACTTTCGTGTTTGGTCTCGAATACACAAGCATACCCAAGTATGAAATCGTTACAGGATTGTGCTGCTTTATTGTGGAAATGCCTAAATTATCATAGACCGTAGTGTCTGGAAAATGGACTCGTACCGAGCTGAAGTAGCTCGACCGTACGACTAATTGTGGACGAAAGTGGTTGTCTTATGGGCTTGATTATTGAATGAGAACAGAATGCTCCAAGGTTACAGATATAGGAACCACTCAATGATGAGCCGCATCCTCGAAGCTGAAAAATGACTAGGTTTGAGTACTTAAGGTTGTCCCTTTTCCTAACTATTTATATGATGAGAGCGCGGATAAAGTTGTCCTCATACATCGCAAGTATAAAAGTGAATTGACGCGAACTGGCTACCCGACGCTGATCATATACAATACTACCCAGGGCGAGAAATGTCATAAAGGCCGAGCAAACCAAATTTATGTATGTAATAACAATAACATCGTTGAGAAGTGTAAGCTATTAACGAATACAACAACAACAGAACAAACGGAAGGAAATGGAATACAATTCAAATGTGAGTGGTACAAAATAGCTAATATACGCGCCACCATTACAAATACAAATACAAACGCACGGTGTATATGGGTCCAAAAAAGTCCTCTCGAGCAACAAGGAAACAGCAACAAAAACAACATACAAATATACACCTCTTAACACCGCCATAAAAAGGAAGCACTTATACACTTACGACGCGTACGCGCTGAGTTCATACATACATACGAAAGTACGACGAGGGCGTAGGTGAGTATCTCATAATTTTATAATGCTACATATCGATATACATACATATATGTAAATTTAAAAAAAAAACAACAACAAAGAAGCCAACTTGAGTAGCTAATAAGAGCCAGCATTTTGAAGTGCACTGCATGACGCGCTGTACCGCAGTAGAGACGTCTGCACATCGTGAGGTGAGTCCTTAAAGTGTTTCCTACTTGCGCTACAAGGGGTAATTACAAACTCACCCCTTCTTTTGTGGGATTTTTTTTTTGTTGTTTTTACATGCAAATATGTGTATGTGTTTGTATAGTAAAACAGCGGCCATTATGCCATCATGACATCATGAATAAAATAAAATATGGTTTATGCTAATTTTTTGGCGGCAACTCAGCTAGAGTGAGGCGAGTATTTCGAACTGGGAGGGAATTTATTATTTGATGGCATAAATATGCGAATGAATATTGAGGATCAAGTAGAGAAGATGTGTAGCCGTGCAAAGAGATTGTTGCCTTCAGTGCAGCGCGTGCGAGAGGAACTCTCACGTTTCGGCTGAATGGTAAAAAAGTTTTACGAGGTCCAGGGCAAGCCTCTTCGTAAGAAGAAATAATTTCTTAAATCGAATGCCTTAAAGGAAGCCGTTTTGCGCCCTTTAGGCTCAGCGTCAACGTATTTTTAGTATCTTCTTAATCGAAATCTGCTGTTGGAAGCCATCTTAAAATTATTTTTATGAATTCAAGTCTATGTCTTTTTTTTTTTTTAAGATCTATGAGCCCTTATTGGACGTGACGAACCAAACAGGGTTATGCTGATGTTGACAGTCCTTTTCTGGAGCTCCTTTTGGAATTAATTATTTTGTTGACTCCGGAAGAGCCGTCGAACAGAGAGCGGATTCCTACCGCTCCTGCAATAAATGCAGTTTACGAGCGTTAGAGATCTAGTATTTTCTTGTTGTTGCTTTTGTCATTGAAGGGTTTGTCCATCTTTGTCGTTCGGCCCACCCCGTTCTGCAAAACTTTTTGTAATATATTTTTCTTAACAAAACCAGGCCACTCCTCGCTGCGTCCCTGAACTTACAACAGACTGTACCGAATTTTAATAATCAGATCTCCAAAACCAGTTGAGATATGCAACTCATTCACATTGCTCATTTCATTACTCTTAAACACCTTTCATTTGATACCCATATTCTACTAACATATTTTGGGTGACCTTGGACCGAAGAATGCTCGATAACTTCGGAACTGGTCGAGTTATAGAAATAAGCGATAGCTCTTATTTTAAGTTAGTCATCTAGTAATGCAAAGGTGTAAGTTGTACTCCATTCTATACAGCAGTTTTTAACTGATGCGCGAACAAACATGCATACAAATAAACAAAAATTCTAAATACTTTTGTTTTGGAACCTTTTGACTCAATAATGATCGCTGCTGTAAATTTTTCTAGAATATACGCTATCGACTTATACAAATTTCATACTTTTATAGAGATGGTCCAGTTGTATCTTCGTACTTTGGGAACCTCCTCTTCGATGCTCTTTTTCGCATGTTTTATTGGGAAGTATCTGCTGCGCAAGTTTCAATATGCCTACAATAACAACCACAGCATTAATTTTAGTTGACATTTGCTTGTTTGTTAATCGATTTGATTTTCTCTCTGAGCTTGAGCCATACCCTCTTCCTCTCCAAAGTGAAATTATTCATTACGAATTTATGTCAATTTTGTGGTGGCGAACGTCATTTGCATTTGTCGGTGTACTCAAGCACGCTAATGAGGGTGTGTGAACGACCACTTCAAACGAAATTTTTATAGAACAAAAGGTTAAAAGGATTATTGAAAAAAAAGTAAAAAAATTTGTGTAGAAAAATTATGAAAAAAAACCACCATTGCAAGCAGCTAAAAGCACAAAAAAAACGCATTGATTTTCAAAAGATGAAGGTGGCGACAAGCTAACACCCGCAAATGTAAAAGCGGCAAGAAAGTAAATTTAAAACAAAAAATTTAGAAATTAAGTTTACGGCCACCTTTATAGAAATGTGCCAAAAGCAAAGAGTAGAAAATATTTTTGTAGGCAAATATGAATTAAATGGTTTAATGGAAAATTAATTAATACATATTTTTTAATTGATTGCGATAAAATTAAATTTTTTGTTTAAAAAAATTTTCTTTTGCTTTTGTTGTTTTCGTATAAATTCGAGATTAATCGAATTGCTCCGATAAATGTGTTTTGTGCAATAAATCTACAAATTTACAAGCTAAGAAGTTGAAATTTTGTAGCAGTAGTACTTATTACATGCTTAATGTGCATAGTGAAAATTATCGAGATCAAGCAAATATGTATATCACATCGCCTTCATACAATCGATTGTTCCGATAAATGAGTTTTATGCCATAGCTCTTCGAATTTAACAGCTACAAAGTTAAAATTGGGTGACCGTAGCTTCTATTGGATATTGAAAATTATTGAGATCGAACCAATATATCATATAACCTTCATACAATCGATTGTTTCGGTAAATGAGTTTTGTGCCATAGCTCTTCAATTTTAAAAGCTAAGAAGTTAAAATTGGGTGAACGTAGCTTCTATTACATGCTAAATGTGTTCACTTAAAATTATTGAGATCGGATTAATATATCATATAGCCCCTATACAATCGATTGTTCCGATAAATGAGTTGTATGCCATAGCTCTTCGAATTTAACAGCTACGAAGTTAAAATTGGGTTACCGTAGCTTCTATTACAGGATTAAAATCTGTACTGAAAATTATTGAGATCGAACAAAAATATATCACATAACTTTCATACAATCGATTGTTTCGATAAATGAGGTTTGTACAATAACTCTTTCAATTTAAAAGCTAAGAAGCTAAATTGTTGTGGCCGTGGTACTTATTGCATCATTAATATGGATATTGAAAATTATCGAGATCGAACAAATATATCACATATCATTCATACAATCGATTGTTCCGATAAATGAGTTTTGTGCCATAGCTCTTCAAATTTAAAAGCTAAAAAGATAAAATGTTGTGACCGCAGCTTTTGTTCCATGCTCCATCTTAATAGTGAAAATTATTGAAATCGAACAAATATATCACATAACTTTCATACAATCGATTGTTGCGATAAATCAGTTGTGTACCATAAGTCCTCAAATTGAACAGCTTAGCAGATAAAATTGGGTGAGCGTAGCTTTTATTAGATGCTGGATGTGTATGGTCAAAATTAGCGAGATCGAGCAAATATATTACATAGCCCCCAATCGATAGTAAAATCGATTATTTCGATAAACGATTTTCAACACTAGCGCCAAATGAGTTTAACTGCACAAACCGCTGATTTCATTTATAATCATGATTTGTTCTAAATACATATGAGGTAAAACGGATAATGTAAACGACTTTCTTAACTCCCCGATCCGTGCTCCATCTAACGGATATTTTTATTTATACAGCAATTTCATAAATTTTTCTCTGATTTTGAGAAACGTGCCAAGCTTTTATTGTCTAGGGCTGGGCAGCTATTTAAACGACAAGTACAAGATTACTGAGTTTAATGTTCAAATTAACGAACTCGAGTCAGATCACCCACCAATATAAACGTAGTAAAAAGCTTTGGTTAAAACCACCACCAACCAAAGGGGCGTTGAACGAAGCCTACTTTGCTTTGGTTCTAAAAATCTATGCGCCTTTGCTATTGTTGCTAACGCTATTAGAGTGTTGTGACGTTTGCGTTTGTGCGGGCTGAGTGTGGGTTAATGCGAGCTGTAAAAGCTTGGGTTGACTCGTCGTACGAATGGCTGGTTAAGAAGAGCAAAAAATGCGATTTGCGTAAATGCGCTAATCATGGCAGCAGCAGCAGCAGCAACATAATGAATACCGAGCAACAATATACATTTGTCATAGCAACAACAATAATAGTATTTGTATAAAAGCAAGCAAGAACACCAACAACGACAAAAAATTTGCTGCCATTACCACAACAACATTGCGGTGCGGCTTTTGTGCGCATTGCTGCTTGAAGAATTTTTTCGCGCCAACGAACATTTGATGGGTGTTGATGTTGTTGCTGTTGGCAACAGCCTTTTGGCAGCATTTGCTATATATGCATATATACATATATACTTAAATACATACATATGTACACTTTCAAGTATATAAATGTGCCCATTTGAGTGTGCAACATGTCACATTAGCACCGTTGGTGGCGTTGTCGCCGTCGCTTTTGCTTTATTTCGCCCAATTGTGCTATTTTTTTAACAAGCTAATTGCTGTTGTTCTATTTGTTGTTGCGATTATTATGATTATTTTTTTTTTTTGCCATCACAGCTAATTATTAGCTCTGAAATGAGCGCATGAAAATGGTGACACTCAAACACACTTCAACCGCTTTTCAATAGCCACTTAACACAAATCGTCAGTAGGTTAGACTGAGGCGGGGATATACATATAGACATCTTAACATATACACAAATATACACACATACATACATATATGTATGTATGCTTAAAATAATACCCTTCCTAATTCAAATTTTCAGACCAAAATAACATTTTTGTTGTTTTTGTAAGAAACAATGCTTTTGAAACGGAAGCTTCAGAACTTCAAAAAATTAAGAAATTTATAAGAATTTTACATAAAAAAAAAATTTTCAGAAAGCCCTAAAAAATGCCAAACAATTTGAAGTTGAAAGATTTTAAAGAAGTTTTTAAAAATTTCGATATTTTTTAAAATGACAAAAAAAAATATTTTCAGGCAGTATAAATAATTTTAGAATAATTTCAAAAAAAAAAAAAAAAACAAATGAAAAGCCAAAAGAAAAATCTGCATGCAACTAAAAGTTTTGGAAAACCACAAAAAAAAAAAAATAACTAAAAAAAAATTATAAAAAAATTTACAGGAAGTTTCAATAAAATACCAAAGAAATTTTAATTCATTTGAAAGATTTTAAGGAAATTTTTAAATATGGAAAAGTGAAACAAAAATGTGTATGCAGTTTAAAATAATTGTAGAATAATTTCTAAAAACCGAATAAAAGCCAAAAATTTTACATTATACCGAAGGCATAGGAAATTTAAAAAAAAACTAAGAAATTTTTAAGACTAAAAAATGTTGGCCAACTTATATTTTTGATTCAACTTCGAAAAAAATGCAAAAAGTTGAAAAAAAATTTTACATTCAACCAAAAGTTTGGAAAATTAAAAAAAAAACACAGAAGACTTTAAAGAATTTGAAATTATTTGATTGAATATCGAAAAAAATTCAAAAAGCTCTAATAAATGCCAAAGAGCTTTGAGTTCCACCAAAGATTTCGAAGAAGATTTAAATAAAAAATTTTATTTGGACATATTAAAAAATATTTTAGGGACATATGTAAAAGGAATTTCAGAGTCTTTGACCACTTTTCGAAAAACATCCAAAAAGTAAAAAGAAAGGAAATACAGTCTTGAGTTTAGCTAAAAGATTTTGAAAAAATTTTTCAAAAATTAAAAAATTTGTAAATATTTTTAAAATTTGAAACTTGAAAAGAATTTTAATGCACTTCGAGAAAATTGCAATAGGTTCTAATAAATGCCAAAGAAATTTGAATTCAATTGAAAAATTTCGAAGAAGTTCACAAAAAATTTAAAGAAGACAAATTTCAATAAGTTCTAATAAATGGCAAAGAGACTCAACTTCAATTGATGAAGTTAAAAAAAAAACGAATTAAAAAAAATGTTTAAAATATAGAAAATTTAAAAATGAAAAAAAAAAAAATATTAAAACGACAAAAAATCTTAAAATCAGCTAAAACAAAAAATTTTCAAATTTTTTCAAAGTTTTGAAAAAGTTAAAAAATTTGAAAAAAATAAAAATAAAAAAAAATTTTAAAACAGTTTCAAATTATTTAAAAATGTTAAATTCAGCTTAAATTTCCAAAAAAATGTTTAAAATATAGAAAATTTAAAAATGAAAAAAAAAAAATATTAAAACGACAAAAAATCTTAAAATCAGCTAAAACAAAATTTTCACATTTTTTCAAAGTTTTGAAAAATTTGAAAAAAAAAAATTAAAAAAAATTTTAAAACAGTTTCAAATTATTTAAAAATGTTAAATTCAGCTTAAATTTCCAAAATTGAGTTTTCGAAAAAGTTAAAAAAATAAACAAAGTTTTAAAAAGAATTTCAAATTATCTTTAATCACGGCACCAACATCATAGAGCTTACCAAATTTTCTGGAAGTATTTTTTTTCTTTGTCACACTACCAACAACAACCACAAAAGAGACACTTATGTATGTATGTATGTGGATGACATGTTCACATGTGTCCCCCTATTTTACTGACCGCATATGTCGAGATGCTGTTAGGCGTAACGTATTTATGCTCGTGTGAGAAAATATTTGTCGCACGCAACATGTCATGCTTGGTTGATAGCTAACTTATAATTTGGCTCTGGTCAGTCTGTCCGATTATTACAAAATAATTTTCTTTTCCCCACCGTCAAATGACAGTGTGATTGGGTGCCTAACTGTTGTAGGGGGCTAATGGAAATAAGTGCTCTCTGAATGGTGGATCGTCTTCATTATGAAAGCTTTTCAAGCAGCATTGAAGCATGAAGACAATTTTCTATTTTCTTCATAATTTTTTTATTTACTTTCTACTTGTCTATAGGTAATAATTAGAAATTTATAGCAAGCTTTACCACTGAGCCAAACGAATTTCAGGCCGTCTTGTTTGGGGAGTTCTACTGCTGTTGTCATAGATTGATCCGCAAATTAGTTCAATACCTTTAGCTGATCTGCAAAAAAAAATTCAAAACGCAAATTGATAAATGGCAGTGAATTCCTAGAGGTGGAAAACTATCGATAATTTTGATTATCGATATTTGACGACTTGATTGATATGTCGATACCATCGATATATCATTATTTTCGTCGATATTTTAACACCAAAACTCAAATAGATGAATGGCAGTGAATTCCTAGCGGTGGAAAACTATCGATAATTTTGATTATCGATATTTGACGACTTGATTGATATGTCGATACCATCGATATATCGTTATTTTCGTCGATATTTAAACATCAAAAATTCAAAACCCAAATAGATAAATGGCAGTGAATTCCTAGAGGTGGAAAACTATCGATAATTTTGATTATCGATATTTGACGACTTGATTGATATGTCGATACCATCGATATATCATTATTTTCGTCGATATTTTAACACCAAAACTTCAAAACTCAAATAGATGAATGGCAGTGAATTCCTAGAGGTGGTAAACCAGCGATAATTTTGATTATCGATATTAGGCCACTGGATTGATAGGTGTATACCATCCATATATCGTTATTTTCGTGGATATTTTAACACCTCCAGCACTTGCAGGTCACAGCAACCATATTCGTCTTCTTGTTCTTCTTGATTTACTTTCGATTTGCATTGTTGTTGTATAAAACGTCATTTTTGAATCATTTTTCCCTCTCATGAAACCAACTGTTACTTTATGTTTACTACGAACAGCTGTTATGTCTATTGATAGTAGTTATTAGCATTGTTTTTGTTATTCTTGCGGTTTAGCTAATTTTAGAGAATAGTTGTAAGGGTAGATCTGTGTCCCAAGTTAATCCCTTCTATGCACAGGAGGTGATGTCTCAGCAAAACGTTTCAATAGTAAATACATATGTATATTTATTCGCATTAGTGTGGGTCGTGCGGTGTTTTGAAAAATAATAGTTTTTGTGCCGGAACTTGGCGTTATAATTAAACAACTTGGAGGTGTTACGATTTAATAGTAAATAAATATATTTATTCGCATTAGGGTGGGTCGTGCGGTGTTTTGAAAAATAACAGTTTTTTTTTTTTTTTTTATTAAACAACTTTGAGGTTCTACTCAATGAAGCTTAAACTGCCTGGGAAAATACTTCCGTCGACGAAATAGAGCTGAACAAAAATTCGACCCACCCTAATGTATATAAATATGCATACATATATGTATTTGCACTCACATACATATGTATCTATACAGTTGCCCCCCTTATAAGCAAAAAAAAATATATGTATTTTCTACAACCTCTAGCCACTGCAACGCTAACACGGCGGTCATGCAACACTGCCAAAAAACAGAAACCAACGTAGCGTGTTGCACGTTGGCACAAACATACAAACATACAACAGCGTGCTACATAACAACATTTGTATTGCACTGAAAAGCCTCATGTTTTTGTTGCAACCGCAAATAACCGTCTGCATACATTGTTGTTGTTGTACATCTAGAAATTATTTTGTTGTTGTTGCTTTTATAGCTGATTATTGGTGTTAGCCAAGTGTCACTGGCGTGTCAATTCGAATTTTACGCTCATAACAATAATAATTGCTGGCTGCATATGAACGTGCAACAAACATGCAACATATGCGCGCCAAGACGTGCCACAATATGTTCACTGTAAGTATTTATGCAACATGCAACAAGCGGCAAACCAAAAAATAGCGAATGAACACACAAATGCAAGTCTATGCTTGATTGCTGTCAGGTATGAAGATAATAAGGGGGCAAAAGATTTTAAGGTTTGTTTTTGTGGTTGTTTTAAAAATAAACTTGCCACTTTATGTTGCATGCAAGTGAAATTTAAAGAAACTAAAATAAAGTTGTAAATTTAGATTAAAAAAAAAATGAAAAATTTTTAAAAAAAAGTTCTTCAATGCGCATATGCAGCATTTTGCAACAACAACAACATTTGCCATAGCAGCATCGTAATTAATATTGCGCGCTAAATTACGCGTGCCAACTTGCCAAACGTGCAACTAAGCAATGCAGCATAACAGCAAAAAAAACAACAACTAGTAGGCAGTTGCCAAAAAAGGAGCAACACCAATAATAAATGCATATTAAGAAACAAAATATTGTACTCTTTCTTGCTATACCCAGTAGGACACAAATTAAAATAAAATAAAATAAAATAAAATAAAATAATATAAAATAAAATAAAATAAAATAAAATAAAATAAAATAAAATAAAATAAATTAAAATAAAATAAAATAAAATAAAATAAAATAAAATAAAATAAAATAAAATAAAATAAAATAAAATAAAATAAAATAAAATAAAATAAAATAAAATAAAATAAAATAAAATAAAATAAAATAAAATAAAATAAAATAAAATAAAATAAAATAAAATAAAATAAAATAAAATAAAATAAATTAAAATAAAATAAAATAGAATAAAAAAAATAAAATAAAATAAAATAAAATAAAATAAAATAAAATAAAATAAAATAAAATAAAATAAAATAAAATAAAATAAAATAAAATAAAATAAAATAAAATAAAATAAAATAAAATAAAATAAAATAAAACAAATTAAATTAAATTAAAATAAAGTAAAATAAAATAAAATAAAATAAAATAAAATAAAATAAAATAAAATAAAATAAAATAAAATAAAATAAAATAAAACAAAATAAAATAAAATAAAATAAAATACATTAAAATAAAGTAAAATAAAATTGAATTAAATTACATTAAATTAAATCAAATTAAATTAAATTAAATTAAATTAAATTAAATTAAATTAAATTAAATTAAATTAAATTAAATTAAATTAAATTAAATTAAATTAAATTAAACTAAATGAAATTAAAATGAAATAAAAAATAAAGTAAAAGGAAAAAAATCCCCAAAATATATGTAATAACTCGCTACTGGGTATAGACTTTACTCCTTAGCCGTTCTTCGTGTGTATGTGTGCAATTGAGCTTGGCGCCAGCATGCCAGAGCGCCATTTTTGGGCAAATACACACAAAAAACTATAAGCCGTAGAACAACAATAAAGGGTAAATAATATTTAAGTACAACAACAACAACTACTTACGCATTCCAAATCATTTATGAATGCACGTCACAGCGTCCAAGTGGCCAAAGCAATTAGCAATGCAATAACTGCGTGCTGGACATGCTGCAGAAACTTTTGCAATGGAATTTTGTTGTTGTTTTTTTGGTTGTTCTTTCTGTGTTTGTTGCTGCTGTTGCATTTAATGTGAAATAAAAATAACAACAACAACAAGACAGCACCCATCATCACTTCATTAAAACAAACAACTCAACTTGCCACATGACCATATGTTGCACACTCCCACACACACACATGCACACACGCACGCACACATACACAACTGCAAACATGTCCTTGTGAGCGGAGAGGAAGCAAGGGCCCTACAAAAAAGTTGCTGCTGTCAAAGCCCATTGCCAACATGTCGCTGACTCGGTGTGTTAATGATTGCTGACTTGCTGCATTGTTTGTCTGTTGTTGTTGCTGCATTATTTATTGTTGTTGTTGTTTCACTAAATGAGTGACTGAGTGACTGCTTAACGCAATGACTGATTGCTGGCCTGCTGCATTGTTGGTTTTCAGGCGCTTGTTGATGATTTTATAAATGTTGGTGGTGTTGCTCGTTCGGCTGTTGTTGTTGCTGTTGTTGTCGTTGTTGTTGTTGCCCATTGCCATTGAGGCGATTGTACGTCACAATTAATTACGCGCATTTAAGCTGAACGTGTGCAACATGCAGTTGTTGCAAAGTAATGTCGAATGTTCAATGCTGCAAGGGAAGAAGAAGCAGAGGAAGAAAAAACCGAATTCTACATTTTAATATACGCAAATATTATGCGGCTCGAAATTCACATAACCAAAACTGATAAATGAGCCAATTCACTGTATGCGCCCCCAATTAGGGCGGGCAAATTGGCAGTCAAACGTAAGACAACAACAAAAAAATAAAAAGAAATAAAAATGAATTCCAGAATGAGGAAGTGGATCCTTTTGGCTCTTTTCTAAAGACGAAAAATTTATTCTCTTAGTTTTTGTAAAAGCGCCGCTAAGTTTTACTTTCCACTCCGGAAAAGTCTGAAATTCTAAAATCTGGAAAAAAATGTGGAATTTAAAATAAAAAAAGAAACGAAAATGTTGTGTGAAATTCTGAAATCTGGAAAAAAATCTAAAATTTTGTGTTCTGAAAAGAAAAGCTGAAATTCTGAAAAAAAAAGACTGAAATTTTGAAAGGCTTTTCGAAAAATTTTCTGAAATTCGATTAAAAAAATCTGCAAAAAATTTAATAAATATTCTGCAATTTAAAAAAAAATAACAAAAATTTTAAAAAAAATTCTGAAAAATGTTGAATCGTAAAAAAAATCTGAAATCATAAACTGCTCTTCGAAAAATGTTCTGAAAATTAAAAAAAAAAATATCTGCATGAATTTAGAAAAAATTCTGAAATTTAAAAGAAATGTTCTTGAAATTTTTTAAAAAATGTTAAAAAGTTTTTGGAAAAAAAATCTAAACCCTATTTTGAAAAATATTGTGAAATTGGCGAAAACTAATCTGAAGCTCTGAAAGGTTCTAAAATTTAAAAAAAGTGCTGAAATTATAAAAAAAATTTGAAAAATTCTAAAAAACTAAAAAAAACTGCAATCGTTTTTCAGAAATATTTTGATTTCCACTCAGCCGACAATATGAAATTTGAAAAATTCTTAAAAACTAGAATCGTTTTTCAGAAATATTTTGAAAGACATACATACATACATAGGTTGATTTTCCACTCAGCCGACAATATGATTTGCTTATGGGGTTGATTTTCTTTTTCGGGATTTTTTTTCATGATTTTTTTTATTAAAACTTTTTGGAAAAGTTTTAGAAAGTGGTAAAAGCTAATCTGAAGTTCTGAACGGTTCTAAAATTTTGAAACAGTGATGAAATCAAAACAGAAATTTTAAAAATTCTGAAAAAAAGAAGAAACAAAACCTGGAATCATTTTTCAAAAATATTTCGAAATACAAAATAGAAAAAAAATCTGCTTATGAGATTGATTTTTTATTCATAATATTTTTTAATAAAATTTTTTTAAAAAATATTTTGAAATTGGCAAAAACAATCTGAAATGCTGAAAGGTTCTGAAATTTAAAAAAAATCTTGAAAAATTGTGACAAAATAAAAAAAATTTGGAATCGTTTTTCAAAAATATTTTCCGCTTAGCCGACGATATGATCGGCTTGCGAGATTGATTCTTTTTCGGGATTTTTTTCCTAGCTTTTTTTTTAAATTTTTTTCTTTCAAAACTGTGTAATACGAGCAGTCAAGTGCCATGCAACAATGCTACTATGTATGTAAGTTGATACCTTCTAAACAGCCGCCTGCTCATTGTGGTGTGTAAGTGTAAATGTGGTTTCTTGTTGTTGTTGTTCATATTACATTGTAACCGCATGTTGCACCACACCAGCGCGCTAGCTTTGTACTTACATATTTATTATATCTTTCAAAAACGGTTTTTTCCGTCTAATTTCAGCCTGTTGCTATAATTAATTTGTTGTTGTTGCTGATTTGTTGTTGTCATATACTTTTTGTAATTATTAAACTGTCTTTACAACATCAAAACGGCAACGAAGCGCAACGTTAATAATAGAGAACGAGAGCAAGAAAAAAAAATTATTTAAAAATGTATAACACAAACAACAACAAAACAAAAGGGTTTGCCGCCAAACGGTAGTCAAAGAATTGGTCACCGCAACGAAATGGTCGTAACGGCGATCTGGCAAGCGGGCGGACGGACGTTGGAACGATCAGCCGTTGTATAGAAAGGCAGTGAGGGAAGTGCGCGACAAAATGTGATTGAAAGCGATGCAAATGCGATTCGAGAGAGTGGTGTAGTTATGAGAGGGGCGCTAAAGGGGGCTCGCAACCCCTCGAAAGATTTATATAATTTTATGGGCTTTAGTTTTGGTAGATTTTTACTTTTTGTTTTGTTTTAGTTTAATTTAGAAAATGTCTTTCGCAAGGTTTTGATTTAGATTTTTTTTAAATTTATAAAAAAAAATCAACATCGGTCGGTAACTCCCAAACCGTTCGACTTATCGAAGTAAAGGATTCCTAAAATGTGAAATTAGACATCCAGTAATACAACGGTGAAAGTTTCATTCAATTTGTTTCAGCAGTTTTTGAGTGATGCACGAACAAACATGCAGACATACACACACAAATTCTTAAAAACTGTCGCTCAAAACTGCTACTTCCTTTCTTTTTATTTTTTCGCATATCTGCCGTATACAGACTTCGATCTCTTACAATTTTATTTCATATAGAGATATTTTAACTGCTCCCCCTAAAAAAATAATTTACCTACGGCCCTGTCTTCATATAGCTAACTTAGATCAAAAACGGTATTTATTATTTTTCCATTGCAATTAAAAATCAGTTGTTTACTGTTTTTTTCACTCGTCATTTGAATATGTACATACATACATAAATACATATATGCGATATCTCGATCCCGTCTTCCTATTAATTTGTAAATTTTCATATCAAAATGCTAAATTTCGACCACTGTCGATCGAAGGGAAACTCTTTCTGAAACGGACCAAATTCCAACCAAATATTGAGATAAAGCGTTTTAGCTTGTTTCCTCAGGTAGGTTGAGCTTCCATTCAGCCGTCAATTAAGTTTGATTACTAGCTCAAACATTTTATGTACAAAACAAAAAAACTTTGGTCAAAATTGGATTTTTAGCGCCGCCCAGAACAATGCAAGCGATCATAGGCTTCATGAATTTGAACGGCAGTGACAGCATTGCACCAACAAAAATATCAAAAAAAAATTAAAATCGACGCGCAAAAACTTCTACTAATAAACGCTACCAACAACCAAACTCACCACACTTGCACAACCAGCAAGCATTCGCACTCAAATTACCAACTCATTTGCAAGCTAAATAAACTCATGCATTGAGTATGTTTGTATATTTTGTTGTTGTTTAAATAATAAAACTAACCCACTATCTTGACTACTCCAACAACAATAGTTCACCAACTACCAAGCGCTTGTCTGCTTCCCGCACACAACATAAACAGCCTCAGCACAATTTCCCCTTTTGCAGCCAATACTAAACAGCTCACGTATGCGAGTATGAGTGCGCTGAATTACTAGCCAGAAAACATTTCCCCAGTTATTGTTAGTGCTTTTCCCGTTTACTATTGCTGTGTAGCGCACACAAACATATTAACTGCGTGTATAGTGCGCCTTCCCTCACACCAACCATTTTGAGCGTCTAACAGTAACTACATTTCAAATCACGCTCACGCTCTCTCACTCTCAATGATGTTGATGCGCTTTGAGCAAAATACAACCGGATTTATGCGCTCTATGTGTGCTGTCGCTGTTGCTTCAATTTCTGCAAGCATGTGCATGTTGGTGCTTGGCTTTTTTTTTTTTGCTTTTCACCTCGCTCTGTTTATTTCCCCTGCTATTGTTTGGCAAAATGGTCGCATGAAGCCAACCCATCGCAGCTATCACATTTCACATAGTCTGAATGCCGCAAAGGCGTGACAATCGTCGCAACAAGACGACAACGTTTGAGTATTTGTTTTTGTTGCTTTTGCTTTAGTATTGTAGTAGTTGGTGATTATGAGACTGATTGAGGAGTGTGTTTGAGTGTTTGCGTGCGCTGTGTGGTGATAATTTACGATAGCAATTTTCTATGTTGATTTTTATGATGTGCGCAATTTCTTTGGATTTATTAGGTAGGTTGTTGGATTAAGGAAATTGTAGCCCAATTGTGAAAATTATAGAGCAATTTTTTATGGGAAAGCAAATAGGTGAATACATTTTTGGAGAAGTTTATGGGTTTATTAAGGTACGTGGTTATATTGTCCGTTTTTACTCGTTAAAATTTTTTCTGCTAGCTTAAAAAAACTTATAGAAAGCAAGAAAGAAATACGATGGTGGAGAAAATTAAAGCGCTTACCTACAATTTTATTTGTAATTTTTTTATTCGTAAGCAAAAACTTCACATTAGATTTTCACAGAGTAGGTATTTGACATTTTTGAAAAAAAAAAAAAAAAAAAAAAATTAGTTTTGTTATTTTATTCACAAGTCGCTAAGTGTTTACGAAAAAAATGACGGTTGTTAGCGGTTATACTTAATATAGCTTTTAGGTGTTTCATTGATTCGACTAATTTCTTGGGCTTATTGAAACAAATTTTGTTGACCTTAGCGTGGGATCAAATTTAGAATACATAAAAAAAATTTCTTAGAACTAAAAAAAAAAATTCACAAAAATTTCGAAAAAAATTAACAATTTTTTTTCATTAAATTTTGTTTTGACTTTTATACGGATACCTAGTTCGTCACTGTTCCTTAGCTTGGATATTAAATTAGGACTACATCAAACAAAATTTTATATTCTTAATTAAAAAAAAAATTAATAAGAATTTCGAAAAAAAAAAAAAAGAATTCAGAAAAAAAAAGTATTTTTTTCGATTTGTATACGGATAGTTCGTCACTCTTCCTTAGCTTGGGGGTTAAATTAGGACTGCATAAAAAAAAAATCATATACCTAATTAAAAAAAAAGTTAATACAAATCTCAAAAAATATTTAAAAAAAGGAATTCAGAAAAAAAATAAATTTTGTTTCTACTTGTATACGGATAGTTCCTCACTGCTCTTTAGCATTGGGGTCAAATTAGGACTACATAAAAAAATCAAGTAATTAAAAAAAATCTAATACAAATTTCGAAAAAAATTAAAAAAAAAAAAATTAATTTTTTTTCGACTGTTTTTCACTGTTCCTTAGCTTGGGGGTTAAATTAGGACTGCATAAAAAAATCAAATAAATAATAAACATTTCGAAAAAAATAAAAAAAAAGAATCCAGAAAAAATATTTTATTTTCTTTCGACTTTTATACTGATAATTTCGCACCGTTCCATTTGGCTTGGTGCAAGTTTCGTATGATATTTCTGTCCCTTCAGGCCCGGGCAGTGTCTCGCTTCTGTTGGATTCTGTTTCGCACAGTTTTAGTTCGTTTAGACACAATTTCCCCTCTTTTTCTGGAAAGGTGCGAAGTCTCGCCATTGAACTCAGTCCAAAAAAACACTTTCCGATGAAACACGCCTGGGTTCATTTATTCTTGGTTTGGCATTGTTATTTTGGGTTCCATACGGTTATTTAAGACCGTTTGATTGGACTCGCTTCCGAGCCCATTTTTGACTCTTTCAGACTCGCTTTTGTACACTTGACATATTTCTTTAGACCCGTTTTTTTTTTCTTTCTTTCAGCTAACTTTTTACTCTTTTGGTGCATAGTCTTGATCCAATCGCTCCAAGTCCGCATTCTTTATACCGTTTAACCAGTTTCTTCATATCCATCTTTTCGTTCTGTTGCAGCAGAGCATTTTGGTGCTAGTTTAGCTTCATCCCTTTGGAGCAGAGTCTCGGGGTGCAGTGAAATAACTCCCAAATGAAATAACTCCCATGAAATAACTCCCAATGAAATAAGTCCCAATAAAAATTAAATAATTCCCAACTTTAATAAATGAAATAACTCCCAATATTTGGCAGTTATTTCACAATTAAACCACAAGTCCCCAAAAAAATGAAATAACTCCCAAACGAAAAAAGTCCCAAAAAAATGAAATAACTCCCAAATGAAATAAGTCCCAAAAAAATGAAATAAATCCCAAATCAAAATTTGAAATGGTATATTTTTACAATATAATCAGTTACAATGAAATTTGAAAAATACAGGACAGCTTTGGACATGCGAATTAATGTCATTGAGGCATTTGGGTTTGAGATTTGACGAAGTAGTGCCGCAGGCGAAAATTTGACTTAGGTCAGATCCCCAATTCGGGGCGTGATCCATGGTATTTATGTGCAGAACTCCTTTCCGCATGGGCTACGCCATTCCAACTTCGGGTGTGTGCCATAGCCGTGGCTACCGCCACGGTGATGTCTTTCCATGTGCCACGTTTCCCACTTTTTCACTTTTTGGGCTCAGCCTAATGTGCCATTACAACAACCACATGAAAATGACAGAAAATTGTGAACTTTAACTGCAAATAACTTTTGAACGGTTGGAAAAAATCTCATTTCAGATTCTAAATCTAGACGTGGGTAATCGTTTACGTGGGGTACCGAGCGCTAATACACAACCAAAAATGTTGAGATATGTATCAGGAGACGCGCTTTGGTCCCAGGAGCATGAATATAACTCCGCTGAACCAATATTTTTGGCAGTTTGCGAGATATTTGCAGTTAAAGTCATTTTCATGTGGTTGTTGTAATCACATTACCCTGTGAGAAAAGAATGGGACGCGGAAGGACATCACCGTGGCGGTAGCCACGGCTATGGCAACCCCCGGAATTGGAATGGCGTAGCCCAGGGTTATTTTTTGAAGCGTGGCCGAAGGCCGCCAATGCGGAAATATGTAAGTTCTGCACATAAATACCATTGATCACGCCCCGAATCGGGGATCTGACCTAAGCTAATCTCAGATTCATGATCATAGGTCGAAGGTGATAATGAAAAATGAAAATTTGGAATATAAAAAAAATGTACTGACTTCAGTTCGCCTTCTTAATGCGGATAAATGTCAATGACGTTAGTTCGCTAAAAATATGCCCATTAAAAATGAAATAACTCCCAATGCCTGGATTACAAGCAATGAAGTAAGTCCCAAAAAATGAAATAACTCCCAATTTCCAAAAATTATGAAATAACTCCCAAAGATATTTTATTGGGGATTATTTCATTTGGGAGTTATTTCATTATAAAATAATTCCCAGTTAAAATTATGAAATAAGTCCCAATGAATTGGGAGCTATTTCATAATGAAATAAGTCCCAACTTGCATGGAAAATATTTGGGAGTTATTTCATTTTTTTGTTGGGAGTTATTTCATTTATGAGTTATTTCACTGCACCGAGTCTCGGTTCTCATCGGTTGACTTGCACGGTTTTCCATATCTTTCGGAGCAAAGACTCGTTTTTTATTGAACTCAGTTCCAGACACTGTTTTAATTCCTTTAAACCATTGAAAGAAATGTGTCCGCATTCTTTTCCCCTTTCCTGAGACTTGGTTTTTTTCATTTCAGCCACTTTTTATTCTTTTGGTGATTATTATTGTACTCATTGAACCAGGTTCAGATTTCTTGGATCAGGTTTCTCAGTTCTTTAGATCTGATTTCCTGCTCTGCTTCAGTCGAACCTTTCGGCACTGGTTCTTGCGCCTTGTATCTGTACCTCGATTAGTTTATACTCATTTGTAGTTCCATTGGAGCTAGCTCTCACCGTCCTTGGCCATGGGGCTCATTTAGATCTTTCTTACACTTACTTTTCCGTTCCTTCAAACCAGTTTTAGATTCTTTTATGGGCGAGTCTAAGTCTTATTGGAACAAACTCCGTTTATTTCATGTAAATTTTCAGTTCTTTTGAAAGCAAATCTTCCATCTTTTCTCATTGCTTGCAACATTTTCCTTTTATTTAAAATTTCCATTTTGTCCGCTCTTTCCCACTCTTCCCTCTTCCAAATACATATGTTGCGCGTTAATTTTGCATTTGCATTTTCACTAATTTTCCGTTGAAGCGCGCCGCCGCTTTCGCAGTCCAACGACGTTTTTAATTAGCCGCAGCCATTCCAACGGCTCTAAGTGCTCAACAAAGTCTCAAAATCTTCATAAATATTAATGTCGCAGAAATAATGTTTCACGTTTAATTTACTTTACGAAATTTTATGCAAAATTTTTTAAATTCTTTGGGAATGTGGAACAACAAAAAAATTGCCAAATTTTTGTAACTTGTTTCTTTATTTTTTGCGAAAAAATGTGTGGACTAAAATAAGTAAAAGCCAAAGTGGCTGTGGGGGCTGCGATTTTGACAAAATTTTGTTCCAAACCCAAATCTTACCGAGCTTCTTCTTAAATGATCCAAGGCATCCTCCTTTTTCATTTCCTTAATCGCTTCCCTCATAAACCTGAGCTCATATTTCCGACCTCTTAACCCATGGAAGAGCCATCGAGTGTGAGGTTATTCTGTTCCTCAAAGGCAGTGGACTAAATATTGGTTTCGGGGCCATCTTCAGTGTTTCGGTGTTTTTTCAAACCAAGGGATGTCCGTTCATTCCGAAGCCTTTAAACTCGAAATCCTTCTGAGCGCTTTCTGCGTATCACTATTTTAAATCATTAAAAGGGGTCCTTTGAGTTGCGATTTTTAGCTTGAAAGTGGCTTGCACGCGCTTTTCTTGGACTAACAAAGCAGATCGCCTCAAGTTGATCTCTTCTTTAAAAAAATATTTTTGTTCACCTATTCTTGTACTTCCAAATTTTGAACAGTTGTTGTTGCTGTAGCTGCCTACTATTCGTCTATTATCTCGCTTCACGATTCCTACAGCATTTTTGATTCCACCAGGAGCAAGTATTTTTTCGCTGACCTAGAAAATTTTAAAACTTTCTAAATTTTCCCACCTCTTAGCAATTACTTCAAGTCTTGTTTTGGAAACTTTTCATCAGCGAAAGAGAAATGTGAACTTGAAAAGTAGAAAATCAAATAAAATAAAAATTTCATTCAGTTTCGATGAGCGGCAAAGTAACAGAAGGGGTTGGAGGGCAGATTTGTGCGTTAAAACTAGGGATGTGGCGGATATTCGAGTGAATACTCGTGAGCGAGTATTTTAGAACTCATTGGAACTTTCGCGAGCGTGTTCGTCTTTCGAAAGAATTCAAGCGATTCTGGAGATATCTTTCAAATTTCAAACTATGTACATATATCGTTTCGTTTTCGCTCTGTCTTGTATTTAAGGTCTTCTTAGATTTTTTTTTTTAAATTATCGATTTTTTTGGTACAATAAAATATTTTAGAGTAGATATTAAAAACTTTGTAGGCAAATAATTCGAATCTGAAATCTTCCTTGTTTAAATATTAATTTTGTATTCGATTCAAAACTTTTTCAAATTAATTAAATTATAAAGTAAATATTAAAATTTTTCTAAAAGTTATTATTT
Source organism: Sphenella marginata (assembly GCA_951509765.1). Classification (NCBI taxonomy): domain Eukaryota; kingdom Metazoa; phylum Arthropoda; class Insecta; order Diptera; family Tephritidae; genus Sphenella; species Sphenella marginata. The sequence continues at coordinate 72,748,571 of OX608081.1, read as the reverse complement.
TTGTTCTTGATATCATTTGTAGTCATAAATATTTCAATTTGAAGTAATGAAACTTCAAAACTCTCAATTTCGTTACTTTTTACTTATTATATGTGCTCTACTCGTGCTTCGTTAAGGCAGTTTTCATATCAAAAATCGATTTATAAACTAAATTCGATCATTTTATTTATAAATAGAGTTTTTACAAATCGATTTATCACTAAAAATCGATTACTGAATAATTAAATTTCCGTGGTCACATATCTAGTTATGGACAAGGTGCACTGGAACCTCAGAAAACTTGAGTTAAAGTTCGAAATTTTCGGAACCATGATGTGGTAGGACGCTCTATACATCATGAATTATGTTTTAAAAATACTTCGCACTCACTTTTCCAACTCTTTCCTTGAGACATCCACATAAACATTCGCTTTCGTGTGTGTGCAAAATTTCACATTCGTAACAACTCTAATTCGAACAATTGAAAGAAGTAGCGGAAATAGCGCAAGTAAAGTGAGAAAGAACTTAAGGAAATTTTTTTTTTGGAACACAAAGAATCAAGAAAAAAAATAAAAAAACGTAAGAACAGAGCAAATAAAAAATACCAAAAATTCGAGAAATACATCCATGAAACGTATCATCAAATATCATAAGGGCTATGTAAATGTGTGTATGCATGCAGCAGAGAGTAGATGGCGGCCATTTGTGAGCGAAAATCAGCTGCCAATTTTCTGCAAGAGGAGAAACAGGAAGCAAAACTACTCATTAAAGGATATTGGCTGAATGAAAAACAGTGCTCTGAAATAAGAAGGAAGCAAAAAGTAGTAGCAGTTTCGCAATGAGGCAAAACTTTCTTCGTTGAGTTGAGGGCTTATTTTTCAAGAAATTTTCTGAAGATTTAGATTTATTTATTTCATCTCTATTTGAAGGAGATTTATTTCATATCGCTGCTACATATCGGCTTTTCTACGTGTTTAAGCGACATAAGCTACGGTTATTTCGTTCGTTTATTTCATTAGCATTGCAAACTGTTGTAATTCGCAATCAGCTTATGAAATATTTCGAAGATATAATTTATGTTTTGGAAAACCAAAGTGTGGTTTTTCACAACGAAAATGAGGAAGCCAATCTCGCGCCCGTTCTCTAAAGGACAAAATGTTTTTAACATTTGCGCAACACGGTCATCAGAACCTGAGCCAAATGATTTAATAAATACCTTTTGAGCAATACGGTTGCCTAGGCCTGAGCCAGAAGGTGGTTTTTCACAACGAAAATGAGGAAGCCAATCACGCGCCATGCCTCAGAGCCAACAGTGCTCGCCACCAATAAATCCATATAGGGTGTCACAGGTGTTCCGCACCTCCCGTTCTCTAAAGAACAAAAATAATTTAACATTTGCGCAACACTGTCGTCAGAACCTGAGCCAAATGATTTAATAAATACCTTTTGAGCAAAACGGTCACATAGCACCTGAGCCAAATAATAAAATAAAATAAAAAATAGTAATAACTTAAAAAACTTCTCGCTCCCTCATAGCTTAGACACTACGTGAGAAATACTTATTTTGGCAACATAAAGAGTTCTCACTGAGAAAAAATCTGAAAGACAAATTTGAAAAGTTTATTGTCTAAGCGAAATTGATAGCTTTTTCAATAAATTTGAACATGTGAGCTATTATGAGAGTCTGTTTGTTTGTTTGTTTTAACAACAAAATCACTCCCCGAAGGTTTTGGGGAGTGTTGTCGAAATAACAGTCCTTGGCCGGATATGAATCCGGTACGCTCCGGTACTCCCTTGCGGTACTGCCCGACTGTCGTGGGAGCGATTTGGTATGACCAGTGCAACCTTCTAGGTCATGTCATCCCTCCTTCCGAAAGGAAAGAGAAGATGGGTAATGAGAGGTGGGAGGCATCACATCCGTAGATCAACCATAGAGTTGCACATCATTACCTTTGTGCATATTGGTCGCCTCTTACGACCGGTATGACTACCGCGGGCATATTCTAAGCCCCAACCCGCAGGGGCGATTATTATTTTTTTTTTTTTATATTAACTAATGAGAGTCTCTTAATGATAGCCTTTTAATTGCTTCAAAGTTATGCGGGAGCGCTGTTAAAAAGTGAGGAACGAGGGAAGCTGACTTTTTGTTAGAAACTTATAAATATTTTGTTGTTGTTGTTGTTTGTAACGGCAAAAAATACTGCCCACAGATTAAGGGAACTGTTAGCCTAGAGGACTGTGCTTTAAGGGTTATGAAACCGGTATTTCGCAGTACTACCACTGTCTCTATTAGTCGGACTGTTTCTGGCGCGATTTTTTTTAGCACCGTCGAACTCTCCTCGGGACTTGTCACCTACTTAAGCCGTACAACAAAAAGCACAGATTTGCATGAAATAAAAATAAATAATAAAATTATTAAATAAACAATGAAATATTACACATTAGGGTGGGTTATTTTTTCGCCTAGAGTAGGAAATAGAATTTTGTACTATTTAAAAAAATTGAGAAAATTAAAAAAAAATTTCAGAACATTTTGAAATAATAAATTTTGAAATAAATAAACATACACTGGTCTACAACGTTATATTGTGCTTATAGGAAGTTATCATTTTTATAATCACATACATATGGGCATTTTCACAAAAAGGTCAACCACAAGTGCAAAACTCAAACTGTTCCTGAAAACTTTTTGTTGATGTATAATAAATCTCAAATGTTTTTACTTTATAAATATAAACAAATTTTTATTTTCTTTTAATTTTGAGCCGAAATATACAACGAGTATACAAAATGTACAAAAATCTAACTCTTTTGACCAAATATACCTATTTTATTTCCGTGTTATATTCCCTTATTCAAAGTAATACTATGATGTTTTTATAATTTAAAAGTCTTCTACTCATAGTAACATAATGTTTAACAAGCAGACAGACTTAGTGGAGATCGAATAACGGTAGTTTTTTTTTGATTACTTCTGCTTACATTCGCATGTCGCGTCCGTTACCGAAAAACAGCATTTATTGTTCTCATTAGTGCAAAAAGTGTTGAAGTGTAAATTGCTTTCAGACTTTAAGCAAATAAATTATTTCACTTAAGAAAAGTAGCCATTGACTCTCGGCAAAAGGGTTTAATAAAATTTATCGGTGTTTGAAATTCGTCGCGTCCGTTACCACAAACCTTAAATATTAAATAAATTCGTAGAAATTGAACAAGAGCTAAATTTTATAGATGGCAAAAACGGCAAAAGAAACAAGAAAAGCAATAGCAATGAAATATAGAGAGAAAAATAAAAAAAATTTAAATTTATTGAAGTTGCTCGGACCGCCTATTCAAAAAAGAAAAAAATTAAAATAGACCATACTAAAAACTAATAACTTTCTTCTTAATTTTGTAAGTCGTTTTTACTATAATGTTACTTGAGTTTTTATTTTCAATAAAATTGAAGTGTTCAAATAAAAAAAATTCTATTTCTTAACTCATGGAAAATTTTGTCGCGTCCGTTATGTCGCGTCCGTATCTCTTCTATACTCAATTAAAAAAAAACTAAGAGAAAATTTTCACATTTCATAAACCTACGAATATCAGTCATCTGTTCGCATTTATTAACATGTATATTGTATATACATAAAAATCCGTAATTTGCTAAATTTTATATATTTATGAATGCGCCTCAAAAAAACTTCTATTTTTTGTCGCGTCCGTATCACTTTATAATTGCTTATAACTACGCACTTATTCGTAAAAGATCCTCCCCGTATATATTAAACTATAGCACTCCGTCAGCCCTTTAAAACAATATCAACATATGTAAACTTTTACTTTGTCTTCATTGTTTCGGACGCACTTAAAAGCGTGCAAATGTCGCGTCCGTTACCGTGGAAATGCCCATATGTATATACATACATACATACAATATTAATCTACAGAAATGTGAATATAAATGTGCAGACATCTCGTTCATTTTAGCAGTGAGAACCAGTTTTGTGCAACATGCAACCCGATTTGGCCGCCATTGTGTAGCATTTATAAATATCTATACACTTACATTAGACCGTTCAGGGAAAAAAAGAGCCTCCACTGTTGGGGCATCAAACGTTTTTAGTACTCGCTTAAAGTCGTCTGGTTGCTCTATAATGAGTTTAGATTAGATTTGGTTGAAAGCGCTTGACTAAAAGATAGTTAAGAACTTCTGGAGTATGCAATTATTGTAAAAGCAATTTGACCCAACTCGAAGTCTTCTTAGGTAATCGAAATACAATTTTCACCCAATTTTGCATGGCTAGTCAAATTTATATCTATTAAAAAATTTCCCCAAAAGGGAAATTTTTGGGAAATTTAAGGAAATTTTTAGTTTTGTCAGCTGACTCCAAAAATGCTTCAGTTCCAATAAATTCTAAGCCTGTTTTAAATTTTTGTGCAGATTTAAAGCTGTTCCTTTTGGGAAATTTGTGGGACATAAAAGGAAATTTTTAGTTTGTCGGCTGACTCCAAAAATCCCTCATTTCCAATAAACTCTAAGCGTTTTTGCTAGAGAAGTAAACATTATCTTCTGCCGCCTTAATATGGAAAAATTAAAAAAAAAAAAAATTGGACGGTCTAATGCCCAAGTAAATTGTTTGCGCAGATTAAAGGACTTAAGTTGCTAAATTTAAAGAGAAAATCTCGCTTTGTATGGAAAAATGGTGTAAATTACAGCAGATGTTTGTGCGAGTTTACAGAGGACAGCATCCATAACAGGAACAACCTCTTCAGACTCAATTAAGCTGATCGCATGGGAGTATCTAAGTTTAGCGCAGAAGAATGAGAAAGCTGCAGTATTCAATCATGTTGTTTTTGCGTAGCATCTGCAGCAAGCCCCAGGAGGGGCTGTATTGGCATCACCGTGACCCGACTCTGAGAAAGCTTTTTTCAGCGTTCCTAAGTTGGCAAAACAAAAATTCTGGCCAGGTTTTGAAAAAGTCATTGGGACTACATTGCTTAGATCGATTTGAATTTTGTTTGATTTTTAATTAAATAAATTACACTTCAAAAAAAGAAACAATTGTTTGTGTAACCAAAAGCAAAAACATTTTTTTCCTTTTCTTGGGACTAAATTTAAATTTTTTTATAAATTTAAAAAAAAAAATTTTTTTAAGATTATTTCAATATTCAATTTATTTATTTAAATTTATTTTTTTGTCTTAATTTCGAATCTTTTTAAAAATTAACTTTTTATTAAATTTCGTTTAAGATTTATTAAAATATTTATTTATTTAAATTTATATTTTTATTAAATTTCAAATCTTTTTAAAAAATATTTTTTTGACTTCATTTTTCTTAAGATTTATTTAAATATTTATTTATTTAAGTTTATGTTTTTAAAATAATTTTTTATCAGTTTTTTTAAGATTTATTTCAAAACTTTTTATTTAAATTTAATTTTTTTTTTGTAATTTCGAAGATTTTTAAAAAATAACTTTCTTATTTAATTTTTTTTAATCATTAAAATATTTCTTGATTTAAAATTTGTTTTTTAAATTTCGTTTCTTTTAGAAAAATTATTTTTCTGCCCAAATTAATATTTTTTTACTCATAGCAGTTTTTACCAAAAATTTTAGTGAAACAAAATTTTTTTCGCTGTCAGATTTCATAAAAAACCTTCTGTAACTGGCTGTTAAACTGCTTAACAATTTGTATACTTCTAAACTGCCCTATTCGCTCATTTGTTCATTTATATTGATATAAAAAAATTGATTTCAATTTCGAAAAATCAACAAATTTTAATGTAAAAATATTTTTCTTTTGTTTAAATACCCTCTTTAATAAATTTTTTATTTAAAAAATAAGTGCTCACGATTTGTATAATTTTCATTGTTATTATTATATAATTATTATTGTTTTATTATTTTTTTAAATTATTTTTTTTTGCTTTGAATTTTTTTATTTTTAAATTTTTTTTTTTGCAAACCAAAAAAAATGTTTTCTTAATGCTAAAAAATATTTCATTTCACTTCTTCCCTCCCTAATATACATAAGCTCGCTGGCTACGACAACTTAGTGATGTAAAAACAGAAGCATTTAGTAGAAACTTTTCTTTTCGACTCGCTTGGCAAAAATAATACGGCGGGTAGCATGCGTTTAGTTCCTTACTAGCTCCATGTTGCATCAGCATGCTGCATCAACATGTTTCCAACATTACCATGTCGTTCTAAACTTCGCAGCGCAACATGCTCATCATGAAGTTTGTTATATACCTCATAACGTTGCTCTGTCTCCCCTATTTTTATGCGCTCTCCTTTACACACACACTCATGTGCTCTCTTTAGTGCCACACTCTCCTTGCTGAAAACACGTTTCTTCAAACCTTTCATATCAACAACGTGTATCGCTGCAACAAAAATGCCACACATAAGAGATTTTTTGCCCACAAGTTGTTGTTTGTTTTTGTTGTTTTTGTAATTATTGTTGTTGCACAGCCATCGCATTGCCTGCCACAATTGTACACTGATTTCTGCCACTGATAGCGCAACAAAACAGCGTATAAACTAGCAGCCACTAACTTTTTTTATGCTGCCACATTTTGTTGCACGAAGCAAAGATGCGCGCAAATAGTTATGCTTAAGGTATTCTGCATATATGCAACAATTGTTTTTTTTTTTTTTTGTTTTGTTTTTTGTATAATTCAGTGTGCATGCAGCATACAACATGCCACCACTTGGTGCATGTTTTCTAGCGCGAATTTGCATTTCAAATAAGTTTAGAAATTGTGAATTTTGCATGGGTTTTTGAGAGAAGCGAGAATGCTCAGATTCTTTCTTTTGAAAAATTAAGGGGATTGGGGTAGAATCGGCAAGTCTTGCAGACTTTTTTAAACTAACTTATATCTGCCCTACCTTAAGCTTCGTATTCGATCTGCTGTGTTTCCGTTTACACTTCCCAAAACCTTTGACATTACAAATTCATTTTGCTGCGGACTTCGTTGTGATTCCCCGCCCCTAAAAACTATTTCTAAATGCCTTCAGTGTCTGCCGAAATTCTCTACGAACTCGATAGAAAGGCGAGTCGCATTTGAGAGATTCATTAAAAGATTTAAGAATAAGGGATTCAGTTAAAGGGCTGTTCTGAGAACTCTCTTCACATTGTATTAAGGAGCGCTAGGTCACTTCTCCACTTGACTGTTTGGTTAGTTAAGCGTTCTCCAAGCGGTAGCCGCTGATATTCACAATGCGAAAAAGGGATTTGTAGGGAGCTTAAAGTCTAGGAGATCAATATTCAACCAGACAGCCAAGTTAAAGCCATTGAAATTGATTATTTCAATATTGAAATCAGCAAGATCTCGAGCTATGAACACCTTTCTTTTACACTAATATCTTAGACGAATTGCAAAGCCTGCAGAGCTCCCATAAAAATTTCATATAGGTGGCAACCTTTAAAAATATTTTAAATGGCTACACTTATGTGAGAGAGCCTAAATTATAAAATCAACCCAGATTAGCCCTTCTTAAAAATATTTTTTTTGATGTCTGTATATTAAAATTATTTTTCATCATACTTTGTCAAGTTCTTTTTTGAAAAAGAAGGCTTATTGAATTAACAAAAAATTCATATAGGTGGCAACCTCTAAAAATATTTTAAATGGCTACACTTACATATGTGTGAGAGTCTAAATCATAAAATCACCTATAAACGAAGTTACAGAGAAATGTGTTTAGGTTAAGAAGATATAAATATAAAAGAGTGCATATATTAGAATTAAGTGGCAACGCTAGATTAGCCCTTCTTAAAAATATATTTTTTAAATTATTTTTCATCATACATTGTCAAGTTTTTTCTTGAAATACAAAGTCGAATACCTTCTGTTTGATATCCATTTTGGTGTATCCAACTACACTTCAAAAAATAAAAACATTAAACAGGTGGCAACCTTCTAAAACATTCTAACTGCCAACTATTAACATCAAAAGCTCGCAGCATACTATTTTTATACGAAAATTATTGATAAAAAAGGTAATTTTTGAAATAACAGCGGTTAGCTAAAAATAAAAATTACAATACGATTAGGTGGCAACCCCAAATGGTAAACGTACCTAGAAATATTTTTGTTAAAAAGCGATGTAAACTGCTCTTTAGTTTAAAATAATAAATAGCTTCTTCCACTTTTCCTGCTGGGTAATTGTAACTTAGAGGTCAATTGTGTTGACCCCAACAACAACGGAGTCCCTTAAGCACATATACATTGACACTTTTTGTTTTGTTGTTGTTGACGTCCGCTTTGCTTAGTAGGTTGGCTAGCTAACTGAGCTGCGGCTGCAGTGAAGATGCACCAAAAGATTTGGCTAAAAAGCACAAACAACAAACACACAGTAACTAGCGCGCTTGATGATATAAAAAACTCGAACAATGCAAGTTGAGCTACCAACAACAAAAAAAATGGCACCAAATCAACGCTCGCAACAATAGTGACGCGCTTTGCAGCTTTGAGGTATGGCGTTAACGCAACAGCGCCAACGACACTTTGGAGCGCGCCTCTCCATGTAGGCGCAAGAAAAAAGGTTAACGAAGACATTGGCGACGAAGGTGGCAAGTCGGCGCTTTGCTGAGCAACAAGCTGCCTAAGAGACGCGCAACACACAACCAGAGCGCGCTCCCCCCCAATAGCGACCGGAGCAGCATCGGCTCCACATTCGCCTACAGCGCGTCGTTCAAAAGTTTCATCATTCATTTGACTTGCGAAGCAGCCCACTGTTTGCCATTCACCGTCGCTTGAAGTCTTGACGCAGCGCGCCACATTGAATGGGCCGCGCGTTTGCAACTTGTTTTTTGGGAATATGCGCTCACGCTTCTTGCTCGCTAACACGTTTCGCTCGCCATTCGCCATATTCATTCAACTCGCTCGATTTTTTTTTTTCGGTGTTGACGCGCTCTTTGCAACCGCTCAGCAGTGCTGAGTCAGCACCCTCTGCTATGTGCGCGGCGCTGCTGCTGACTGTTGGTGTTGGCTGCTGCTGCTGCTGCGGTCGCCTACATATTTGCCCAACTCGCCTGCCTGTCAGTTTGGCCGAGTTGTGTCTGACTTTTTGCGTGTTTGCCATTTTTGTATCTTCTTCTTCATCGTCATCAACGTCTCGTGTGTCCAACGCGCACACACAAGTTGCAAGTTGTCGTGTCGTTGCCACCGCCGCCGCCATAGACGTGTTTGTGTGTGTTGTTTTTTTTTTTGCTTTTTATTTGTCTTGCGCTTCGTAGCATGAACGTCTTTTGAAAACCTGAAAATCTGAAATATTTTCGCTTTCGTTGCGTCGCGTCGGCTGAACGTCGCGTACGGTTTTGTGTTTTGTGGTGTATTTTTGCCGTCGCCAATTGGGAATTCCCAACAAGGAGATTTTGAAAATAGCGAAAATTACTGAAATGCAATCAAATGCGTTTAAGGAAAATTTCCGTGTAAAATTTTTGTGCAAATTTATGTGAATTGAAGATTTGCGCTTGGCATACATTTGTGTGAAAATTTGTGAAATTTACAATTGAATTAAAATTTTTGTGTAAATTCAAATGAATGTTGTGAATTTTTGAATGAATTCGCGTTAAAGTTGTTGAGGCTAAAAAATGTTTAAAACAAAAACAAAGTTTTTATGCCCAATTATGATGGTAAAAATTACGCCTCGTGGCTAGAAAAATGTTTGAAATCGGATTTTAGTTATTCGTTACAGCAATTTGAATTTCTGCAAATAAAAAAACGTTATGAAAATCGAAAAAAATAACTGAACTTTTTGTGCTTTGAAATGAAAATTGTATTTTGAAACTAAAAAAAACATATTTGAAAATATTTAAGTAAAACGTAAGTGAAAAAAATTTAAGCAGGCATAAATAATCTTTAAAAAAATTTATAAATCTGAATATTTGACAAAAATAAATATAAAAGGGCTGTTGAAATACTTTTTTCAAAAGGCCAATCTACGAATTCACAGGAAAGCTAATAAAAAAAATAAAATAAAAATTTATTTTTCTTGTGAATTTCAGATTTTTTTTTTAAATTTCAGAAAAAATTGTTTTTTGTAAATTTCAGAAAAAAATTTTTTTTTTTTAATTTAGAAATAAATTTTTTTTCAAAAGCAGAAAAAATGTCTTTTTCGAAAATATTAAACAAATAATGAATTTTTATCGTAAAATGCCTTTTACAAATTTACATTTCCAGAAACAATTTAGTTTGAAAGAAAAAAAATACATATATTTTCTGGCAATTAGTAAACAAACTTTTGTAATAAGTACAAAATTATGAAGACAAAAAAATTTATATCTTTCATTTCATTTTTTTTATATATCAAAAAAAATTTCTTTTTTCCGAAAATAGTAAACAAATATGTAATGAATTTTTGGCGTAAATGAATATAACAAATTTAAATTTAATAAAACAATTTAGTTTTAAGAAAAATTAATAATTGTTTTTGGCAATTAGTAAACCAACGTTTGTATTAAGTCCAAAATTATGTAGAAAAAAAATTTATTTTGTTCATATCTATAACTAATTCCTCAAAATATTTTTTTAATTAATAAATTTTAAAAAACCTATTTAAAAAAATTCTTACTCCAAAAAAAATATCAAAAACTGCAAAAAAAAAGTTGTAAAATTTCAAAACCACTTATTTTACTCATTTCTGAATTAGGTTTTTGAAAAAACCTTTTTTTTAGCAATCATTTTTTCCATAACAATTTTTTTTGTTTCAAAAATGTATCACTTATTATCGCTTTAACAATCAAAAAGCTACAACCGTATTTTTTTAGGAATATCCAAAATACTTTCAAAATAAAATTTTTATTTTGCAAACGCGAAAGCAAAGAAAACTTAATAATTTTCAAGAAGTTTTTTCAAATTTAAAAATCCTTAAAAATTTATATTTTATATCACAAATTAAATAAAAAGTTTAAAAACTATTTTAAAAAATCATTAAAAATTAGGGTGAAATACACTATAGCCAAAATAGATAAATTTTCCATAAATTTTCTAGATTTAAAAAAATATAAAAATTTGAAAAATTAATGTGTCAAAAAAGCCAAAAAAATACTTTGAATACCAAAAAAATTCTATGATTTTGAAGAATTTCAATAAAGTTTTAAAATATTTTTTCAGAACAAATTTATATTCAAATATTTTAAAATACATCGATTTTAATTATTAAAACGTTGTAAATATTTGAAACAAAAATACAGGAACGGATAAAAAAATTTTCAACTTAAACATTATTTTAAAATTAATTTTAAATTTTTTTCAAGTAGAAATTTATGTTGAAACTATTTTCAAATATGAAGCATTTTTATGCGATTATAATTTCAATTAAATTTTTGGGATTTTTTTTTCAACTGAAATTATTTTTCCAAATTCGAATATTTAAGAAAATCAATTTTTTTTAACAGCCAGAAAACTTAAGGAAGTGAAAAGGAAAGCAAAAAAAAAGAAAAAAAATTTTAAGTCAACAATTAATAGTAAAAGCAAAACATTTAACAATGTCGTATAAGTTCAACAAACAATGAAATGCTTTCAAAACAACTTAAAAAAGAGATAAAGCTTAAAGTGCTAACAATTAAGTCAATTGTTTTACATGAATGAAATTAAACTAAATGTTAAAAAAAAAAACATATCTAAAAATATTGTGAAATAACATAGCAGAGGAAAAATAATATCAGCAAAAATACTTATATATAAAAGCTTATTTTGTGCTTTGATGGCGGTGAAATAATTGTGTATCTACTTGAAACATTTAAAAGGTTTGTAGCTACGTATATTTTGATTAAATTTATTTTAAGATATTTGTAAGCAAAAAGCTCTCTCTCACGGTTTATGAATGCGACGCAAAAGGCTAACAAACACGAAAAAAAAAAAAAAAAAAAAAAATTGAATTAAAAAAAAAAAAAAATTAATTGACAAAGCTTATCATTATAAAGCTTAATCTATATTTCAAATTGAACTTTTAGCAATACGCTCGTGAAAAATGGAACGAATTACAGACATTAGTTTTCCAATGATGAAACATGCATACAGACAGATTGACAACACGAATAAGCATTTTTTTAACTTCTATTGTTTTAATAGCTAGATATACAACGTCGTCAATTTTTTATAAACATGCTACAATATTGATTAAAAAAAAAATCGCCCAATTTTTGTCACCACTACTGTATACGAAGTCAAACTATATGTATTTATCTGCCATTTATGTGGGCTTAAACATCAAGTTAAACCACTGAAAGTATAGCAGTAGAAGTTTTTCTCAGATTTATGCATTAGTATTTGAGTGATGCACGAACAAACAAAAAGACAGAATAAGAAAAATTTGGAAATTTCCTTCTTCTCTATTTTTTTTAAGGCAATTAAAGCCTTACCATAAAAATATTTAATAACTCTAGCATAATGAAAGTTTTAACGCGACACTACTATGCTGGATAAAATATTTTATTTTGAAATATTTTGGATTGAGGTTACAAAAAACTAAGCAGGTTGCTTGATTTTTAAAATAATTTTTTTCAATTAGAAATTTGTCAAAAAAAAAAATCAGATTCCTTTTTGTTAGTCATTTAAAAAAAATCAATAATAATTTAATAATAATTATTATCAAAGGGAAAATACTTTTTTATTCACACGTTGCTAGCCGTTAACGAATAAAAGGGACTATTACAAGCGCATATAATTTTAATCGCTTAGCCTTAAACGACCTATTCAGATATATTTTTAGTAGGAAATTAATGAGAAATTAAAAATCATCAAAAAGTTTAGTGGATATTTTCTTTATTCATACTTTGCTAAATTGTTGCGAATAAAAAAGGTAAATTTAATTATTTGACATAGTAGCTAAAGTTGAAAAATTTCCGCACAAGTTTTAGAAACGGGAAAAATTGGCAGTTTTTCATTAATTTGTAAGACAAATCTTGAATTCAAAGCAAAAACGTAAAGATAAGCAAGCAGAAATAATTATGAGCGCCCACAATCTTTGGGTGATAACTGACAAGTGACAAGTTCTTATTTGATTTTCCAAGAAAACTGCAAAATTTGAGAACAAAAATCATTTTGTTATTTTATTCATAAGCCGCTAAGTTCTAACGAATATAATTAGCTACTTTAAAGGAAATTCTAACAAAAATCAAGCGGGTAGATTTATTACAAGCGCGTATAATTTAAGTCGCTAAGTTTAAAGAAATATGCTAAAATAAATTTTTATTAAAAAATAGCGCGAATGCCTAAACATTTTTTACTATGATTTTTTATTGACATTTAGCTAGCTGCTTGCGAATAAAATGGCTTATTTTGAAATATACTTGTTGAAAATAAGAGTATAGCTGCTTAAGTTAAAAAAAATTGTAAATAACATTTTTGGAAATAATCGCAAACTGGTTATAGCTCGTAAAAATCGAACTTTTTTGTTTATTTACACATAATATTTTAACCCTCTAGCGACCTCTGATGCTATTATGGCCTGCATAGGAAAAATGCAGTAAAACTTGCAGCTTCGAAAGCGAAGTGAAGTTCAGTCAAAAATTGCTTCAAAATTTTGCGGCACAAGAATTTATTAAAAGCGCAAAAACTGTTTATTTAGCTAGGTATTTTAACCCTTGCTTTACTTATAATGAAAACTTAAAAAATCAAAAAGAAAAAACAAAAAAATACAAAAAAAATCAAAAACGGCAAGAAAAACAAAGATCGTTATCGATTATCTATTAGTGTTTGAAAGCAAATAGCAACAACAACTAGAAAACAACAACAACACGTCGGGTATAAGATACACCTGGCAACAACAGTCAAACGTTTAAATAGTCAACGGTCCGAAACAGCAAATCAACAACTTAACACTTGATTTATTTGATCTGACATGCATTTACGTGCGTGTTTATGCGTGTTCGTTCTTGTTATCCGGCAACGCCGACATCATCATTAGTCGCTGTCAAGCTGACTAGCTGGTTGTTAGCTAGTTAACAATAGGTGCAATAGTAAAATTGTTCGTTGTTGTTGTTATTGTGCTTGCTGATTACATTGTTGTAGTTTTTGTTGTTGTTGTTGCATTCTAGCAATTTCATTTGTTAGTATGCAACAACAAATTAAATTGCATGCAATCAACGCAAGCAAATCTAACAATATTTTAGTTTGCAATTTCATGTTTGTTGGTTGTTGTTGTAGGAGAAAACTATGTGCTTTGTTGTAAATTGTATTGTTGTAATTTGTTGTTGTTGTTGTTTTTGCCACTTTTCGTGTTAAAAATGATGCCTGCTTGCCGTCCAACACTCCAACAACCAAACCATTAACAGCTGCCAATTTGTACAACAACTAGCAATTTATTGTTATTGTTGTTTTTATTATTATTTTTGTTGTAGTCTTTGTTGTAGCCTCAACACTGCTAGTGTATGTTTGCATTAGTTTTTGTGTCAATTTGCTTTTAAATAATTTATCAAACATGTCAATTGGAAATTATTGATGCTGCCATCACGTTGCTGCAGCAACAATGTATGTGCTGCGTGTTTGTTTTTTTGTTGCAGTTTTCAGCAGCTTTATAACTGCTACCCACATTTTACGCCCGCTCGTGCATACTCAGCATTATAACATTTTGTTGTCGTTTGCACGCTATCGATCGTTTTACAATTTTACTCTGTGACAACTAAAAGTTTAACATTTCTTGTTGTTTTTATAGTTTTTGTTTTTGTAACAACTTTTTGTTCATTTCATTTTATTGCACTTTTGCACACACACAAGCGTGTTACGTTTTCTTATCATTTTCAATATTTTATTGGCCATTCACATAGCATGCATCACTGCAATGAGGGAGACTCGCTCTATTTTCCTCGCAAGCGTGTTGTTGTAGTTTACATTTTTTGTTGTTGTAAAATTTTATTCACATTTAACACAACTCTGTTATTAGTTCGTTTCTTTTCTAGGTTCGTCGCCCTTTAATCGTATCGGATGAGATTAAATGTATTGAAATATGCTGATTTCTTAAAAAAATGTAGCGTACCCACAGGCGCCTTATGCCACTTTCCTGCTTAAGATAGATGCTTTTAGGTACCTGAAGATCACAAAAATTGAAAAAAACGTAGCATACTCTTAGGCTCACAAAACTGAATTCATTTTATAAAAATTTAACAATATTCTTCAAGTGACCGTAAGAATACAGAAAATATATTTCTAACCTGCATTGAATTAAAGTGAAGCATACTTTTAGGCACACCAAACCTAAAATAAAATTTTTTTAAAATTTCAAAATAATTTTTAAAATTAGAGGCTGCTATGATAGTTTATTAAACTAAAACAGTTCTCGCAGCATTTTCTTGAACAAGTTTAAGAAATAAATGTAGCATACCCTGATAAAGATATAGCATACTTTTAGGAACCTGATAAAAATAACCTGATAATACTTTTAGGCGCACAAACCAGAGTTCATTTTATAAAAATGTAACAATATTTTTTAATTGACCAAACGACAGCAGAAAAAAATGCCAACCTGCATTGAGTTGAAAAACAGTTTGGTATTCAAAATTTAAAAAATCAAGCATACTTTCAGGCACACCAAACTCAGAATTACAATTTATTTAATTTTAAAAATAATTTTTTAAATTAGAGGCTCTTATAATAGCCGCCAAGTTGTTCACAGTTTATTAAACTAAATCAGTTCTGGCAGCATTTTCTTGGAAAAGTGCAAAAAAATGTAGCATACCCTAAGGCGCAGTGCTTTAATATTGGTGTAACTTCATTAATACTTCTTAAATTGGTATTCAAATAAATAGCGCTGTTTTCAGCAGTATGCAGGTTTTCAGCAGTATGCAATTTTTTGCTTTTTGGCAAAAAAATGTTCTCAAAATATGCCACATCAAAAAATTCCAAATTTTAAAATTATTTTTATTGACAAACTTTTATATTTCTGGCGAAAAATATGTTAAAATCGTTGATTAGTATGAATTAAGCTAAGTTACAGGGAAATAGAAAAACAGCGGCATTGAATTTCTGCGTAAAATTAAAAACCAAAAAATGTGTAGCCTATCCTCAGGCGCAAAATGACTTTATTGGCTTATAACTTCTTTAATACTTGTTAGATTTTTATAAAAATGTATGGCGCTTGAGGCTGCTAGATCCAGGTTGCAAATCGCAACGTTATTATTTTAATTATTTATACCACGAAATTTGGTTTTTGTAACATTCAGCATAAATTGAATTTTTTTTTCTTTTTTCTTTTTTTCTTTTTGAAAAATTCTTATATTTATAGCAAAAAATAGCTGAAAATTGTTGACTTTTATTAAGCAAACTCACTTTCGTGCAAATGCGCTAACTTTGGTATTGAATTTCTTATTATATTAGAAAAACAAAAATTGTGTAGCCTATCCTCAGGCGTAAAATTATTTAATGGGCTTATAACTGCATTTATACTTGTTAAATTTTTATAAGAATTGAAAATGCAGTTAGCTTTAAGTATTAGGCTTCAGATGGTTGCAATATTTCATATAATTTTTCTGTAAATTTTGTTATTTTTTTTTTTTTTTGTTCTTAGAAAATAGAAAAATCTGTAAAAAAAAAGAACTCTAACTTTTTTTTCGAAATTTGTATGCACATATTTACAACAACAACATCAATGCGCAAGTAAAATCATTTTATTTCAAGCAATTATATTTAAGATGAAGATTTTACTGCTACCAAGAACAGAAAACTGAAAGAAATGCCAAACAAAGAAACGCATTTCCATTAAAATACAAATTTACGTACGCATACTTTTCTGTGTGTATGTGTGTTTATTAATGTATTTTCATTTCAACTTATTAAATTTTCCGCTGTAATTGATGCCATTGATTTTCATGCGCGCCAATTCAGCGAAACGAGATTAAAACACCTACCCGAAAGGCGAAAAGCTGAAAGCTATGCTGACACAACAGCAGCCAGCCATCACCAACACCACCACCACCACCACCGAAATAATAGCAACTTCAACAATTTACAATGAATTGTAATGCAATGCGACAGCAACAACAAATTCAATGAAACGAAATTATACCTTCACAAAAAAAAAAAAAAAAAACGCTGCGCGCAAGGAAAGTGAAAAACTCACAAAAAAAGTTCAAGCACCACAAAAGGAAGCGCCTTCGTAAATCACATCAACCACTTTTGTATAAAAGCGCTGGCTCGCACTCAGCGGCAGAGTAGCTGTAGTACCACGCGCGCGGTTGTAAGCTTTTGTGGAGCTCCCGTTTTTCATGTGCGTAAAAGTTTGTTTTTTTTGTATCACTTTTTTCTTGCCTGCTTTACTGGTCCTGATTCTTCTTATTTCTACCCTTCCTTTTCTTCTACTTCTTTCTTCTTTTCTTGGAACTCTCTCCTCACCATTTTAATTTCTTCGCTCTGCTTTAATACCATTTCTGCTTTGGCCATAAACTTACGCGCATTGAATTGCTAGCAATAAAACAACAATGCCATAATAAAAGAAAATAACCAAACAACAACAACAACAAGCACAATAACAACTACAACAACATTTATATACATTGTTAATCGAATTCTTTGCGTAAAAGTATCGCACACAAACAAAAGCCCACCCTCACACGTTCTAGTTTTCCCCACGGCGCTTTCAAGTTCTTTGTGTAGCTTTAAGTTTTGTGCGCCTAAAAGTATGGAATTCAATTTAGTTTGTATTAAAGATTTGATTTTGTGACTTTACCTGCAAAAATTGTGATTTATAGTCATTACTGAAGATCTCCTTTGAGTGTGAGGTATTGTGTGAGCTTCGAAAAATTGTGTGTCCTTTACCTATGACCTGTTATCCTGAGGCTTTATGTGTCTTCAGGGTCCAATCGAGGGTTCATGTATATGCTTATAGTATGGATTTAGGGGACAAAGTCTCCAGTCACATTGTTATCGACTTTCTAGGGCCTCTAGCTGGTGTCCTTAACCGAGCTGAGTTAGTTGTCTGTGTTAACCTCTCTCTAGGATCTAGTCTATGAGTGAGTAGTTGGCTAACTTCATCTTACTCGAGTATGTGGCAAGTTTTATCATGCTACCGAACATCTTTCAAGTGCCACCTTCAACGAATACCTAGATCCAACTCCTTTGTAACCCGAATTCTATCTCCATCAGAAGATACTCGCTAGCACCTTTCGTAAAAAATTAATCAGATAATTGAATTCCGACTAATTTCTTCACTCAACCTCGAAATGAACTAAAAATGATGTCGAAGAGAATTGTCCCCTCACACGCCCAATCGGCAATCGATTTTCTGTAAGACGGCGCGCTGTTTATGCGCGAGATGGTTTGGGGCTGGTGGTGGTGGTGGTAGCAAATCAATGAAGCAGTCTGTTGTTCGACGAACGCCGCCACAGCGCCAAGGGCCAAATGGTAGACACGCACATCCCCACACACACACAGACCCAGACTCATAATAGAAGCGCATAATAAGGAAATGGATATGAGAAAAGCATGGGAATTGACATTGTTGAAATTGATTTCATTTGCGAAATGCGAGTGCGGCAAAACAAGATGTCAGTCAATTGGGATGAGCTCTACACCTGGCCGTGTAAGACGAAGTGGGTTATTTTTTGGTACAAGGATGCGAAAGAGCTTGCTTAGGTAGCTCTGAGCTACTAGGAGTTTAATGCTGGTCAGGGCCGTGCGCAGGAATTGGCCTTGGGGGGGGTTTTAATTTAGATTTGAATTCGCATACATTTTCCACTAAGATAAACATATTTGCTGAAACAGATACCTAGACCCATAAATCATAAATTTAAATGTTCTTTAACTTTTCTGAAACTGCATACTCTGATACCTAAAACTATACCCAAGAAAATTTTTTTGATGGTACACATTTTTCTGTATTTGATAGAGAATTGGTGATATGATGGCATATCCCAGCTAACTGAAAGTGCAAAAAAAGACTCCTTTCGGACCATAAAACGCTCATTTCTCAGAGCTTTACTCTCCAAAATGAGTTTCTTTCGGAGCCCGAATGGAGCGAAAAATCGCTCTACGCGGGAACTCCAACGGAGTCATAAAAAAAAATCCGAAATGAGTCCGATTTCGATGAATTTCAAGCGTTTTTTGACTATTTTTAAATGAACTGCGGAGCCTTTTATTGGTGTTTTTCTGAAGCTTATTTGGGGTCGTTTTTTATTTCTTTTGGGTCATAATTTCTTTGCGCAATTTTTCCCTTCTAACTATTCTGCCGTCACCAATTCTGACTTTATAAATTATCCCTATGAGCTACATGGGAACAATTTAATTAATTGTCCAATTATATGCGCCAATGATGTTCTTATTTATCTGAAAACCTTGAAGGAATTTTTTAAATGCGGTCCTGATAGGATTCCTACATGCTTCTTGAAGAAGTGTGCTAACAATATTTACCAACCCCTTACCAATTTGTTCAATCTGTCACTAAAGTGTGGTGTTTTTCCAAAACCATGGAAAGAGTCGTTTCTTCTACCGCTTCATAAAAGCGGAAGCAAGGCTTCTATAGAGAACTATCGTGGCATAGCAAAGCTTTCTGCCATCCCAAAAGTGTGTGAAGCTAATGTTACCAATCAGCTTACGAATCCTATCTCTACCTTGATTTCCGACTGTCAACACGGGTTCTGTAAGGGAAAGTCCACCGTTACAAACTTACTTGAATTTACTTTGATTTCAGTAAAGCTTTCGATAAAGTGTGTCACTCTTTACTTATTCATAAACTGGATCAGTTGGGTTTCCAGCCGGGTCTCAATCGCTAGATCTCTTCTTGCCTTAGCGACAGAGCACCAAAAGTAGTATTTTAAAATTGTGAATCCGATGTTATTTATGTCTCCTCAGGAGTTCCTCAAGGAAGCCATCTTGGCCCGATTCTGTTCTTGTTGTTTATAAATGATATTTCTACAGTAATATAATTTTCGAAAATTTTAATGTATGCCGACGATGTAAAGCTTTGTCATTCGAAGAAGCTTAAATCAGATCTAAATACACTAGTTACTTCGTGCGATTTAAATTATATGCCGCTTAATCTAAAGAAATGTAAGTACATGGGTTTTTCGAGAGGAATATCACAGCCAGCTTCCTATACAATTAACAGTTATAGTCTTGAGCAAATGTATGATTTTGTTGAACTTGGGGTTACTATGGACTAAAAACTCGGTTTTAACTGCCACATTAACTTAACAGTCAATAAAGCTAGAGGCGTTCTAGCATTTGTTAAACGATGGTCTAAAGAATTTATGTAACTAAAACTCTTTACTACATTAGTCAGACTGATACTTGAATACGGTTGTATAATTTGGAACCCACGTTACCAGGTCCTCGTGGATCGCTAAGAATCAGTTCAAAAACAATTTTTAATATTTGCCTTAAGAGATCTTCACTGGGATCCCTTGTATAATTTGCCATCGTATACGAGTCGCTTAAAACTAATTTATCTTCACAGCCTTTCTAGTCGGAGGGAACTGCTTGGAACTGTTTTCATGACTAAATTACTAAATGGTTCAATCGTAAGCCCGTTTCTTTTGAGCGAAGTGAACTTCAATGTACATTTTAAACCACTTATCTTGAAACAGTGTCGAACTAATTTTGAATTAAATGAGCCTTTTCGTTGTTTGTGTCAAGATTACAACTCTCATTCTGGTACGTTTGATATTTCAGACTCACTATGCAGCATAAAAAAGTCAATTCTTTCTATCCTAAATACATATCAACAATTTGATTTCATATCCTTTGATTCTTATCTTTATTCTTTACAATAACTATTCGCTGTCAACTAATTATTTATTAATTGTGTCATCTATTTTTTATCTACCTTACATAGCTGATGAGGTTTTCTCTGTAGCTGAGCAGTTTTAGATCTCGACGATTAACAAACCAAAGCCAGACTATTGATAAACGTCCATGAAAAATGCGATCTTTACCTTCTGTTAGGTGAAATAAAAAAAAGCCTCAGAAAATGTTTGAAAACATTCAAATATTTGAACGGTGTCGCTCATCTGCTCTCCAACGGTCATTTTCACACAATTCTCTTTACGCCTACAACAAAAAGGGTCAGAAAACACTCGAAATCTTTCATATAAATGAGCCTTCCAGTTCATTCGCTCTGTTAATTGAAACTGCTCACTGTTTTCATCAGTAAAATTAAAAAAAAATGCCCATACGCTACACAACTGTGTAATTTCGGAAACTCCAAGTGCAATTCAAAGTGCCGGACTTATGTATTGGCCAACCTTATTCTTTGCAACTTTCACAAATTTCTTCTTCCGTAAAATTATTTTAACTAATTTTGTCAAAAATTATTAGTCAAGATTCAATATAAGATTTACAAACTGTATTTTGAAAACTTTTGCAAAATCATTGCAACTTAGATTTGGCCATGGGGGGGGTTTTAACCCCCAAAACCCCCCCCGTGCGCACGGGCCTGATGCTGGTTAAGTTGGAGGTCTCGAAATCTACGAAGTTATTGAAAACTCAATTTTGAAACCCAAAATGAATAAATTTGGGATGAGGTGGCAACCCTAAGAGGTAACTCAGCGTAGAAATATTTTTGTTGAAATAAGACGTAAAATACCTTTCGTTTGATGCCCATATTGGGTATATAATTTTTTTTTATTCACATAAGTGGCAACCCTAAAAGTTTCCTTATTGGCAAAAACTTAAGTTACAGGGCTGAGATTTAACAGCAGATCACCTATATATCAAATATTGCAAGAAAATGTGCTTAGATAGTTTTCAAATAACAAAAGATAAAGAGAAGAAAAAATATAAAAAATATGAGGTGGCAACTCTAGATGCTAACGCTATTTGGAATTTTTTCTGTTAAAATATAAACTAAAATACATTGCTTTTGGTACCTACATTTATTGGAAATCTTTTTTATTTCAAAAAGGTGGCAACCCCTAAAAATATAATTATATAGTGGCAACACTTAAGTGAGAGAGCTTAAATTGCGGCAAATTAAATATTTACAAAAGTTCATAAAAATGTGTCAAAGTCAATGGCAAGTTATAGCGGATGTGAAAAAAAAAAAATATCACAGAAATAGATGGCAACTCCGGGTAATAATACTGCTTGGAAGTATTTTTTTTTTGAAATATGACATGAAAAACTTTTCATTTGACACCCATATTGGCATAGTTTATGGTGGTTAGAAGAAAAAAAAAACAGATAGGTGGCAACTCTGTGAGACAATAAATAGTGATAAAACCGTTTCTAACTAGGTCGTAGAAAGTAGTACACCCGCCAACTTGCTGGATCGCTTCCAATGTATTTTTCTCGTTTTTGATGAGAGCTTCAATGGTTAGGTGACTTTGACCGATGAAGCTTGGGACAATGGTCCGCTGAAACAAAGTTCCTTTCGAACTATTCTTCGCTACGCTGAAGAGTAAGACTACACCTCCTTTGTTCCCTCTAATAGCTTCTCACAGCAGCGCGCTTTCAAGCAATTTTCGATGAGTCCGAAATTTCTGCTTTCAAATACAAAGAGCTCACAGCTAAACGAGCTCCTTGACGTGACTTGACTTGCAAACTCATGCTCATGAGATATTCATTTCCACTTCATAACATTTGTTTTGTTTTCATACATACATACATACGTACAAAAAATAAAAATTATCTATTCAATGATATAAGAGGATGAAAAGCGAGTGATGGAAGAGATTTCAAGTGGGTGTTCAAGATGGCACAACACCCAGTCGCACACACACAAAGGAAGCGGGAAAAATCTAAAGATGATTGAAAACTGTGAGATGAAGTGCGTTGGTAACATGAAGAGGGTGCTCACAAGATGGACGCGTGTGAAGAGGAGATGGTTGGATAAATGTTTTTGTGCTGATGACTGTGAGTGATGCCTTGGATGTGGAGTGAGTGAAGATGTAAAGCAAGAAAAGAGGATGAATGCGATTGATGCGTTGAGTTGATGTGAAGACGGCTGAATGCGTAATGAAAACGAGTGGGAGGGAATGTGGGGTGAGACAAGAAAAAAGCGAGAAGAGGAGGAAGGAAAGGAGGGAGAAGAGAAGGAAGGATAGACAAGAGGGGCGAATGATATAGGCGATGGTGGTGTAAGGCCCAGTGGAGGATGCTGGTTCCCAAAGTGTAGTTAATGTGCGAGTTTGGTGCTTCTTCCAATTATACCATAGGTTTTCAATTTTGATTACGATTAGTAATCGGTTAGATTGCTTTCTAAAAATAATCCTAATGATTATTTAATTGTGCGTTTAAAATATTGGGATTATGTAATGATTACGATTATAAAGAATCAAAAAATAATCAGAATTACTTTAAATTACTGAAAAGAATCAAAAATAGTCGAAATAAATAATTGTGTCTTGTCAGCGATTCTTTTTGATTATTTTTGATTGCTTTCAATCCGAAATACCAAACAACTTTTCTCTCTAAAAAGAACCAAAAATAATCAAAAAGAATTGAAAATAATCAAAAGAATCGCTGAAAAGAATCAATTATTTATTTCGATTATTTTTGATTCGATTATATTCAGTAATCTAGAGTAATCCTGATTATTTTTTGATTATTTGTAATCTTAATCATTGCGTAATCTAATTGGGACTAAGATAATCGTAATGTAATCAATTATTTCACTCTCAAATACAAAGTAATCAGATTACTAATAATTATGATAAGTAATCAATACTTAACAGGTTTGAATAATACCAATATCCCAAATTAGTCCATAAATACAATTAATGTGTGTTTCATTATTCGTACAAAATAAATGTGAAAGCTTCTTTTGTACTATACGAGTGAGAAAAGGAATGCACGAACCCCCTTCGTCCCCCACTCAATTTCTTAAATAGATTTTGACCAAACCGAAAAAAAAAGTTATCCAAAAAATTCAAAAAAATAAATGAAAAAAATTGTTATTATAAGATGGTGCTGAAGAAGCTTGTAGTGAATGCCAAGTGGCGGGCGGCTTCTATGGCGTGGTTCAGACAAAAGCAACCAACACTCAAGTCCCAATAGCTTTTGGTCGAGGGTTGGAAAAAGCTTTAGCACAGCAATGGACATACAATAAAACTCAATTCGACAATAAAAGTGTGTGGTTGAAATGTGTGACGAGCTCAACTGGGATAACGCGATGACTCAAAGGCAGTCACAGCGTTTGCCCTGCTCACTGACTTTGCGACGAAGGGGGGCATATCAATGACGATAAGCGAAAAGCTGCTAAGTTGACTATTATTTAGACGCGTAGAAATGCTCGCAATATCCACACCAGCAGACGCGTGGGTTGGTGGATAAACGCGCGCTGATGCAAGGCAAGGCAAGTGAAATGATGGCAGATAAGTTGTGGCAAGGCGTGTGACATAAAGTCAATTGCAGCACTATGGCGTTAAAATGCTTTGTGCGTGGACGTAAGGCAGCTGGACAATGGCAATGGCAATCAGTCTGGGTACCAGTTTTTATTGACCTTTTCTGTTGACCTAGGAGTCTCGTTAACGCACAGCCAGACCTTCAGCCGACGCACCTCCAAGTCAATTAGTGGAGGCACTTTACGCTGAAGTGAGATAGAAGAGTTCAGCTAAAGCTCACCTTCAATTTCTTATCAAAACAAACTTGTCAACTTTCTTTTTAATTTTTTTTGTTTGATATTTAAAATGTTTTTTTTGCTATACTAATTTTTTTCTAATTTTTCTTTCCTTTTTAAATTTGCATTTATTTTATGTTATTTTAAATTTTTTTTTAGTTCTGTAAATTTTTTTAATTGTAATTCTTTTTTAATTATATTTTTATTCTTTATTTTCTCTATAATAGAAAGATAACTATTTCTTTTTTAATTTTTTTTTATTGCTTATTTTTGTTTTTTGTTTTTTTTTTATTATTTTTTTAAGTTGTTTGTTTTGTTATAACTTTTTCTATTTCAACTTTTCTTTTCTAGTTTTTTTAATTTTTTTTTTTTTTTGTATTTATTTATTTATTTTCTTTTAATTTTTTCTTTTTGACTTCTATTTTTCAATTTTTTTATTCATATTTTTTATACCTAGTAGTGCTTCGCACACAAGGTATATTAACTTCATTGGCCTAACGGTAGTATGTAACGGCATAAACGAATCGAGATAGATATTGACTTATATATATCAAAATGTTCAGGAGGAGAAGAGAAATTGATTGAGCCATGTCCGTCCGTCCGTCCGTCTGTGAACACGATAACTTGAGTAAATCTTGAGATATCTCAATGAAACTTTGTATGCAGGTTCCTTTTTACATATCTCTGAACGGTATTGAAAATAGGCAAAATCGGTTAAAAGCCACGCCCACTTTCTATATATATAATATTTTCGAAAATACAAAAAGAGTGATTATTCAGTACATAATACACCTATAAGGATAAAATTTGGTGTGTACCTTACCGTTAAAGCAAAAAATAAATTTGTGAAGAAATTTTTAAAAAAGGGCGTGGCACCGCCCACTTTTGATTAAGTCAAATTTGGAAATATTATTAATCATAAATCAAAAACCGCTCAAGATAGCAAAATAAAATTCAGCACACATATTTATATTAATACAGGCAATATTTCGAAAAAAAATTAGCGAAATCGGATTAGGTCCACGCCCAATTTTATACGAAAGATTTTGAAAAGGATCATGGATATATTGAATATGCTATAACTTTGCTTAAACTAGCTGTATATCATTTCTATTTCACCTCTAAAGTGTTCGTGGGCAAAGAAAGTCGAAAGCACAAAATTTTTGGAAAATGGGCGTGGCCCCGCCCCTTTATGGGGGATTATTCCACAAAACTTTCCATGCCATAACTCCGGTAAAAATTGATTTATTAAAACGATATTTGAAGAAAGTGTTCAACATATAAAGCTAACTCTTTGCTGAAAAAATAAACAAAATCGGTGAACGGACACGCCCACTTTTTGAACATAGTTCTAAAATATTTCTTCGTAAAATTAAAATCGCGATATTTCCATAATTGTATAAGTTATATAAATAAGATCTTACACACATATTAACCTTTTTAAACAAAACTAAACTGTAAAAAAATTTTGTGGATTTTGGTGAAGTAGGCGTGGCGCCTCCCACTTTTTAGCATAAAAGCTCTGCTATTTTCAAAAGCGATTGGTTGGAATTTCAAGAAGGTATTTCAATGAAATTTTGTGAGATGCTTCCCAATAGTATGTAGTATACTCCTGCCAAAAATTACGCAAATCGAATAACAAACAAGCAAGATTTACGGGCAAGTAGTTAACACCCTACTGCCTTTTTTATACCTAGTAGTGCTTCGCACACAAGGTATATTAACTTCATTGGCCTAACGGTAGTATGTAACGGCATAAACGAATCGAGATAGATATTGACTTATATATATCAAAATGTTCAGCAGGAAAAGAGAAATTGATTGAGCCATGTCCGTCCGTCCGTCTGTCCGTCCGTCCGTCCGTCCGTCTGTGAACACGATAACTTGAGTAAATCTTGAGATATCTCAATGAAATTTGGTATGCAGGTTCCCTTTCACTTATCTCGTAGCGCTATTGAAAATAGGCAAAATCGGTTAAAAGCCACGCCCACTTTCAATATATATAATATTTTCGAAAATACAAAAAGAGTGATTATTCAGTACATAATACACCTATAAGGATAATATTTGGTGTGCACTTTAGCGTTAAGGCAAAAAATACATTTTTGAAGAAATTTTTAAAATGGGGCGTGGTACCGCCCACTTTTGATTAAGTCAAATTTGGAAATATTATTAATCATAAATCAAAAACCGCTCAAGATAGAAAAATAAAATTCAGCACACATATTTATATTAATACAGGCAATATTTCGAAAAAAAATTATCGAAATCGGGTTAGGTCCACTCCCAATTTTATACGAAAGATTTTGAAAAGGATCATAGATATATTTAATATGCTATAACTTTGCTTAAACTAGCTGTATATCATTTCTATTTCACCTCTAAAGTGTTCGTGGGCAAAGAAAGTCGAAAACACAAAATTTTTGGAAAATGGGCGTGGCCCCGCCCCTTTATGGGGGATTATTCCATGAAACTTTCCATGCCATAACTCCGGTAAAAATTGACTTATTGAAATTTAGAGAAAGTGTTCAACATATAAATCTAACTCTTTGCTGTAAAAATAAACAAAATCGGTGAACGGACACGCCCACTTTTTGAACACAGTTCTGAAAAATTTCTTCGTAAAATTAAAATCGCGATATTTCCATAACTGTATAAGTTATATATATAAGATTTTACACACTTAATAAGCTTTTTAAGAAAAACTAAACTGCAAACAAATTTTGTGGATTTTGTTGAAGTAGGCGTGGCGCCGCCCACTTTTCAGCAAAAAAGGTCTGTTATTTTCAAAAGCGATTGCTTGAAATTTCAAGAAGGTATTTCAATGAAAGTTAGTGAGATGCTTCCCAATAGTATGTAGTATACTCCTGCCAAAAATTATGCAAATCGAATGACAAACAAGCAAGATTTACGGGAAAGTAGTTAACTCCCTATTGCCTTTTTTTTTATTAATTTTTTTTATTTTCATACCTTTCATAAGCCCCATGCAAAACTATTTATATTTTGTTATTTAGTGATAATTTAATTTACCACTTACAACAGAAGTGTTTTTAATCGAAAACAATCAGTTGTTTTATACCACCTTTTCAGGTATTAAAATAGACCTGAGTTAATTGGGATAACGCAACAGATCACTACTAGGTATTTAATGTTCGGTTACACCCGAACTTAGACTTCCTTACTAGTTTTTATTTGCTTTCATTTAAATTTTTATGTTATTTTGTTTATTATTCCCCTTATATCTCTCTATTTTTTTTTTGATGTACTTACTATTTTGTTTTTTCTTGTTTTTTTTGTTGATTTATTTGGTTTTAGATTTTCTATTTCAACTTTTTTTTTAGTTTTTTTATTCATATTTTTTAACTTTGCTAAATTTGAATTTTTGTTTGTTTATTATTCTTTTTGTGTCTCTCCATTTCTTTTTTTTACACTATTCTTGCTTTTTATTTTATTTTAGTTTTTATTTATTTATTTTGTTGTAATATTTTCTATTTCAACTCATCTTTTGAGTTTTTTATTCATATTTTTTTAACTTTAATTAATTTTTTGGGATTTCTTTTTTGTTTTAATTTTTTTTTTTGTAATTATTTTAAATTTTTATTTTTATTTTTTTGTGTTCTTTTGCAATTTTTTTTTGTTTATTCATTTTCTTTTTCCTTTTATTTTTTACTATATTAATATTTTTGTTTTGTTTTAGTTTTCTCTATATTTTTTCACTTTTTCGTATTTTTAACTTTTTTTATTTTTACTTTTTAAATTTTTTTTTAAATATTTTTTTATTTTGTATATAACATATATAAATATATATATTAATAATATAAATATATATATATTTATAAATTTTTTTTTGTCTTTCCATATTTTAATTTTTTATTTTTTAAACTCCGTACTTTTCCTTTTCTTAATGTCCTATTCTATTTCGATTATATCTCATTGGCCTCGATTATCCCTTTAACTGCTCCCGGGATTCCAGTTACGGGAAATTGGTAAAGAAGAGGAAGGGAGCGGAAGTCTTAAAATATGGATTACGCCTTATACGGATAAAAGACAGTTTTTCGCGATTCTTCCTTATCTTTTTCCCACGAAGTGGTTGTCATACGAGCTTTTACTTCTATCTGGATCAGGAAACCTCTTTAGAGAGCAATAAAAAAGCTCTCACAACCTCCATTTGCCTGCAACAAACCATTGTCCTTCTTTCATTATATTCGAACTGTCAAGTGGTCCTTTAAATAGCGGAGCAATAACGCGTTTTGTAGCTCAATAATCGCTTAGGAAATGCCTTAAGGAATAAAAAAATCTAGACATCGACTAAATCAGCTGACTTTGAGCCAAGTGGTGCTGCGAAGGGATAGCTTAAGACAAGCGAAAGAGCGAGCGAGACACAAATTGTTAATCCAAACGAAGTTCAGAAAAATAATGACCCAAAGGCAGCGATGCATCTAAATGACACCGACAATAAGAGCGAGAATAATAAAAACAACAACAACAACTACAAGAGCTGCGAGCGAGCTCAAGACAAATCTCCACAAGAAGCAAAAGCAAACAAGTCAAATGGAGCATTTTTGTATGGATTAAAAGTTGCGGGGTACTGGATGGGAGGGCTAGTCGATTGGACGACTGGTCGTTAGCTTGGTCGTTTGTTACTTGCGCTTGGTTTGTTGGTGGGTTGACTGGCTAGCTGGCTAGTCGGTTACGCAAGTGCCGGATGCGGATATGATGCGGTGGGCATCATTCATCATCACCCGACAATAGCAAACACAATGTTGTGCGGAAAATGAGTGGAGAAAAAGCAAATGTGGAAGAAGAGGAAGAGTGAGAGAGAGGGATGTGTGTCGGGGTGTGTGTGTGTGTGTACATAGCACCGGAGGTGGCTAAGTTGGCGCGACGAGCGAAAAACACTTTCCGTTGCCAATGAAAGGAATGCTCTTCACAAGCAATTAAGCACACAAAAGTCGCTGCAATGCCAACGGCTAAAAGCGTCAAGCGCACAAATACAACAACAACAACAATTATAAAAGCCAACAATGTTAAGTAACAACTACAACAATGGCCTAAGAACAAAAGACCATAATAAACGATAGACACAAACAAAACGTCCAAAACAACTAGAGGACTGGCAGTGGCGGGTTGGAGCGAAAAGATGGGCGCGAGGAGCGTGAGGAGCGTGAAAGAGTGAGTTTATACTTTGAGCTAATGGTGCCGACTCGACAGTAGATGATTGCAATGAAAACAAAAGATCAAAAAATCCAGCATACAAAACACTACATACCAAAAGCAACGAACACCTCGAGCTTCCAAAAGCGTACTTCATCCAAAAAAGAAGAAGAAGAAAAAAATGCCAGCAAACATAAACCAACACGAATGAACTCCTGCTCACTCGAGTGTAGAACGCCACATAATCATGGCACATGTGTGTGCCCAACTGGTCACTGGCTAGAGTGCGCAAGTAAACTGGCAAAGGGAGACATTGAATCTTTTGCTAGGTAAAGCTCTGGAGCTCAGTGACGCGCCGCCACTCGGTTAAATGATTTGTGAAAAACGCTGAAGAAGTCAAATTTGCTATGTGCTGCCTGCTCGCTCGTAGGTATTAATGATGAAGCTCTAAAGGTATTTATGGTTATTTTCGAGGAGGCATGGGCGAGTATTTTTTGCTTTGGGGGGTTAGTTGGCGGCAAGTGCAATGGTACTTATGAACTTCAGCAAAAGGTGCTGTCCACAACAAGAATTTTTAGGTTGAGAAAGTTTGCAGTTGGAATGATATCGAATGAATAAATAACTCTTCGGTTGAACCGCAAAAAGAATGTGGGAGTTTAGGAAATTAATAGATTTCATTAGGATGGTGCTGTAGGTTAGTAGGATGAGGGAAGAAAGCTTGAAGTGCGTCAAGCATGCAGTAGTTGGATGGAAATGGAAGTCTGTGAAGATTGGGAGCTGAAGAGATGTCCTGGAATCTGAAAGTACTGCGATCTATAAGGCTCAGTTCAGTTGATCTATGAGGCACCTTCTCAAGGAGCTTATGCCTAAGGGCCGTTTGAGGTTCAATTCCACTTTAAGCTCCTCGGTGTATCAATAGGCTGTTCGAGGTTGCATTTCACTTTAGGCCCCTCGGTGTATCAAAGAGACTTAGTGGCGCACAGAGTGAGCTGGTTCTTAACTCGTTTTTTGGTTTGCTTATACAATAGTGGGAGTACGGCGCTCTTTGGAGCTCTGACGCAATTCGAACGTAGTGAATATTTCCATCTTTACAAGCCTATCATTCTTCTAAGCTGAGATGCATCCAATACTATTGAGATTATGGACCACTTACACGAAAGAGTTAGTCTGCTTTTAATGGGAAAAAAACTAACTGACTGAGTTCAAGGAAGGTGCTCTACGTTCGTCGAATTTATGCGGGTTCAATGAGAAAAAGCTGCGTCAAAATTAAAAAAAAAAATTCAGGACATTTCCCCCTCACTTTTATTTCGAGAGTTTGGTCCTTCAGTTATGCTTTGGCTTCCGAAGATCTCGAAATACTTCGCCTCTAACTCCAACGAGTATGAGAACTCTAAGAAACTGCGAATGGATGAAGTAAAGTGAAATTCCTTCGCTGCACTTCTGTGTGTGTGTGTGTATGAGGGGTAGTTGGTGTTGGGATTGGCGCGAGTTTATTTGTTTGTTTTGGCTCGCTGCGACTGAGAGACAAAATACCAACAAGGAGTGGCTTAAAGTACACAAAAGTCACACCACTTTGCAACACTTCAATGGCAATGGCGCACAATAACAACAACAACAACAACACCATCGTCACTTTGCCAACAAATACACCTACACAACAAGTAACTCACTAACAACAACAAAAACAATTGGCACTAAACACCAAGCTGTATAGTGCTGAGAGCAACTTTAGTCAGGGCCAAGTGTTGGTGGGCTGTGTTAGCAACAATGGCTGGCTGTGTGGCAGGTTGGCTAGAGTTCTATGGTAGCCAGGATGAGAAAAGTATTAGTGCAGAAGATGCGGAGCAGGTGTAGAGAGCGAGAACTGGTTTATAGGTGAATTGCAGCAACAACATCCATCCTACAGTCGTCCTATACAGAGAGTCAGTGGGCAAAGTCGAAGATTGTGTGAATTGTGAGCGCTTAATTATGGGTGGTGGTGGTGTCCACTCTCTAGTGCAACTCCAAACACCAACCAACACATGCACGCACCGACACACAATAGCACCGCACTGAACAACTATAAAAGTGGATGGAGGAAACAGCAATGTGCACTTAGGCGCCCACTACTTGGGAAATAGAAATGGAGTGTTGGTTTGGCGTCCAAATGACAAGTGACAGCGTGAGTCTAAAGTCGCACACAGAGACCACGGGAGAGCAAACTATGCTATGTTAGATACAGATATTTTGATGGGCAGTGTGTGGCCCCAGTGAGTGCACAAAAAGGGGAGCTAACTGGGTATGAAATGCATGTGACAGCAGTGACAACTATGAAGTCGAGCCATGGCGTCAAGTTGTTTTGGGTTGAGTTTGCCATTTTCTCTATGTGCACACCACCCCCCCAAGCTGACACCGGTGGTGCAGCAATAAATAGAGAAAAATAAAAACAACAAAAAATATATCCTTTCGTATGAATTGTGGCGCTGTTGACACTACAGAAGATTGTAAATGGCACCAAGAAGCTAGCAACACTAAGTCGATAGATATTGTGAAAAAAAGGCAGTGGAAAATGCGAAAGCTCCAAGCACCAGCTGAGACCAGCAGGAAATAGTGGAAAAACGAAAACTGTCAAACTGTCAACGAGCTAAGGAAATGACATTGGAGAGAGATTAAAAAAAAAATAAATTGTGAACTAAGCACAGACGCGTTATAAAGCAATAAATGTAAAAAGGAATGTAAAAGGAAATAGAAAAAAAAAATTGTTGAGTAAAATTTGGAAAAAAAGCTTCTGGACAAAAATTCAATGAAAAATGCTACTTGAACTAATTGAATTTAATACTTTGGTCTGCGATAAAATGAAAAGAGTACAAGCACAAGCTTTACACAATTTTCAAACCAAAAATGTTAAAAAATTTTACTCCTAATTTTTCGGAGTCGAAAAAGTTAAAAAAAAACCAAGGTACGTACTCCAAATTATTTGCAATCGTAAATACTCCAAAGGTTTTCAAAATATTGCAAGCCAAGGAGAAATTTACATAGTTACCAAAGTAGACTCCGAAATTTTTCGGAGTGACAAAAAGTAGTCGTTTGAGCTAATTGAGTTGAAAGTTTAGTGGGAAATGGAAAACAAATATTATTGAATGCCAGCCAATAGTGAAACAATGAAAGTTTTTCATATTTTATGGCTGAAAAGAAACTCCGAAAATTTCGGAGTGTTACAAATTTGCGCAAATTGTAAATATCACTTAATCGTTTGCATACTTATACTGCTGAATAGTAATTAAACTATTAGCGAAGAATGTTTTAATATTTGAGTGACAATTATGAACTCCGAAAATTTCGGAGTTATACGGATTTACGGCAAACGATGCTAAAGGTCCCTAAAAACTAAATAATATTAAAGGTATTTATTACGATTGCTTACAATTAGAAAACAAATTAAATTTTTCTTTATTTTATTACAAAACAGTAACACCTAAAATTTCGGAGTAATGCAAGTTTGCGTAAAATTAAAAAAACTGTTTGCCCGAATAGTTACTTAGAATGCTAAAGATAATGCACTTAAAATTCATAGAATATGAAGGAAAATTTTAAATTTTACCAAAATCAAAGAACTCCGAAAATTTCGAAGTAACAGAAATTTGTTCAAAATTCCAAAAAACATAACTTCGAAATTGCGTGTTTTCGCTTAGAATTTGATGTAAAAAGTGAATCCATGCAATATTTCTTAGAGAAGACACACCGAAAATATCGGGGGGAAAGAAATTTGCTTTGAAAAGTAAAAATCTCAAATACATTTTTAGAATTCTGAAGAATACTTTGCCTCTCTCATTTTGTGTGACTAGATTTCGTGATGATTTTGAAGTTTATAATAAACACAATTTCTTATGTTTACACTAAGAATTTTTCAAATTTATGTCAAGCATAAAATATTAAATAATTTCAAAATACATAAATACCAAATTTTATTAGAATGTTGGCAGGAAATTGATGAAGATAAATTTAATATTGAATACTTGGAAGAAGACATGCATTGCCGTGTATGTATGAAAATTCACTAAAAGCTACATATGTATGTATGTATATCACTATATGTTTGAATAAATATAAACACTAACTCAGTATCAAATACTTACTTACAAATTTGAAATAGTAATAATGAAATGGAATAAAAGGCAATGAACTGGAAATGTCAAAGCACACAACATTTTCGGAAGCGATTCAATTGAATAGTTACAAGCATTTGCAACAAATATAGATACCTATATACATACATACATACGTACATACTATACCCACATATACTTATGTACATATGTATGTCCTACAAAAAAAACCTATTTAAGCGTAATATAGTCAGCCATTAAAAACAAAAAACTGTATTCACAACGCTTCCACTTCGAAAGTGTCTGCAATTTTTGGCGTCGAGTGGCAGTCAATAAATTTTTTGGAAATCTGCCAACTTTCGCTATGAGATATTTAGAAATGTGTTTAAAAAAAATTTTGCGCTATTTCAGTAAAATAAATGACAAGCATAACTGCGACAAAATATCTGCACAAGTGTAAAGTATTTAAAAGCATAAATTTTATACCAACTACAGTACAGTTAACAATTTAAACAATTATTTATAGGCTGACTTTTGATGGTTTTCTGTAATGAGCTTTCAAACTGAGCAAAAAAGTACGAAAAGCTCTTTCAAAATTGTGTACTCCGAAAATTTCGGATACTTAAAAGTGCGCTAAACTGACTGCTTTAAAAATTGTATACTTAAACTACATTTTGGGAAAAATTCAAGTGAAAACAGAACTCCGAAATTGTCGGAGTAAGCAAAGCCAACAAAATTTAGCTGTTTTCATAAAGAATGCTCTTTTTTTGACCAAGCTAATGAGTTTCAACAAAATGTTCAATAAAATGTTAACTTCGGAAATTTCGGAGTATGTTTAGTAATAATTTCGAAATTTTCGGGGTTCGCTTTTCATTCACATTTGCAGTGAAATTAAT
Organism: Sphenella marginata; assembly: GCA_951509765.1. Classification (NCBI taxonomy): domain Eukaryota; kingdom Metazoa; phylum Arthropoda; class Insecta; order Diptera; family Tephritidae; genus Sphenella; species Sphenella marginata. Next base: position 72,713,978 of record OX608081.1, on the reverse strand, counting down.
TTCTTTTATCATAAAATAAGCAATATTCATTAATAAAGCTAAATTTTGTGATTTTAGAAGAATGTGCTTAGTCCGAATTTTTCGGAGTTACAGGAAAGCGCTTAAAATAATTTTTAATGTATTTTTTTTTAAAACGTTGAGTAGAGCTATACACATACAGCCGAGATGATTATCTTAGATAGGAATTCAATTAGTTTGCTTGTAATAGTGTAAATCTAAATTCTTTGTTTGCTTAGAAATAACATTTGTTTACTCCGAATTGTTCGAGTTTTAAAATATGCACTTAAATGTGTCGAATAATGGTTTTTTTTAGCAACCTAACAAATATTTAGATTTTTTTCTTATGAATTTAAGCACTCCGAAATTTTCGGAGTAGGCAATATTATTTGGAAATACATTCGGATGTAAGTTGCATGATGTTTCCATACAATTAGAGGTTTTTTAAATAATTTTACTTACTCCGAATTTTTCGGAGTTACGAAAAAGTACCTAAACAAACTTTAAATGCATTTTTTTTTTTTGAACTAATGGAAATTACTGCATTGGCCAATCAATATTCACAGCTTCGAATTTTTCGAAGTTTAACAAAAACTCTGCACTTTACTTAATTTTATTTTTGTAAGCAAATAAAATAGTGGCTTTAGCTTATCCAAGTGCACACAATATATTTTTGCGCTTTGAACTCTGTTGTCTAGTCCTCTATATCCTTTTCTACGCTTTCAGTGCGCTCATGTTCTAGTTTTTTCTTTTATTTTTTTTTATTTCTTATAGAAATTCCTTTATTTAACATTCTTCAACGTTTTAAACGCATTCAAATCGTATGTCTGTGCCGTTTGAAAGGCGCTTACCATATAAAGGGAATATCTATTACATTTGTATGTAACGGTAAACGTGCGTGTGTGTATGTATGTATGCATGTGTGTGTGTCTGCAGGTATGCAGTTAAATGTAAATAAATATGAAACTCCATCAACATCGATGTGTTGGCATCGCCGCCGCCTAAGTAACACTTGAAAATTTGCAAAATCCTTTCAGTACTTCAAACAGTCATTCGGCAGCCATTACACACTTGGCTTTTATACATACATACATACACACAACACATACATATGAACACATAATACTCGCACTTCGCATATACAAATATTTATATAAGCATAAGCAATTGCCAACTTATATGTTTGTATGTACATACATATATGTATATTTTAGTATATGTATGTATGTATAAGTTTGTGTGTGTACATATTTATATAACCTTAGGTGCTCATATTTACAAGTGAGTCGCCCCATCGCACCATTAGGAAAGTGCAAAGTACTACTCGTCATTGCTTTGTTGTAAATAGTACTACAGGTCGTATACGTAACATGCCACACTACGAACAGTAGAGCACAATGGGCCAGGCGAGCTTTTTAATTGAACAATTTGAAATCTTAAAAATAATTTTAACATTTGAGGTAGGGAAGGTCTCTAATCGATTTGAACTAAAAGTCGAAGAAGTGCTACTTTGTGATGCAAAAAATTTAGATAACGTCAATTTTTTTCTAGAATAAACTTCAATTGTCTCTAATTTTTTTTAAACTGATAGTTTTTTTTTGTACAACTTTGCTCAGTAAAAAAAGCTTTGAGCTTAAATTACAAACAATGGAAAAAATCAATTCCTCACAATTGTTTTTGAGGAGACACACCACATGTTATGAAGCGATTATCGATAAAAAAATTGGTGATTAAAAATAATCGATTAAAAAAAAAAATTGATAGCTAAAAAATAATCGATTAAAACAAAAATCGTTGTTTAATAAAATAGTCGATTAATACACACAAGCGATAGTTCCAAAAATAATCGATTAAAATGAAAATCGATGTTTAGTAAAATAATCGATTAATACAATATCGATAATTTAAAAAAATAATAATTAAAACAAAAAATCGATAGTTTAAAAAAATAATCGGTTAAACACACAAGCGATAGTTCCAAAAATAATCGATTAAAATGAAAATCGATAGTTTAAAAAAATAATCGTTAAAACAAAAATCGATGTTTAGTAAAATAATCGATTAAACCGAAAATCGATAGTTTAAAAAAATAATCAGTTAAAACGAAAATCGATGTTAAATAAAATAATCGGCTAAAACACACAAGCGATAGTTCCAAAAATAATCGATTAAAATGAAAATCGATGTTTAATACAATAATCGATTAAAATAAAAATCGATGTTTAATAAAATATTCGATTAAAATGAAAGTCGATAGCTTAAAAAATAATCGATCAAAGTAAAAATCGATAATTTAAAGAAATAATCCATCAAAGTAAAAATCGATAAATTATTCACAACTCTTTCCTGTAAAAAAATAAGAGACAGTTTTCGTGTATCCAATTTAACCAGTTACAACTTTCAATTATTTTGACGACAAAAATAGGCCCGCTGTCCCATTGTGCAATGCAGTGGTGTGATTCACACATACACACATAAACATGCACACGTTTGCAATCATATAAAAAGCAACCTATTAGAGCCGGCACCGACGCCGAGACTTTATTTACACTTCGCTTCATAATGGTGCAGGCGTCTCGGGTTGGATTTTTGTATTGTTGCTGTTTTTGTTGTTACTTATATATATATGTATGTATATATTTTTTTTTGCTAACATTCTTCTTATATTTTCCAACCCAAATGATTGTGCTCTAAATAAACTGCACTCTGAAAAGGTTGCTTGGCCAAATGACTTGATGTTTCCATGGTTTGCCGTTTGTTGCAAGCGCACTTTGTTGCAGCAAAAGTGCAACAAAGCACAACAAATTCAAATAAAAGCCAACAAAAACAAATACATATATGTGGTGCTAGGTTTAACGAAAATTGGCTGTTGGCTGGCTTTTTGTTGCTTATGAAAACGGGCCTCCCTACAACCCACACATTCCTCCCAAGTCAATTGCTACCTCTCGACTCCACTCCCCTCCGCATTCCTCCGGAGATTCTTTGACTTCACTCTCTTCTTCAGCGTAGTTTTTGTTGCGTATTTTTGTTCTACGCCATTTTATATGTACATAGCTGGCGTATTTCCATTGGTTTTTATGTGTGCTTTTTTTTGTTGTAGTCGTTTTTGCTGCTTTTGTTGTTGCTACTGTTTGCAGTCTGCATTTGCACTTGTGTTTATTTATCACGAAATTACTCGTGCACTTGTATTAGTGTTTACAATCGCACCTCGAGTGTTGACCCGACACGCTTGTAGGCGCTAGCTGATGCGGTTTGTTGGCGTTTGGCTGGCAAAGCATCTGTTGTTGATGAGCTTGTTGATAATGTTGCTGTTGCAAATGTATTTTGCTGATGCTTGAGGATTATTATGCCTGCTAAGTGTGATGATTCATCAGACAGTTTACGTTAGTGAAGGTAATAATGTAGTGTTGTTGATTGCTATAAATAAGTTGCGCCTGCATATGTTTTTTTGCGGAGAAAAATACAGCAAGGTATCAAAATTGATATTTTTATTTAACTCCGAAAAATTCGGAGTTTATGTTTTGTTTAAAAAATTATTGTACAGCATGTGAAATGTACACTTTATAAATATTTACTACAAATTAAGTGAAAATTTAAACTCCGAAAAGTTCGGAGTAATTTTTATTTTTGAAGCAGCTCAATTTTATGTAGTAAAAATATTGTAAAGTATGTTTTTAATACCCATAGTAGACCGTTACTATGTATTTTCTCTAAATTGTGAAAAATACTAAACTTCGAAAAATTCGGAGTAGCTTTTTCATTTAAAGCAGCGCAATATTGTAATGTGAAAATGTTGCAGACCATTTTTTCAACATTCATACTATTTATTTTTTCATTACTTCTGAGAAATTGCAAACTCCGAAAAATTCGGAGTAATATTTTATTTAAAATAGCTCAACTTTTTCAATTAGAAGCGCTGTGAAACTTTTACTTGACACTGGTAATATAATCTAACCTTTTTTTTCATGAATTTTGATAAATTCTAAAGTCCGAAAAATTCGGAGTAGTTCTATATTTCCAAAACCGCAATTTTGTGATTTATAAAATTATGAAGCAATTCGTTTAATGCGAATTATAAATTTTTATTGTGTATTTTCTTTTGAAGTCTGAAAAATTCCCAACTCCGAAAAATTCGGAGTAATTTTTATTTTTGAAACAGTTTGATTTCATAAAATATAAGCTTAGTTGGCCTTTTTATTAATGTTAAAAGTAAGTTTTTCCCCATGAATTCTGAAAGACTCCAAACTTCGAAAAGTTCTTAATAATTTTTTTTAAAAATAATCTCAGAAAGTAGAACAATTTTTCTACGCAGCCACATCTGCTAAACTTTTTTATCTTCCATACATTGCCCCACAGTCAAATCTATAAATAAAAGTGCATATGCAAATAATTTGAAGGTCATATAAGGTTATTGAAAGTTTTGATTCGCTTTATAATCGATTATCAGGAATTCGAATGCTGCAGCATGCGCTACACCGCCTGTCTGGCTTACTGTCTGCACTTTGTTGTTATTTATATTATTATTATTATAACAGACTGCAACTTTTTTATTTGTAAATCGCTAAAATGGCCATGTGAAAGTCATGCGCCGATTTACGCATATAAGCGATTTAAGTAGCAACGTAAGCAAAACAAAAACAACAACTACAAGTTGTACTTACAGCAACAATTCAGTCGATAAATGTTTGCGGTGGCGGCGAAAGCGAATCGTGGGAAAGTTTGATAAAGTTTTTTTTGACGAACTATGTTTATTTGCGGAAGCTGTGGTATTTTGAATGCATGAGAATGTGCTTTTCAGGTAGATTCTATTGCAGTGTAAAGAAGAATAGCTAAAACAGAATTGTTTATCAATAGAATTTAATTTAAATTGAATATAAACTGACAAAGCAAACATAAATATATAAAAAATGGCCTATTAAGAATATAAATTGAATTAAATTTAAATTATTTGAAATAAATTAAAAGAGTAATAGAAACCAAATTTAATTCAGGTTAAGTCAACTTAATTCAATTTAAATATTTAATTCGTTAAATTCAACAACTAATTAAATTGCAATCCTAAAATAAGAACCAAAATAAAATAAAATAAAATAAAATAAAAAAATAAAATAAAATAAAATAAAATAAAATAAAATAAAAAAAATAAAATAAAACAAAGTAAAATAAAATAACATAAGATAAAATAAAATAAGATAAAATAAAATGAAACAAAATAAAATAAAATAAAATAATGTAAAATAAAATAAAATAAAATAAAATAAAATAAAATAAAATAAAATAACATAAGATAAAATAAAATAAGATAAAATAAAATGAAACAAAATAAAATAAAATAATGTAAAATAAAATAAAATAAAATAAAATAAAATAATGTAAAATAAAATAAAATAAAATTAAAAAAATAAAATAAAATAAAATAAAATAAAACAAAATAAAACAAAAATAAAATAAAATAAAATAAAATAAAATACAATAAAATAAAATATGTAAAATAAAAAAAAAAATTAAATAAAATAAATTTGATTCGGGATAATAATTTCTTTAATTTTTTGCTGCTTGAGTTAAATTTTTGCTTAGGTTTTTTTTCTTTTTTAATTTTTTAGATTGAAAAAGTTTTTTTTTAATATTTTTTTTTTATTTCATGTTTTTCTTTATTTACATCATGATTATTTATATATTTCTTCATTTTACTACTAATTTAAATTTTATAATTTTAATTTGGGAATTTAAATTTTTTTAAAGCTTGTTCTATTTCTTTTAAATTCCTTTTTTCAATAAAAGTCCTTCGATGTTTTTTGCGCAACTATTTTTGTTAGAAGTGCTGTCTTATCTGATTTTTTAACACAAATATGTCGCACAACTGTAGGCCCTCCACCCCTTCCTTTTACACACCCATTCTTCCTACTTTCGCTTGTTACGAAGCTTCGTTAGAATGTCAAAGCGCCTCCGTGCTTCACGCCAGCCAAACTTTGTCCATGAAACAATAACAACAAAAATATGGGTGCGCATCTGACCATCCGCAAAGCCAACAACACAACACTTCACACTTTCGTCATTTGGCGAAGTTTGATGTGTTGGCTTTTGTTGGCGTTCAGTGTAGCTGTCGCGTACGACGCGCTCTTCCTCACCAAACAAAGAAACAAACAACACTAACAAAAACAGTAATATAATCAACCATTTTTCAGAATGCGCTCTCAGCAAAAATAGAATGGTTCGCTCGCCCTCACGAACAGCGCTGATGCTTTAACAACTGAGTTCGCATGTAGGCTGGCGTACTCTTTCACACCATTGGCTTAACTGGGTGTTGCGTTTTAGTGTCTAACGCTTTGTCACTTTTACACCAACATTGCGGGAGTGACGTTGTGTAAAGGAGTGTGAGAGCGAGTTGCCCAGGCGCCTTGCTTGTATGTATGTGCGAACGTGTGTGAGGCATTACGTCCGCCCATAAGCAAACAAAGTGTACGCCATCATTAAGCCGCACGCCTACCAAAGTCGCATGGATGAGTGTGTGTTGGCGATGGTAGAGTATTGTTGTAGTTGTAGCGCATTGTTTGTGTTGATGTGGTTAAAACTGTCACAGCGCGTACACAAACTCAATCAGCTATTGAACAGCGCTGCTGACGTCGACTGCGTCAGAGTGTTGAGTGTTGGAGACGCTTACTCGTTAGTTTCTACATCGGAAATCGTTGCTCTCTCTTAAGACGAGTATGTTGGGTGAGAATGTTGTTGGCTTTTGGTGTTGTGTTTGGTGTGTTGACGTTGGCAGAACTAATGGTGGCAAAATAGCACGAACAAGGCGACACCAACAACAACAACTACGTGCTATGGACTAACCAAATTAGTTTTGTTTGCGGCGCGCATTAGCAGATGAAGCTTTGCTTGGCCAACCGGTGCACAGTGTTCGATTTTGTGTTTGAAATGCTGTATTAATACTACTTTTTAGTGTGGCCATTTTATATAATATTGCTTTAGGTTTGAGTAAGTTTTAAAACAAACAATTTTTCTTTGAAATTTTGTAAATCTTTTTCAGTAGAAAATTAATTATAAAGGAATATTAAAGATGAAGAAATGTCTGCTTCGAAAAATTGCTTTCATCATTTTCATTAAAACAAAAAAAAATCAATAATAATTAAAGAAAATTCTAGGACACCTCACACATATGTACATATGTACTTTATGGTACCGAAATTGAAAAGCCTATGAAACTGCATGCCCCAAATATTTATAAAAATTAAGCAGCAGAAATTCACTTACTTAAATTTTTTTGATTCAATTTTTTTAGCTTCCGCATGAAAATACTATGAAAGAAGAGAGGACATTTTTTTTTTTAATTTTTGAATTAAAATAAATATTTATAAAAATTTAGCCAACTTGCTGATCAATTTTTTTTTATTTATATTTTTTAGCTTCCGCTTGAAAAGACCATGAATTTTTTTTAACACATTTTTGTATTGTTTTTTTTTTAAACTTTTTTAATATAATGACTATGGAAGAAGTAGATGCCATTTTTTTAACCAATTTTTAAATTTTTTTTAATTTTGTTTTTTTAACTAAAATTTTTTAGCTTTGGCATATCCCAGCCATACATTTTAAACAATTTTTCTTACTATATAAGTATGTATTTGTTTGCAAATTCCAAAAAATCTACACATACAAAAATATAAATAAAAAAATATGCCAAAATAGGCGTCGTAAAAATTATTAAGTGAAAAATTGGACTATTTTGATTGTCAAACAACTGTGTACGCGAATGAAAATTTATTATTTTTTCTTCTACTATGACACCTTTAAAAATTGTATGGAACTTTAGTCTAAGTAAAAAAAAAAATTATTTATAGTTTTTGAAAAAAAAAACATTTTTAATTCTTACGTTTTCAATAAATTGGCTTTGCTTCCTGCCCCATCACCCCCAGTTCTCACATCGTTGCTCATTTCCACACTTCCAAGTGTCGCATACTTGTTTCCTACCTTCCTTTTGACACTCCGCTATTTACACACCAGCCATGTAGCAACAATACGAGCTACAACAATAAAAACTACTACTACAACAACAATTCGAATCCAACAAATTGTCACCTTAGCGCATCTTCTTATTCTTTTCCGCTTTATCACTGGGCGTTTATAGAGAAAATGCAAAATTTTAATCTACTTGCTGACTCCCTTACACATACCAATACTACGTATAGCGCCCTCTCGCTTAAGCTTACAGAAAATGCCGTTTTATGTGAACTTATTGGTTTTGTTGTATGTACTTTGGTGACAAATTCTTGCAAGTGCTTGTACGTACATATGTATGTATATATTTGTGTGTGTGTTAGTGTGCCTGGAAGGTTTTTGTCAATCTACATAACTCAGCTGTGAATTCGTCTTCATGTTGTTGTTATAATATGCCTAAGCTTATCTACTTGTGTTGTTGTTGTTTTTGTGTGCTCATCTTTAGCACATAAGCCGCCTGTATGTGTTGTCATTGTGAAGTCGGCGCCGCCTTCGTCCCATATTCATTCGCACTCTCAGTGTAGCGCGCAGACGCGCCTGAAATACACATCCATGTACGGTATATCCTTGTGGACCTCTGTGTATGTGCTAGGTGCTAGTTGCTGTGCGCTGGGTGTTAATGTCACCCACGCGCTTTGGCGTCTGTCACTATCAGCGACAACAAATATCTATTGAAAATGAAAGCTAAGGCGAAGCGCTTGCCGAGCGTAATTTTTGTTTTTGTTGTTGTAGGTGTCTAATGGATAATCTGTTTGCTCGTCACTTGGACTTGAACAGCAACAACGCTTAACAATTCACATTGCGCATCTTCGTCGTCTCTTAAAAAGTTTGGCATGTTCCAGTGACAGATTTAGCCTACTCTACCTGCTAGGTAATGAAATAAGAAGGGGCGCATATGACAAATTCTTGAAATACATACATACTTAGATACCTTACTACCTTTTATAGCATGCCGCATCTATGTATTTTGTAAATTTAATTTTTTGTCCTCTGAAACTTGCAAAAAAAATTAAATTTTCTCAAATATTCGCAAAACCAAAAAATTTGAAAGCCTTTTCAAACTTATTTCAAATCAGCAAAATAATAGTAGCAAACCAAATTGATAATTTACTTACTGATGGCGAGGAGAAAAACATTTATTTTGAGTAAAAAATTTATTTTGAGAATGAATCAAAATTTAAATAAATAAAAAATCAATTAAATTTTACCACGCCCCCCGCGCCCTTTTCTCAACGGCGCCCTCTTACTACACTTTAGAAAGCCTCACTGTTTTCCGCGCGCACCTCTTCTACCTCTACCCTCGTTCCCAACAACACACACACGAAAGGATGTGTGACATCCTGTTGTCTTGTTGTTGTTGTTGTTTACTTTTATTAGAAAATTTGTCACCAACATTTGTTTGCACACGACGCGCCTACTTCTTCCCAACACGCTCGCTCGCACCGCAACAACTTTTCATTTTCCACATTTACTTAGACTACTCTTGTCATCTCTTTCTTATGCAATCATTTTCACGCCTTAAACGTGCAGCACCTTAGTTGGTTGTGTAAAAAAAAAAAAAAACTAAAGTTGTTGCTGCTTCTTCTCGCTTATGCTGGTTGTTTTTATTTTTTCTCACTTTTACGCTTAGCATTTGTCGCCATTGCCAACCACTTTACAACAACAAAACTTGCTGATACACCAATGCCTTCTTCACACTTGGTCTGCTGACTACCATTAACAGCTCGCTCTTCACACACATACACACTAACTCAACCATGCGAATTCTCTGCCGTAATCGTTGCTGTGTTCGCGGTCATCGTCGTCGTCGTTGTCGTTCGCTTACTCGCTGCAATCGTTTGTCAACTTCAACGTGTGAGAATTTGTCACCCGATTTGGTGTTTGGCTCTGTTGTCTTGTTTATTTGTTTTTTCTTCATTCACACAAATGTGCTCACATAACTATTCTCTGCTGAGTATGTCTGTATGTATGTGACTAGTATTGCTGCTGCTGCTTCTACTTCGTGCTACTGCTTTGTGTTGGCATGAGCGTGTGTGTGTGTGTGCTCGCTTTTAATACTTTTGCATGTTTGACATTCTCCACCTCCTTTTTTATGTTTTTCTTTATTTGTAGCGCTGCCATTAAACAGCTTAAGTAATCGCATCTTGGCCAGTCCCAAATGTGTTTGAGCGACGGAAATGTTACAAATTCAAATTAAAATTTGATTAAGTTGAGTTTAGCCTATTGGCAAGTGGAACTGCACCCTTTAACGGCTGTAACTTTGTTAATTTAAATGATTTTCACACCAAATTTTCAGCGTAGTTCGCTTAAAGCTTTTACTACGAGTCTGATTTTTTGACGTAGCTATTAGAAAATATTTCAGCTTAAAATTATTGATAGATAGGTATGTCGTGTATAAAAAAAATTCATTTGGGTTTTAAAGCTTTTAAAATGACATTTCGAAGCAAATTTTGAGTTATTAGAGCGCTATAAAGATTTATTTTCTTATGAACAAGGGGTATAGGATTTTATTTAATGTTTTTTTTTAATTTTATTAAATGCTAATATTTTTTTAACTTTTTTAACCCTTTTTTGTGTATTTATTTTTTTATTTCAAATTTTTTAAATTAAGCATTTTCTGTTTACTTCTTTGTTCATTTTTTCTGTTGTTGTTGCGCTAATTTTTTTATTTTACTCTACTTTATTTTTTATAATTTTTTTATTTGTGCTTTATTTATTCATTTCAGTTTTATAATTTTCATTTTTATGTTATTTTTCTTATTTTCTTTCATACAAACTGTTCTAATTTTCTTTTCCTTTTTGTTGAATTTGCTTGTATTTCATAATTTTGAATCTTTCTGATTTTTTTCTTCTTTTTCTAAATTTTTTTTATTATCTCTAACTTTTGAACAATGTTATGCTTAGTTCAGTGGTAGATCTAGATTTATGGAAAGGGGTGTTCTACTCTTAGATATATGTATGTACATATATGAAATTTCGAGCTAATCTTTTATCCACATTTGCTTTATTTATTTGCTTTTATTTTTTAATAAAATTTCGTTCGTTTTTTATTTTCCCTTAATTGCTTCATTATTTTATTTGAACAAATTTTCAACTTATTTTATTATCTTTGTTGTTTTCTTTTATTTGAGATTAAATTGTAAAAGTTCTATGACTTTTGGGGTCCAATGAGAATATTTTTATGTAAGAGTATATATTTGTTTAATTTTATTTCCTCTTAATTTATATTTTACGTATTTTTTAAATTAATTTTTTATATTTTTTCTCTTTAGACTTTTTATTTTATTTCTGTTTATTTTGAATGAATTTTGTATATTTTATTTAATTAAATTGAGTTTGAATTTGATTAGTTTTGTTATTTTTTAAGTTTATTTTGTGTTTTTTTATTTAAGTTTATTTTGTAGGTATACTTACATACATATGTATATATTTTATTTTGATTTTACCAAGTTTTTTAATATAATCCATTTTTAACTTAATTCATTTTACCAACTTTATTCAATTTTAATATGAATTTAATTTAGTTTTTTTTTTGGTACTTGATTTTGTATTTTATTCTTAATTTTATTTAGTTTTTTAATACAATCCATTTTCATTTTAATTAATTTTGCTGTATTTCATTTTAATATGAATTGGATTAATGTATTTTTTTTAAATATGTATAATTTTAAATTTTTTTTAAACTAAATTTTAAATATAATTTTATATTTTTTACTATAAGCCAAATTCTTAAACGACTTTTTTTAATTCTACTTAGTTTTTTAATATAATACATTTTCAACTCAATTCATTTTCCTTTATTTCATTTTAATATTAATTTGATTTGATTATGAATTTAATTTTCTTAAATACAATTTTTAATTTTATATATTTTTTAAATTAAATTTTATATTTTTATTATCAACCAAATTTTAAAAAGACTTTTTCGATTCCATTTTTTCTAACTAAATACTATCCATTCTTTTTATTTTTTTCACTTTATACTACTCTAGTTTTATTTATTTTTTGGCCTTAAAAATGTTTTTCAAATTTAATTCTCTCCCCAAATCAAAGCTCACGTTTTTTTATTTGATTCCTCTTTCACCACTTTCATTCCACAGCGCCACTTTGTTATGCATACAGCGCGTATTTATCATTATCGCTACGCATACTTTACGCTAATTCCTTAGCTGCTTCCCTGACTTCATTATCATCACCTTATTATTGTATTTAATTTATTTTATCGCTGCCATACAACGCGGACACATCATACGTTTGACGCCAACAACGTCCATCTTTCACAGTTCACACACACATATACATACATACATATGTACATAAGCCTGCTAAAGCAAACACCTCCTCTTGGTTGCCACTTTTTGCACCTCTTTTTTCGCCGTTTTTTAAGTTTTTTTCTTTTAAAGCTCAACATTTGACCAGGCGAACGTCTAGCGCTGCCCTGGTTGTCTGCCTACTTGCCTTTGCTACCTGCTCTTTTTTCAACGCCATTACAATTCACACCAACAAGAGCAAACACACGTGCACACACACATCTGTAGTGTACACATCTTCTTTTTCTTTTTCTTCGTCTTCTTCCTTTTTCCTGTGGCTCGAACATAGCTGGTTTCGTTTTATTTGTTGTTTGCTGTCAGCCGTGCTATTTGTGTTTGTTACTTACTGTTGTTGTATTTTATTTTTGTCACCTGCACTTAACACCATAGCGTTGTCTCTTTTTTTCTCACTTTTGCGCTGTTAATACGGCCCCATTGTCGTTCTCATAGTTGTGTGAGTGTGTGTGTGTTGGGCATTGGAGTCGCTGTAGTCGTTGCCGTCTCAGTCGACACTTTCACACATGTGGCTGGAGATAAGTCGACTTGGTCGCCTAATACTTGCGTGAGAATGTGAATATGGATTTGTTTCGTTTACTTTGGTGTCTTCTGCACTAGATGTTTTAGTTTACAGTGGAGCAGTTTGAAGATTAAGTAAATATGTACATTATTTTTTTTTGTTATTTTAATTTTAATTTATTTTTTTTGAATTTTTTAAAATTAATTTTAACTCTATTTGGATTATTAATTGTGAACTTCTTCTTGTCTGCTTGAGGTCCAGTTTTTTTTTTCAAACTGAATCCAAAACAAAGAGCCGAATATGCATGGTTTTAATTCGTTCTTGACAGAAAGTTGGAAAAAATACGAAAATATTACTTAAGTGACACTATATTGCCTTGATCGTTTTAGTAAGCACTTAGCGTTTAATGAACAAAATGAAAAATTTAAACACTATCAAGAAAATTTAAAGCTTCCCTTGGAAATCAAACACGAACTTGCCGTTTTCAAAATGAGCTGGTAATTTTTCCTATTTCATTTTTTTTAATGGAAAATTCATTTTAGAAAATCGAAAAATTTGTCATCAAGCAATGAAATGACAAAAAAAAAGACACCGCCAATATTTCAGTAAAAGTTAAATTCTGTTAAATTTTCCTAATTAGGTGAAAAAGCCTTAATTTTGATAGTCAGATTTCCTTGTAAACTTTTTATATGGATTTTGGAATAAATCGTTTTAATTTTTACAATTTCAACTGTAAAAAATGAGTATAAATTACAATGGATAAAAATAGTATAACTTATTAGAATAACAAATAAATTCAGCAGTTTACTTTATTTGTTAGGTGTAGAAAAATAAATAAATATATTACTCACTAGAAAACATGGTCATTTTCTATTCGTCCTAGAACTTTTAACAGCCTTTGTCCCATTTTAATCATTATCTTTTCGAAACCAGCTGATATATTAAACTTAGAGCGCTCATTATGAACTTTTGTTCTATACCCATATTGTTTTATCACAATTCGGATCACGCTATTTCACATATTCCTCGATAACTCCGAAAAGGGAGAAGTAATCGAAAAAAGATATACCTTAAACATTAGGTTGAAATACTAGTAATATAACGCCAAAATTTACATTCAATTATATTAAGCAGTTTTTGGGTGATGCGCGTACAAACACACAGACAGACTGATACAAAAAACGGTTTATTTGAAAGCCTTTTACTCAGTAATCAGCTCTACAATACTTGAAAATCTGCTCTTTACCCACATTAGAAAGTTAGAATTTTGTTATCTGCAGAGTTAATAAATTTTTTTTCGCTCACTTCGTTAATAAATTTTTGATTGAACTCTCTCACGTCTTCGACCCACTGTAAATACTTAATGCGCATACAGTAAACACACACATACACACACACAGCCAAGCAAGCGTTTACGAATGCGACAAAACCAGCACCTACACTAACACAACAACAACGTACAAAGAAAAAGGCACAGCAAAGCTCGGCACCACCTACCAATGCTCTGGCGCCATAGCGCACCACACCGCACCGCGCCCCAAGCAAACAAATCTTGCTACTACTCAATGGACGTTGTACGACTTGCTGTCCAAGTAAGCTCCACACACACACATACCGCTAGAATTGTTTGCCAAGAAAAAAAAGCTGCAAAGCTTTGGCTGCCACAAAAGTGCAAAATTCATGCTTTTTCAAAGTTGCAACAACAAAAAGCGATTTTGTGATTTTGTTTGAAACGCCTGCCAGCTTCTTCTTCTTCTGCTTTTGCTTGTAGTGTCACCATTCTTGTTAGAACTAACGCGTTTTTATTGCGCAACGCTAGCGGCGCAGCGCGTCACTTCTCGTCAAAGCGCGCTGACTGCTAACTCACGGCAGCGTGCACGTTCACTGGATCTTATTGGAAATGTAGCCACCATAAAGTGAGTCCAATAAGCGCGCACACACACACACGTAAAAGTCATATCAACCGGTTTTTGTTTCTCAATTCACTGGCGCTGCTGCGTTTCGGCTACTCGTTGCTAAATCAGCTTTTTACTTGCACGCACGTTACTCGTTGCCGTCATGCGCTCAGCTGTGCGCTCGCCGTCTCATCGTATTTGGCACAGCGCGCGCGCGTTGCTTATGTGTGTGTGTGTGCGCGCTACCAATACATATGTTTGCTCTACTCTTCTTGCTGTGGCTGTTGCTGCTACTGCTGCTAGCTGCTTCAAGACTGGTTTTGGGGGGTTGCGCCGCTTCAGCGAGTATTTGTATTTTCCAGTTTGCAAGCGACCGGCGTGTAGTGCGTATCTCGGCTGCCACTGTGTTAATATTCGTACAAATCTTTATATACAAACATACATACATATATATGTATGTAGCTATTGAAAATCGTACGCTGTTTTTGTTTTGTTTTTGTAACGCATATAAAATTCTAATACGATCTAACGTGTGTGTGCCGCAGCTATGTTTTTGTTATCGTTATCGTCGTCGTGTACGTTTATAGAAAATTTGAAAAACGTGTAGCCGCCGCTAAAGCGCCTGAGAAATATTGTTTTTTGTCACGAAAAATTTATAAAAATTGTGTTTTTTTTTGTCTGTTTTGTCAAGCAGGTAATAGAAACTAACGTTAGAGTGAAACTGAAAGTTTTCACTTAAAATTTTTTGTTTGTAAAGCCACAACAGGCCCTCGCAATAAGCCGCCGGGGTTGAGAGGCCTTGCAAAACGTAGCGCAGCGCATAAACCGTGTAGAGCGCGTTTACAATAACAAACAAAATTTTAAATTTTATATAAAATTATTTCAATTTTCTTTTTATGTTACAGTTTGCAACAAAAACAATGCAACAAAACGCTGAATAAACCAACGAAAAGCTGAAAAGGTGCAAATTTGTGTGAGCGCCGTGAAAAAAGCAAAACAAACTAGCAAATTTAAGCTCAAAAATTTAAAAAAAAATATAAAAAACTTGTGGAACAAACAAATACTAGTGGCAAAGTGCAATTTTAGTAGTAAACGCGCCGTTAAGCAAAAAAGTGATAAAAAAGTTTGCAAAAAAAAAATTGCTAAAATTTTAAAAAATTTAAAAATGTTGTAAAAGGGCAAAAATAATATTTGGCAATACAAGAAAAGTTGTGAAAATTGAAAAACGCAATTTTTAAGCAGTAAAAACAAATTTTTTAAATAAAAAAATAAATTACAAATTTGCAAAAAATAATTCTGTGAAAAACAACAATTTAAATTTTTAACAACAAAGTGGCATGCGTTGCAAATAAATAACAACAATGAAAATCTAAAAAAATCCTACAAAAGTGCTAAGAAAGAAAAACAAAGCGCAAAAAAAGTCTGCAAAAAGCGTAAATAAACAAACAACAAAATTTTATAAAATTCGGAAAATTTTTGTTGAACAATAAAACTCACAGCTTTCAATACAACTACAACGCAGACGGCTACGGTAATTGAAACTTTGGGGAAATAGCGCTTGAAAGTGATTTCCGAAAATTAAAATCGAAAAAGTGTTTTAATCCAAGGCGTTTGGATTTCCACGTCGGTAAAATAAAGTAAAAGAGAAAGTGCCCAAAAAATTTTAAATAAAAAATATCCAGTAGCAACAGCTGATAGCAGACGTTGGAAAGTTTCGAGCTACAGCTAGTCAATAAAGAGTCCAACTCAGACCCAGCAAAAGCAGTCCGCTCCACTTTTTCTCGAGATTCCGACACAGGGAGTACGTGAACTCGAAGACGCTGAAGGTTGATTGAGGAGCCATTAACCTCACCAAGGAAGTTGGAGAACAAAGAAAAGCTCGTGAGTGATTAGAAAGTGACCAAACCGCTGTTTGAAGCTCGTTTGGGATTTTGGGTATTTTAAAAAACAACAGAAGGAAACGCTTAGGAGCCGAGGAAAAGATTTGTGCATCCAGTATTTGAACCAAGCCAAGTCAAGTGAGCTTTCGAAGTGATAAAAGTAAACTTTCTCAGCTGTGAGAGCAAGCTAAGTCAAGCATTAAGCTCAGGAAAACTGAACAAAACGTGAGATCTTGCGAGCTGGAAGGACTATCAAGCAGGAGGTTGAGCAAGAAAAAAGTGAAAATCACGCCAGGTCGACGGGTCAGATAGCTTAGTTAAATTTAAAACATAAATTGGTGATTTTAAACCCGCTTGAACTCGATAGGTACCTTGAAGCGCCCGCGCACTGCCTGCTTCAAAAACCCCTTAGCTCACTACTCCGAAAGTAGTTTGCCCCTCGAAAAAAAAGTTGCTGTTTTAGCACCCGCTGTACTTTGTAAATTGTAATGTAATGAGATACGACGTTCAAGAGTTGCTTCATCAGTCAGCTGAGGATCCATTCGCTCGATTCGCAAATGGGATGGCATATCATCCATTTCTACAGCTCTCCCGACCCACTGATTTTAGCGTATCATCGCTGTTGACGGCAGGCACACAAGCGCAGGCCAATAACGCCTCGGCAGCCGCCGCCGCCGCCGCAGCAGCAGCAGCCGCGGCCGCCACAGCTAGTGATTTTGGTGGTGCCAATTCTGGTTGTGGTAATACGGTATTGAGTGCGGCTACTTCACCCGCACAGCCACATCAAGCGCATCGACATCATCAACAATCACCTACAACAACAACAGCGCAATTACAATTACAACAACAGCAACAACATCAAACACTTTGTGGTGTTGGTCAAGCATCGCCGTTGGGTGGACAACAACCGCCATTGTTATCGCCCAGTGCGCATAATAATAACAACAACAACAACAACACAAGTATTAGCAATAACATAGCTAGTAAAACGCATAGCAATAACAATAACAACAGTAATCGCAATACACCCACCACAAATCACAACAACAACAACGATCCTCAATCTAGTAATAATAATTTATCAACGTCGTCGTCGTTAACTCACGCGCCTCAACAACCCATAGCACATCCAGCCGCCACAACGCATTTATCCTCGCCACATCTAACGTCACCGTCGTCACATCACCAACAAACGACGCCAACGCAACATCCAACACATCCGCCACCACCACACCCGTCACATCCGCACGCGCATCCCCAACATCCGCATCACTCACCGGTGCCGGGACATCACGCACTCGGTCCACACCTGCCACAACAACCGTACTTTCCAGCCGCCGCATTAGCAGCGCTCGCCGGCAGTCCGGCTGGTCCACATCCGGGACTTTATCCAGCTGGTCTACGCTTTCCGCATCATCATCCACACGCGCATCATCCATTAGGTACACCCTATACGACCGCTGAAGACGTAGTGCTCGCCTCTGCGGTAGCGCATCAATTACATCCGGCGATGAGACCGTTGCGTGCATTACAACCGGAGGATGACGGCGTGGTGGACGATCCAAAGGTGACGTTGGAGGGTAAAGATTTGTGGGAGAAATTCCATAAGTTGGGCACAGAGATGGTGATCACGAAGAGTGGACGGTAAGTGAAACTCCATTTTTTTATATTAATCATAACTTACAAAAACAAATAAGTGCACAATATTCCAGTGAAAGCGACATGAGCAAGTGTATTGTAGATTTTTAGGTTATAGTGAAATTTTATTAGAAACAAAATCTCTTGAAAGTGTGTTATTGAAGGGCTTAGCTCAAATTTGTGTACTCTAACAGCAAGTTCATATTCAATCAAACATTTTTATGATCTGAAAAATCCTACAAGTGTGTGTCATTAAAGCTAACCTTAAATTTACTGCGCAGTAAACCTAACCTCACATAAGCTATAACCTGGGATATTACAAAAAAATTGCGGTGCAGTGAAATAACTCCCAAATGAAATAACTCCCATGAAATAACTCCCAATGAAATAAGTCCCAATAAAAATGAAATAATTCCCAACTTTAATAAATGAAATAACTCCCAAAGAAGGAAATGAAATAACTCCCAATATTTGGCAGTTATTTCACAATGAAACCAAAAGTCCCCAAAAAAATGAAATAACTCCCAAATGAAATAAGTCCCAAAAAAATGAAATAAATCCCAAAATTAAATTTGGAATGGTATATTTTTACAATATAATCAGTTACAATGAAATTTGAAAAATACAGGACAGCTTTGGACATGCAAATTAATGTCATTGAGGCATTTGGGTTTGAGATTCGACGACGTAGTGCCGCAGGCGAAAATTTTACTTAGGTCAGATCCTCAATTCGGGGCGTGGTCCATGGTATTTATGTGCAGAATTCCTTTGCGCATTGGCGGCCTTCGGCCGCGCTTCAAAAAATAACCCTGGGCTACGCCATTCCAACTCCGGGTGTGTGCCATAGCCGTGGCTACCGCCACGGTGATGTCTTTCCGCGTGCCACGTTTCCCACTTTTTCACTTTTTGGGCTCAGCCTAATGTGCCATTACAACAACCACATGAAAATGACAGAAAATTGTGAACTTTAACTGCAAATAACTTTTGAACGGTTGAAAAAAATCTCATTTCAGATTCTAAATCTAGACGTGGTTAATCGTTTACGTGGGGTACCGAGCGCTAATACACAACCAAAAATGTTGAGATATGTATCAGGAGACGCGCTTTGGTCCCAGGAGCATGAATATAACTCCGCTGAACCAATATTTTTAGTAGTTTGCGAGATATTTGCAGTTAAAGTCATTTTCATGTGGTTGTTGTAATCACATTACCCTGTGAGAAAAGAATGGCACGCGGAAGGACATCACCGTGGCGGTAGCCACGGCTATGGCAACCACCCGGAGTTGGAATGGCGTAGCCCAGGGTTATTTTTTGAAGCGCGGCCGAAGGCCGCCAATGCGGAAAGGAGTTCTGCACATAAATACCATTGATCACGCCCCGAATCGGGGATCTGACCTAAGCCAATCTCAGATTCATGATCATAAGTCGAAGGTGATAATGAAAAATGAAAATTTGGAATATAAAAAAAATGTACTGACTTTAGTTCGCTTTCTTAATGCGAATTAATGTCAATGACGTTAGTTCGCTAAAAATATGCCCAACAAAAATGAAATAACTCCCATTAAAAATGAAATAACTTCCAATGACTGGATTACAAGCAATGAAGTAAGTCCCAAAAAATGAAATAACTCCCAATTTCCAAAAATTATGAAATAACTCCCAAAGATATTTTATTGGGGATTATTTCATTTGGGAGTTATTTCATTATGAAATAATTCCCAGTTAAAATTATGAAATAAGTCCCAATGAATTGGGAGCTATTTCATAATGAAATAAGTCCCAACTTGCATGGAAAATATTTGGGAGTTATTTCATTTTTTTGTTGGGAGTTATTTCATTTGGGAGTTATTTCACTGCACCAAAAATTGCTGCTAACTTGGTCTCTCCAGCTTCAGATTAACTTGTGCATGTTCTTCTAATGCCCTCTTAATCACTTCACGTGTCGTGTAAAAACTAACTTCAAATTTGCTTTGCAGTGAACTTAACCTCACATTCGTGTAGCCAAAACCATTACCAAAAAATAAAAAAAAAAAGCAATTTTCTTAAAACTAGATCTCTGGTGCTTCATACCAAGTTGTTCAGCTTCTTACCTGAAATTTGTGTCTCATAAAACTAACCTCAAATTTGCTACAAATTAAACCTAACCTCGAAATTCAAGAAAAAAATATTTATTCGCAAACTTGATATTCAGACCGAGCTATACAAGTTCTTCTGTTGCTCTGTTATTCAACTCTTGTGTCGCTAGAATTTTAATTTGTGTCGCAGTAAAACTAACCTCAAATTTGTTGAGTTAAAACTATAACCTCAAAAGTTATTAAAACAAATTTTTTACAAACTGGGTCTTTGTAGCTTCAGATTAAATTGTGCAAGTTCTTTTGGTGCACTCCTCATCACTTCATGTGTCCTTTTAAAACTAACCTCAAATTTGGTTCACAGAAAACCTAGCCCCAAAATTAAAAAACAAAAAAAAATTATTTTCCAATCTTCATCTCCGGAGCTTCAGACCATTTTTTACAATTTCTTTAGGCGCTCTCTGAATAACCTCCTGTGTAGCTTACAATCTAACCTCGAATTTTTGTGGAACAAAAACCTAACCTCACATTTGTGCAGTCTAAATTATAACCTCAAAATTTAAAATTTTTAAAATATCTTCCTAAATTACTTCTCTGCAGTCCAAGTACTTCTGTTGCGCCCATCTCTATCATCTATTGTCTATGCTCAAAGTTCTAGTGTTCTCCAAATTGAAACTACTTTTACCGTCGGTAAATGGCGTTCCTCGTTAAGTTGTCAGTCGTACAAAGCTCATCATTGAGATGGCGTGAATTAATTCATTTGTATTAGTGTAAAATGTATATGTGTGTGAATTCATGTCCAACATACCCTCCTTAATACCCTACGTTAATAACAACCCCAACGTTTGTTCGTGAGTGCAAATGACAGCCGGAATGCCGGAATAATAGTGGAGGGATGATGAATGTTGGTAAATAATGCATTTTATAGGCGCAATTTTTACAAAACAAGTAACATGATTAATCAATGTGAAAAAAGTTGAATGTGTTTATGTGTTCTCGCGTTCGAATAAGTGTACTGATTGTTTTAGAAACATTTAGATCTATCGAAAGAAGCGCTGAAATAGTTGCGTTTGTCAAAGGTTTTCATTGACTTTGACAATTTATTTTTATATATTCAAGATAAGAGACTGAAAAGCTTACTAGCAGTAGCTGTTTTCAGTGAGTGGACTTGTATGAGTCCAAAGATTGTTCTTGGTGGGAACTTGTACTTCTTGGGACAAGTTATTTTAACAGACTATACACTATCTCTGCAACAAACTTCAATATGCTAATGTTCTGATGTTCTAATCCCAGCGAACTAGATTATCAGATTCCAACTCAAAAAATACCTAGGTTTCTGGGAACACTGCGGTCAGTTGTCTAAATTAAATTTCGATTAATGAGTATTTCTAAAAAATTTCGTAGTTGTAAAGCCCAGTAGTTCTTATTCCAGAGAACTAGCGCTGGTACCACATTATTTCACAAACAATTCCAGTCTATTTGAAACGGTTTACAAAATAATTCCCAATAAAGTCTGTTTTCTTAAAAATATGATAAAAATATTTTTAAAAACGCCGAGCTCTTACAATCCATGGTTTCTAACCCAGCCAACTCGGTCGAGTGTGAGGTAGTTTCAGCGCAGAATTCACGAGTTCCGTAAAATCTTTTTTTCCCTCATCGCTTATTGCAGCACTTATTAGTAGCTTTCGTTTGATATCCATATTGTACTTACACATTTTTGGTCACAATGGTTCACATATTGATCGATAAGTTCTAAACTAATCGTGTTATCGAAATCAGCTATACCTCAAACTTGAAACTATGCGCTTAGTAGTGTAACGCAGAAAGTTAAATTTAATACTATGTAGCAGTTTTTGTGTGATGCGTGAACAAACTTACAGCCAAACAGACAAAAATTTTAAAAGTGGTTTTTTGTATCAATTGGCTCAATAATGAGACTTTCTATAAATTTTTCGTGTATATGTGAAAGACATTGACCTCTCGCACATTCACAAGCTCACACATTTTTTTTTTAATTTTGAAATTATGGAAATTCAAAAAAAAAAAAATTTCAAAAATTTTCTTTAAAAGTCCTCGTCTCTCTCCTTAAATCCTCTGCTTCATGGCTAGTCGCTCACTGCTTCCAACCAAGTACGCCATTCTTTGCCCAATTGCACAATGACCTCTTGCAAAATATGCTTAACCTTGCTGTTTGCATTAAACTTATTTAAGTACATAATTAATTTACATAGTTGATGGCGTTTATCTTGACTCTGATTTTTCGCGTTATCTACCAAGCGCTTGCAAAATTTTGCTGGCAGATTTGAGTTCTTTATGTGCGCGATGATATCACTTTCGCTTTTGTTGTTTTTTTTTGTTGATAACTTTCGACTAAACGGTGGTTTAATATTTAAATATTTGCAATTGTTGTTGTTTTGTACTCATTTTTGTTGTTATTTATAAGCTTACCGTGGTTGGTTAGCCAATATTTTTTGTTGTTTTAAATTTTTTTTTTCTATTTTTTTTTTTCATTTTTCTTTACCCAACGAAAATATTTATTTCGCAAGCAAAATTTTTCACGTGTACAAAAATATTTGTGCAGCGCAAACAGAAAATCCAGATTTTTATCTTAGATTTGTGCGGAATTTTAAACTAATTTACGGTGTTAAAAAGACAATTTGTCGCCGAAGATAATGAAAAGTGAGTAATATGCGTGGAGTACAGGGAAAATTACAGTGGTGTGTGTTAGAATGGGGACAGTATTAGCAATTTTTTTTCCAAGTTTTGTTGTTTTTAACGAAAAAAGTCTAGACATTTTTTTAAATTATTATTTGGAAAAAATATCGAAACTGTTTTGGTATATAAGAAATGGTTAAAAACTGGAAACGTCATAAAAAATTGTTTTCTTAAATTTGTAATTAATTTTTTAAAATTAAAAAAAAATTCTAAGTGCTTTCAGGTTGAAAGATTGTCCCTTATAATAGATTCTTTTAACAATTAAACGAATTTGGAAAATTTTATTTTTCAAACATTTTTTTTGTACTTGAAAATATTTAAAAATAATTTTTTTTTGGTTGCTGGTCTTTTTAAAGATAAACAGACGATTTTTTTAGATATAAATTTGCAGACATGTGCAAGGTTTTGAAGCTTTCGGGGGTTTTTCGAAAGTGCTTAACCCTTATGCGGCAAGAGGGACCTTTTCGCTCTTCTTTTAACCTGCAAGCTTTCTTTCCGACGGCCAGTTTGCCAGCCCAACATCAGAAATCAGAATTACGAGTTTTAACCCGCGTTGCGCCACCTAATCATTACTCAACCATGACTTGTTTAACAATTTGTATTGCTGTGTATCATTTTCTATTTACATAAGTCTGCATGAATATTCATGCAAATGTGTGTTTGTGTGTGTGTTCGCTTCATGTTTTGCAACAATTATCGCACTCAGCTACATTTAATGTGAGAGAGGCGATTTGATATGTGCAACGAGTAGCAAAATTTCAAGAAAATCAGTGCATTCAACAGAAACAATCATTTATAAAACAACAACAATTACAAAAAAAGTGGAAAAAAAACAACAACAAAAAATCTTTAAATACATTTGTGCTTGATTTTTATTTAAAAAATAATTTTAGTTGTTGTGCTCACATAAGAGAGTTTCAAGCACATAATTACAACAACAATTGAAATAACAAAAATACAACAATAATGACAAGAATGTGAATAATACACTTCTGCTTTTAATAAAGGTATAGCATTGGACTTTTTCTCGCTAACAAATTTGCATTGCTTCTGCGCTTTTGCGTTGCTCTGTTTTGTATTTTTTTTTTTTTTTCATTACGAGCAACTTGGCATACGAATTTTCACGCGCTTCACAGTTTTGTTGTAAAAAAGTTAGTGTGAAAAACCGGAAAGCTACAACAAGATCAATTGCAGCAAAAACTGTAGCAACAAAAACAGTGAAAATTGTGCAATAAAGCGAATTCGCCGCTGCATAGTGGGAAATTTTAAAAACAAATTTTCCAAAAAAAAAATTATTTTTTAATACATATTTAAAAAAATTTTAAAATGTGTATGTTTGACAGCAGCTCAGTTTTTAAGTACAAAAAAAATCTAAGACTACACAAAAAATTTTTCCCAATTCTTTTAATTGTAAAAAGGAGTTCCGTCATTATTTTGAACTGTAAATAGAAAGTTTTCGGTATTTTTTTTTTTTAAATTCGAAAATTTTAAAAAATAATTTTTTATGACGTTTCGGGTTTTTAAACATTTCTTAGAAACAGTTTTATGTACCAGACCAGTTTCGAAATTTTTCCCAAATAACAATTAAAAAATTTCTACTAAAACTTTTTGTTACTTTTAGAATTTCATAATTTTTTTATATTTTAGAAAGGAAATCAAACATGCATAATTTGAATTTGCAAATCGAATTTCTTAAGATGTTTTTCCTGATTACTTTTGAAATTACCAAAAAGTTGTGGATGTATGTACGTATGTAGATATATTCTTTTGTAAATTCAATTTTTTTTTCTTATTTAAAAAACATTTTTAAAACTTGTTAAACGTTTTTTGAAATATTCTGGTTTGATACAAAGTTTAAAATGTTCGTTTTATAAAAAATTGGTTAAAACTAATTTGTAACCGTATTTGCAAAATTTTTGAAATTTAAAAAATATTTAAAACATTTTTGAAATCTAATTTTTAGCATTTCGAAACTATTTTTAAAATTTAGAACTTTTCAAAATGGCTTATATAAAAGTATAAAGTTTTGTATATTTCTGAAAAATATTTAAAACACCATTGTGGTTTTTGAAATATGGTTTTTTGAATTTCGAACAAATTTTCAAAAGATTTGGGAGGTCTTCAGAATCACAATACTTTTGCTGCTTACACACGTTATAGCTTATTATTTTTTTATACAAAACTGTTTTTTGAAATTTTAAAATTAGAAGGCAAAAAACCCAGCGTATTGTTAGCTTAATAGTTAGCAATGCGAGCCAAAATTTCTCTGATGAGTGAAATTAGCAACTTTGAACATGTTTTTTTTTTATATTAAATACAATTATGGGTTTTCAAAGTTTAAAGAAATATAATTTTTGCAGTTGAAAAACGCAATAATGTTTCAACAACAGTTTTCAATCAAAACTTTTTCGTATACGCCAAAAATTTCAAATTTTATTAAATTTTATAAATGTTAAAAATGGCTTAAAACCAATTCATTATTACTGCATTTCTTTTCAATTTTATTTTATGCCAAGATTGTGTCAAACTGACCCCTTGTGCGCTGTAAAACAGCCAATCAGAGTGTGCAATTCCATTTGCAACAAAAATTTCACAAAGTTTTACATATTTGTACTTGTTTTCTTTGTTTTTGTTGCTGCTATTACAGTGAGAAAAAGGCAAAAAAAATAATAATAATTTTAACAATAAATGTATTGCAAATTTGTTATTTTAATTACTTCGCTTCTCTAGCTACATTGTTGTTGCTTGCGGCATTGTGCTGTTTACATGTGTTGCATGTATACATACACACACACAGGCACAATCGTTTGAGAGGGATAAAAGTTCGCAAGCTACATGCAGCTGTCGATTTTGATGCGTTCTTTTTTTTTTTTTTTTCTGGCTGCAAATCCCACTCGCCGCCGCTTTTCTGCACACACAAATTATTTATACAAAAATTGTTGCGTTAAATTTTTATTGTTTCTTGTTTTTATGTGCCACCTAGCTAATATGCAACACTCAACAACGTGCAACGTAGACCAGCTCATCGCAATAATTTTAATTTAATTTATTTTATTTTGTTGTTAAAAGTTTTCGCGCGCGCTATTTTATTGCTGTTGTAGTGACTGCAATGAGTTTGTTGTTGTTATTAATGTATATAACTACCTGTTGTTTTTCCTGTTGTTGTATTTTGTTACTTGCCTAGCATTTTGTTTTATGGCTATTGACATTAATTAACATTAATGTGCGGTCAACGCGGCAAAGGTGTCGACTCAATACCGCCCCAAAGCGTCTAAAACTAAACACATACACACACAAGTAAGCTTAAAAAGTACACACATCCACCCACACCTACACACAAAAACAATTTTTCTTTACGTTACGTGAATTCAAACTTATTTCAGTTTATTCCAACTCAACGCTCAACTCGTTTGAACGCTTTGAGTTACTCATGCTGAGCACCCAGCAAGCGCAAATAGTAAGTAAAACGTAGCGGCGACCATTGCTGTGACTTGTAAGTGTTGCGCCACTAGTCACGGGAACTTAGTAGGAACGTATACATATATTATGTTGCTACCAAAATAGGCAATAATTTATAGAAACCCCAACCAACAAAGTTCCATTTACGTTATGGTTACGTAGCAGCGTGGTAATTGCGACTTTGAGGTAACTTTACGCAAAACCCTATTCACAAGTAGCGGCAACTTTAAACTTGCATTCAAGTAACATGAGTTAAAGGCTGCTATCGTCATGCGTGCTTTTCAAGTTTTTTAGTAACCACGACGTTGGCGATACCGTTAATGCTACTTTAAATCAAAATAATTTCAAAGTAACAATAACTAGTCGCAACTACCACACGGCGACTACGAATTTCGCAAGTAAAATTACTTAAGCAAAAAAGTCATACATTTAGTAACAGTTAAGTAATCGTTACGTCCCCAACTCCGATACTATTACTTTGCTGCTGGTTGGGTATTGTTGTTGTGCTTACGTTTACAATGCTAAAACAAGTATCTTTACTTAGTTACTTTGTCTTTATTTATATGTAATTGTTATTAATATATTTCTAAGCTCAGCTGTAAGATTTGCAATGCTTTTAATTTGTTGGTGTGAGCGTTTTGTTGTGGCTTGCGGCGTTAAAATTTGTATTAATTGAAAAGTGTGTTTATTTAATGGAACGTTTTCCATGAAATTATATTACAAATGAAATAAAATAACATAACATAATATGGCATAGCATAAAATGACATAACAAAGCATAACATAACATAACATGGCGTAATATAAGAGGAAATAATAGAAAAGAAATAAATAAAATAAGGTGAGGTGAAATGGCATGGCATGACAT
The DNA here is from genome assembly GCA_951509765.1 of Sphenella marginata. Classification (NCBI taxonomy): domain Eukaryota; kingdom Metazoa; phylum Arthropoda; class Insecta; order Diptera; family Tephritidae; genus Sphenella; species Sphenella marginata. The sequence goes on along the minus strand of OX608081.1, from coordinate 72,686,632 downwards.
AACATAACATAACATAACATAACATAACACAACATAACATAGCATAAATTAATGTGAAATAACTGATCATAAAATGACATAACGTAACATGGCATAGCATAAAATGACATAACAAAACATAACAAAACATAACATAACATGACATAGCTTAATATAAGAGGAACAAATAGAAAAGAAAAAACAAAAATAAGGTGAGGTGAAATAGCATGGCATGACATAGCACAACATAACATTAAGTAACATAACATTAAGTAACATAACATTACATAGCATAATTTAAAGTGAAATAACATATCTTAAAAAACAATAACAGAACAAAGCATAGCCAACAATAACACAACTAATAATATTACTTCAAAGAACAGAGCATACAGCTGATTACATAATATAACATAACATGGCATAACATAACATAAAATAACGTAACATAGCATAACGTCACAAAGTATAACGTCACAATACATAACATTACATTATGTCTGTACTTTTGATTGCCCGTAATCGCCCAAACTTGCCCAAAGTCAGGTTTCTTTGCTATTTTTGCCAAAATAAAAATATGCGTGCTTTGAACAACGAACAGAGAACTTTTAATAAATTTTAACACAAGCTTTAGCAACAAATTTAAAAATTAGCAAAAAAATATTATTTTTTTAAATTTTAGTTTCTGTAATTCAAAAAAGAAATAGTGATGCAGGAGTACGATCCCTGTTATTTGTTACCTAACAGTACTTTTAAGTGCTTACTGACTCATTTTATTGAAATTTTCAATATTCTGCCGTAAGCGCGTGAAAGTTGTTAAGGTTTGATTACTTTTTAATAACGTGTAATATAATAAAGTTAGTTTATTTCTTTTTACGTTCAGTTCCAAAGCATTCTCAGTGCGCTTTGATTAAAAGGTTAGTGACATGTTTAAATTAACAATCATTATATTAACTTACTCATTACAATAAGTAAAATGACAAGTTTCTTGAACTCTGCTTTAAATTGCATTGAACTCTGATTAGTTAATTAAAAGTGAATATGAGAATGTAAATCGAATGGAAAGCTTTTAAGTGGATGCCATTCGTTAATTGCTCTGCCAAGATGGGATGAACTAAAAGCGGCTGAAAGGCAATAAAGTTTAAGTTTAGAATATATGTATATATTAGAGTTAAAATGTTGTGATTCTCGCTTTAGAAATGATAATTCAAGTACAGTAAATGTCAATTCAAATTCAGAAAATGAAATTTCAATTTGAGAAAATGACAATTCAATTTGAAAAAATGACAGTTAAAGTTCAGAAAATGTCAATTCAATTTCAGAAAATGAGAATTGAAGTTCAGAAAATGTCAATTCAATTTAAGAAAATGTCAATTCAATTTCAGAAAATGAGAATTAAAGTTCAGAAAATGTCACCTTAATTTGAGAAAATGCCAATTCAATTTGAGAAAATAACAATTTTAGTACAGAAAATGACAACTCATTTTTCGAAAATGTCAGTTCAATTTGAGAAAATACCAATTAAAATTCAGAAAATGTCAATTCAATTTGAGAAAATTACAGATCAGGTTCTAAACCTGTCAACTCAATTTAAGAAAATGCTAATTCATGTTCAGAAAATGACAATTTAAGTTCATTTTACAGTGCAAATTCCGAAAATGAAAATGCTATTCCAGAAAATGACAATTCAGTAAATGTCAATAAAAATTCAGAAAATAGTAATTTAAATTTAAAAAATGGCAAATTAAATTCAGAACATAGCAAATTAAATTCAGAAAATGGCAACTCAAGTTCAGAAAGCTCCGGTTCAAGTTTAGAAAATGAAATTCCAATATCAGAAAGTTTAAATTTAAGTTCACTTTACAATCCAAATTCAGAAAATGAAAATGCTATTCCAGAAAATGACAATTCAGTAAATGTCCATAAAAATTCAGAAAATAGCAATTTAAATTCAGAAAATTCCGGGTCAAGCTTAGAAAATGAAATTCCAAAATCAGAAAGTTTAAATTTAAGTTCATTTTACAATCCAAATTCCGAAAATGAAAATTCTATTCCGGAAAATGACAATTCAGTTAATATCGATACAAATTCATAAAATTCCAATTCAAACTCAAAAAAATAACCCATTTTCAGTGAAGAGAGTATGTTTTATGTTTTAGACGGCAACAACTACAACAAGTGGCCATGTTGTTCCAGAAATTTATTATTGTGAAATGAGAAGTAGAATTCTTGATCTTACGAAAGATTTTAGGAAATTAAATAGCCAAGGGCTAAAATCTACAAAGAATTCCTAAAAGTTATGTCTTCTTTTTTGTTTTTAAAATTAAATAATTTTCATGAAAAAAATTGAAAAAACTTGGAAACAGCAAAATAATTTTTAAACAGATGCGCAGCGACATAGAGTTATATTTTCAAGAACATACGATAGTCTAGAATCAAACCAATGAAAATATAGTACTCATAGCCAATAAAAGCAAATGCGCTTAAAAAATCGTGTGTAGTACATGCAGCAACCACAAAAACAACAACAACAATAAAAGCAACAAAAAAACACTAGACAACATACGCAATCATAATAATTAGTAAATTCTTTTATGAAAATCAAATCAAATTCAATTTAAGTACAAAGCGCAACAACAACAACAAGCATGGCAGTTTATAATGACAGCAGCAGCCTTTACAACAAGCACTAGAAAGAAAGACAGCATAGAAATTACTACAACAAAAACTAAAAAAAAAAAAACTAAAAAAAAAATGTTCAAAGCAGTCACCACTTGCTGGTGGGAAAATGATTTAACAAGGCACGTCCGGGATTTTCCATAGCAAATTTGCGTTTTTTTGAATTGCATTTATTGCTATTGCTGCTGCTGCTGTTGTTGTTTTTGTTGTTGTTAGTTCAATTCAATTCATTGCATTGAATTGCATTCATTTGTGTGTCTGTCTGTCATACGACAAATGTCGCGGTTAGCTAGTGTGAGCGCATGGGGGCGCGAAATTTGCCGCTTGCAACACAGCATGACAGCAGCAGCGAAGGCGACGTCAGCGAGCAGACAGCTACATATACATACATATGTATGCGGCAGTAGCGTTATAGCAATGTGCCGCTTTAGCTATGGGCAACACGCTGCAACGTGCAACGTGTCAAAATGTGTCGTCAATGCGCCATAGCATAAAATTAAAATCATATTTGTGCGCGGGCAATGAGTAAAAGAAATTAAAAGGAACCACGAAAAAAAAAGAAAAAAATTATAAAAATGAAAACAAATCAATGTTGTAATGACAACAAATAAAGCGCGCACACACACATATACAAACGCGCGCATACTTGTGTTGCAAAAAGGGGTTTGAGTTGACTTTGGCGCAAAAATTGTGCGCGCTGGCCTTTTGTGGCGTTTGTTGTTGTTGTTGTTGTCAAGTTTGTCGCTTAAAACATTTGGCAAATTGTCATTGTCAGTTGTCATTAATTGTACGCTAACTACGACGACTGTTGCAATAAATAAACAACATTTTGTATGACAAAAAAAAAACTAAACAAATAAATTTGTTGTTTCGGTCGCTTTTAGCCTTTCACTTTAATTGATTGTGATTGTACTGGTAGCTGACGTTTGAAATGGCATTTAAGTGTGCGTTGCAGTTGTTGTTGTTGCATTGCAATAATTTATGCGCCCTCAAATAGATCAAAGCATGTCGCTTTTTCACGCAATTTTAACGCACAAATTGGTGTTGGCTACACTTTGCAACTGAAGATCTGCGCAAAATTTGCCATGTTGCAAGTAGTTAATGCAAAAAGTAAGTGATCTATGGCTTAAGCAAGCTTGAGAGCGCATGGAAGTTGCAAGAAAAAGCTTAAGCAATGCGCTAGAAGTCGTATAAAAGTTTGTTGCAAGTAAGTTTTGCATGTGTTGCAAGTATATTTTTTGTTGTAAAATATTAAAAAGCGCTATACTCATAGTGAGGTCAAAATTTATATGCAATTTTAAAGATTTTCGGGTTTAATGTAGCATGTTGCAAGCAGCGTTGCATATGTTGCAAGCTGAGTTGCAATATAAAATCACAAAATATGCTCGCTTAGTGCCGCAAAAGAGCAAAATCACGCTAAAAACGCATTTTTGTGTAGTTGTTGGTGACATGTGTTGCATGTGTTGCAGGTGCAGCGTTTGCTTTAAAAAGTAAAAGCATGCAAAAAAATATAGAACCCATGTCCTAAATTTAGTTTAGTGCACTTGCAAGTTTAATGTGGCATGCTGCAAGCGATTTTAAACATGTTGCAAGTTTATTTTTGTTGCCATAAAGCACAAAGCACGCCTTAGAAACACTTTAAGAGCACAACAGAAATTAATTTTTCACATTTTGAAACAGTTGAAAGTTACATGTTGCAAGTGTGGCATGTGTTGTGCATGTTATCAAAGGTACTAAAATTATAAATTTTCTTCGAAAATCAAACGTTTAACTCAAAACTCAACCCAAACTCTCCAACTAGGTACTGGAAATCAACTACTTTGCAACGTGTTGCAACTTGCCACAAATAACATTAAGTGCGTCACAAATCACTTCAGCTCACATTTATATGCACTTGCTAGACCTCATTAAGCGTTTGCCTTTTACCTTTTGCATTTCCATTCAAACTTACCACAGTAAATTTTGCCACAAAGTGCTTTAAATCGCACTATTGTTGTTGCAACATTAGTAACTCAATTAAGTTTAATTTGTGTTGCAAAGTTAGTTAGCAATCAAGTGTATGACACATTGAAATGCCTGCCAGCGTGCTGGTTATGCGTGTGTAATGCTAATGTGGCAAGTAATATGTAAGGCAAAATATTTTGCAAGAAAATAACAAAAACAACAACAACAATTATTTTATTGTTGCACGCACGTCAAGTGGTATTATGCAAGAACAACAAAAAAATTAAAATAAGGACATGCAGTATAAAATCATGCCAACCAACATACACAATTTTTATAGCGCTAGGTAGCATAAGCGTTGTACAGCTCTCATGCCACATATTTGTTGCATGTCCAAAAAAACAAAAAAATTTGCGTATTTCATTTGACGGTTATGCATTTTTTTTAACTGCAATGCTTTTATTTGAATGCCCAAGCTCTGCGACATAGCACAAGTACTTGCAAGGTTTGAGAAAAAAAATAAAAAATTAAAATTTTAAATAAAAAAAAAAAAATTTAATAAAAAAAAAAAATTTAACAAAAATAAAAATAAAGAAATTAAACATTTTTTTTAAATAGGTCCAAAAAAAAAAAATTTTAAATAAAAACAAAGAAAAAAAAATTTTAACAAAAATAAGGAAAATAAAAAAAAATTTTTACAAAAATAAAATTAAATAAAAATTTTAAATAAGAATAAAAAAATTTAAATTGAAAAAAAAGGCGTGCAACATGCCACAAAAAGGCGTAAACCCACCCACTCACAGGCCCAAATCCACGCTGAATGTTACATTAAGGGCCCGTGGCTTAATTTTTACGCCGTTATTTTTTTTTGTAAATATTCGTGTGCCAAATTATTGTTGTACTTTTTGGAGAGACTAAAATAAGCAGCATGAGGAAAAGAGAAAAAAACCAACAAAACAAAACTTTATTTTCGCTTGTTGTTGTTGTATTGCAACATTAATTGTTTTCTACGCTAGTTTTCATGCTCAATTGTTGTTTTTTCATTTACATTTTACATCGCTCCGGCTACTTTCATTCCATCAAGTTACTACATTTTATGGCCATATTGCAAGTGGCAAGTACGCAAACAAACAAAGCCCGCGCACACCGCCTAGCCATACGCAATTTAATATGCCCTTACAGCTAGTGTTGTTGTTGTTGTTCTTGTAAGGCATTTTCACTACTGTTTTCGCGCGCGCGTTTAGGGAATTTCGCGCATTCGCGCTAGCAGGCAACAAGCAACTTGTAGCAACACTCACATACATATGCTGCGCGCCGGCTCGTCTGTTGCACTTCAAAAACTTTACGCCAACTCAACTTGAATTTTGTAAAATTTGTATTTGTTTTTTTTAGTTGATTTTTAAATTCCTGTTTAACTTTATGGTTTTCGCATAGTTGTTGGAAATGTTGTGTATACTGTTGTTGTTATTGTTAGTTTGCAAAATTTTCATTATACGTTAATAGAAAAGTGAATTTTCGTTGCCGCGAGACGCCTGCGAGACGTTTGAAATTGTGGTGTTAGCCCTTAGCGTGAAGCGTAGTAGACAAAAGTCCAGGGAAAGGTAGTGAGTGTAGCTAACTTTAGTTAAATGCAAGCGTAGTGTGTTAGCTGCGAAAAGTCTCAACTGCCGTCCAAGTGTATCTATGCCCGTGTGAGCGAAATTTTGTCTGCAGTAGACTGCTCTGTAGCGCCGCCGGCAAAACTATTTCACAAATATTTGCCTTTCGAAATTCTTAAATTTTTTATTATTTTTTTAGTTTGCAAGTGAAAATGGCGGCCAACGAGCTAGTCCAGACACTAAAAGCTTATCAATGAAACTTTCAAAGGCACGAAAAATTGAGAAATTGTTCTTGTAGTAAATACAGAAAGTGAAAGTGATGGAATGAAATAAGGAGCTGTGAAGGAAGGTAAAATAGGTGGCTGCAATAGTTGCTAAAGATAAATATTAATTCTTTAAAGTAAGCGTTCTACTGGCCTCATTTTCGTGACTTAATAAATATATAAAGTAATATTAACGAGGTGCATGCTCATTAAGAGCTTTCGTTCTTATTATTACTTTTTTTTTTCTTCTATCAACATTGTGGCAGCAGGACAGGAACGGATCCCCAATAAAGACCACAACAATCAACCGCAATATTCCACTTCTGAATTACTCTAGTCGATTTGAAATTTCGAGAGCTTCATTAGAATTTTTGAGTTGTATTCCACTTTTGAATTATTTCGAATTTCGATTCCACTTCTGAATTATTAGGAAAATACTTTCGTTCTTGATTAGAGTTTCTGCATATAATTCACTTTTCAATTTGCTTAAACTTCGTTAAATTGGGTTTATTTCACTTCTAAAATTATTTAGCTCCTACTGAATGTTTGAGAAGGTATTTCTCTTCTTGAATTTCTATAACATTTTTAAGAATTATTCAGTATTGAATTGGTTCAATTCACGATTGGGTCTTTAAAGTTATTCCACTTATTAATATACATATTTCAATTTCGATTAGAATAACTCGCTTGCACTTCTGATTATATTTAAACTTCGGTTGAATGCTCCAAATATATTCCATTTCTGATTTTTAAAACTTATTTAAAAGTTTTTGAGTTATATTCCATGTTAGAGTTTTTTAAGTTTTTATCAAATGTACAGAGTTTAGAATTGTTGTTTATTCCGATAAAATTTTTGTTGGCAATATTCTCCTCGCATCCTTTAGATGTATTCCACTACTGAATTATTTTAAACGCCCAATCGAGTTTTTAGTTCAGTTTGCCTACCGGATTTTTTTCGTGCTGGAATGAAGTTTTAAGTTGAATTCAATTTCTGATTTTTTCACAAATTTTTCATTCATATTCCACTTCTGAATTTTTCGAGCATCAATTATAATTTTGAAGATATATTTCCAATTGAAATATCACATCAACCAATTAATTGAAATCCACTAATTCTTAGCGTGTACGCGTCTTGTCTAAGTGTTTCACAAAGTTCAACTGCTTGATGGGTACGTGCGTACTTAAGTTGCGCCTGAAGTAGAGATACAGCGAGATTGCTTTGGGAACGGCGATAGGTGTGAAGCTTTTAAACATTTTCACACCGCTTTACAATGAGATGAGAGGATGCTTTTCTCAAAAAAATCACACTTACAAAAATCTGTTTAAATAGCTTAACCATAGAAGCAGATATTCTCGAATTTTCTTTCTCATTTCAAATCTTCTAAATGCGACTACATACATTTCTAGCAGCTTTTAAGAAACGCTATAAAGCTAAAGAAAAGTGACTTTAAAAATATTGAGTTTTCATTGCTTACTCCCAAAGGTTCATGCACTTGCTACATTGCGCACAATTTAGGTACATTAACCCATATTTCGTGTTAGCAGCGTGCATTAGAAATTAAAGCAAAAAAAAAACTCAAAACCAAAAATCCTCCGCTCAACCGTTGTGTTTTCTACCGAGATATTTTTTTTTTGCCACCGTTGTGCCATGAAATTTACTCACAATAGGTGCTATGTACACGTGCTCAAGTGCATTTTCAAGGCAACTGGAAGGCCAAGCGTATGAAGATGATCTCTGTTGAGTGATGAAAACGCTGACAATATTCATATTAGCGTGAGGAGGAAAAATGTGGCAAGTATGTTGCCTTGCTACTCGCACAATGATGGCAATGACATTTTTGTTTTCAAATTGAGAAATGTGAGAGTTGGGAGCTTTTAGTGCACGCACTGCAATTTACGACTAGATATTTCGCCTCCTTGCCCCAACATTCGCTCAGCCCCTGTGACTAGCGTGTGAAGGCCAAAGTAGTAGTACATAAGAAGCATTTCAGGGTACTAAAAATTGCGTTAGCTTTCAATTTACAAAAAATCCAAACTTGAATTTAATATGCATAATAAAGGCTTTAAAAGTCAAAATACGCTCGGTTGTTTAAAATATATTCCACTTCTGATTTATTTTAGAACCTTGGTCCACTTTTGAAATATGTATGTATATTAAACTTCCACTTTTGAAATATGTATGTATATATATTAAACTACCAAATTTTTTATAATGTTGCTTTGGTTGTTTAAAATATATTCCACTTCTGAATATTTTATTAAGCTTTTTTTAATTTTAATCAGGTGTTGAGCAGAACTCAAATTTGCGTTGGAGTTGGAGAGTAGTCGAGGAAAACATTTTAAAAATATACACTTTTTCCCTTTCCATTTAGTTTGTTCTTTTGAATTTTTTATCGAGCTTCTCCTCCCTTAATTAGCCTTTAAGACTTTATTTTGTAGAAGTGGAGGTTAACTGGTGTCAGCGTTATTCACATGTTTCTAAAAATAGACATTACTTGGGCCAGAAACAGTTGAACCAAATATCGTCAGCTGAGTGGAAGAGTGCACCTTTTGGCATAGAACTGACTTCTAAATGTAATATGAAATCTTTTTGTAGCTAAGGAACACTTAAACGATTCGAGAAAATTTTTCTTTGACCCCATATACATACCACTTCGGAATAAGAATATCAAGCCTACCTCAACAAAATGATTAAAAAGCGCTTTCCTTCAGAATTTATTAGAAGAGCGTTTCCTCTCTAAATTTCATTAAAGAAAGCCTTATCTCTGAATTTATTTTAAAAAAGTCAGAAATGAATATACGTTCCATAAATTTCTAGCAGAGTTATGCTGTTTTTCTAACAACTTTTGAGATACGACTTTGTTAAGAAATGTCGCAGCTTGCGTTCCGCAGAAACATGCTTCGTTAGGGAGTCATTTCGAGCATCCGTGGATAAGCAATTCTCTCCTCTCTGAGTTTTGCTTCAACTTTTTATTCCACTTCTGAATTATTCGAAGCAATACTTAGGCGATTTTCTACTTTTCCTTTTTAGCTTCGGTTGAAAAGTGTTGACATCAGAAAGTCCTTTTCTTAAATGAAATTTTATTAATGCTTTTTTCAATTCTAAATTAATATTTAATCATACTTACTGTTTGTATAGGGGAAGCTTTAGATATTATGTGATTAGCCCTCAAATTCTACACCAAACGACTGCGTGGTGCCCTGATCTAGTTGTGTTGTATCTACATTTCTTCTCTGGGCACTTAATAATTGTTTTGATTTCATTTTGTAAGGCTGAAATATTTAAATTTCTTGCACCTGAAAATAATTGCAAAACTTGCAAGTGTAAATTAGTGTACATGGTTACAAAAGCTTGGGAGAGCAGCTTATTTAATGATCTATACTCGTAATAATCTAGTTTAGCTGGCGCATTTTTTTTTTCACTTTGACGCTCAATTAACATTGAAAATTTTCAAAGCTTGCAAATTGCCTGTAAATGTGTTGTACTAACTGTCTTATACAATTAAAGCTAGTTTTCGCTTTAATTAAATTGTAATAGCGCCACAATTTCGCACTTCTTATCAACGCTAATTGGCAAAAGCTTGTTAATATATATATATTTATACTATTTGTTTTTTTAGATGGCAATATATACCTAGTTAGTTATCTATGACTTAGTGCAGGCACACAAATTAGCCACACCAACGCCTGTTTAAGTCATTTAACTTCAAACAAGTTTGACTAGCGAACTTTGAGCGTTGAGCGCCGCCAACTTAGCGTTATTTTTCAATAGTCTAACACATTTGCATACACAAAAAAAAATTACAAAAACGTTGAAGCACAACTACTTTAAGTTGCTGACAGCTCATAAAAGTCAGCGCATAACTCGCATCAAACGTTGATTATATTCACATTAACGTAGAGAAATAACGCTTATTAAATATTAAATAATCGTTAATTAAATATATGGGCTGTTAAAATGGGAATCAATAAGTTGTTTGTAAGGCAAACTATTATTGTCTAATGATATGTAAACGCCCACTGAGTGCAAATAAGGAGTGAACATTATGTCAGCGCCTACTTGTTTTCGGCAAACAATTCAAAGTCTTTAGTGAAACAAAATATTTGCGTGGGTTAAACGGGCCTAACTGAGCTCACATGTGGAAAGCCAGAAAGTAATACGGCGCAAAGTGAGCGCTGAAATGAAAGTGGTGTATGCATCTAACTGCTGCAACTCGTTGCCTGTTTTCATACCTTCACGCCATAGCCGACGCAGTACTGTCTTCAAAGTAAAACTTCTCTGTAAGCTTTTTACCATTACAATCCACACTCCACAAGCACGCGCTCTCTGCCCTTTCACTTACACTCCACACTTCACTCGCTCTCTTGCACGCCCATGCCGTCACATAATTCTTCAACTGTTTAAATATTAAAATCGCGCCTAATTTTTCTTAGATTTCAAAGCAATTTGCTTAAACGCCAAAGTCACTAAATAGCTTTGTATTAGCAACTTAAATGTCTTGACTTTGCAAACAACAACAAAGAAGTGGTTGGTTGCTTGTATTACCTTACTACAAGTTTTCAACTTTTTGTAAAAATTTATTAATGTTAAAATAATTTATATTTAATAGCGGCAAACTTGCAACATGCCACATAGATAGATACTCCTAGCTGCTTTGTTAGATTTACTAATGCTAGTTAGTTTTTGTTGTCACATGCCAATGCAATTATTGTGTAAATACTTAATAGGTCCCAACTGCTATTTGGTCGTCCAACTAGCTGGTCGTTCAGCCTGCGCCAAATGTGGTCAAAATGTAGTGAAACTTGCAGCGCACATTTCCTATGACGTCCATTTAGTTATGACAATCTGCTTAGTTGTTAGTTTGTTTTATTGTTTCCCCTGCTCCGCATTAGTTTACAACTTAGCACATTCATAATTTTAACACAATTACAAAACGCCCACTATATGGAAGGTATCAACAGTACCACCACCACCAGCGCAATCACCTTGGGGTATTAAAATATTGTTAAACAAAATATTTAACGTTGAGTTTATGAACTTGTAAATGCCATTGGGTAGCGTCATATATCAATGCGCTAGGCGCTTCCCATGTGGTTTAGAGTATGTTATATTTCTCAAACTAAAAAAAAAGAAAAAAAATCAAAGCAAAACTTTTTAATTATTAGCTTGTGCTCAGTTACTTAATAATAGCAACAAAAATGTTTGCGACAAACAGATTTGAGCACACGGCCTACACTTCAAGCCAAGTTGTAAAAGTTTTGTTGCTTGCGTGTGCACTTTGAACCACATGCAAGCGTTATTTGGTTGAAAGTTTTGACAAAATCCTTCATGAGCCAAACAAATGTTTAAGAAATAATTATATAATTGTTGTTGTTGCACTTTGAAAACAGTTGCTGAATTTTCCACGCACAGCAATGTTTCCTTTGGCGTATGGTACAACTACAAGAAGGCCTTCTCTGTATTAAGAAATAGCTTAACACAGTCCGCTTAGATACATCCAACTAAAAGGTATCGCTTCTTTATGGTGTGAGCTCAGGCATATTGAAATGACGGTGATCAATTCTTAGTCCATAGTTGTTGTAGTATCCCTAGCTTTATTCCACTTCTGAGTTATGAAAGCGACATTCGCTTTGATATTAGTCCATAACTGCTAGGGCTCGTTGATTATTCCACTTCTGAGTTATGAAAGCCATAGTTACTTCGACTGAATTTTGTTCAGCGATCAATAAAATATTTCTACTGGTTACCTGCTAAGTTCCACGCCTGTTCTACTGATGCCAGCTTTGAGTTATACTAATATTATTACTCCTTACACTTATTGCGCTCCTGCTAATCACTTTTATAATTCCGTGCGTACTGACTTCGGCTTGACCCGAACTCAATAAAAATCTAACTACCAGTTACCCCAAATTCAAAAAACAAAAATTGGCTAAGTAATAGGTACCCAACGGCCTACTTGATTTATTCCACTGCTGAATTATAAAAAGGCGACACAGGCAAGCAAGATTTGCTCCATAAAATGTTTAAGTTTTTGTATTTTTAAGAATAGCTACCTGGTATTGATGGGAGTCAAGTAATAACATTTAAGCCACTGAAGCCGGTGAAGAGTTTTAAATTTTGCGCTCCAAACCACTTTTAATTTTTTTTCTAAATCTATGCCACTTCTGAATTATTAGAGGACAACAATTTCGAGTAGGAAGCCCACTTTTAGGAGGAACCAGATTATTTTGTTGCTGCTTTATATAATTTGCTGGTTAGCACGTTTCATCGTCGTAACTGCTACTAACTAATGTTCACTCACTTTAAATTAAAGAAAATATTCCAGCTGTAAAGAAAAAAATTTAAATTAAATAATTTACTACTTCTCAAAATTCAAGTTAGATAAATAAGCTTATACTAGTTTACATACCTCATATGCCTTTATAAAAATTATTGGGGGAGTGTTGAAAGCTCCAAAGTTGCGGTGGTATAAAACTTGAAAGACAACGACAACAAAATCAACCACGACCACAAAGCGTCTCTATGGCGCCAAGCTTCACATATTGCCACAAAAATATATAAAAACATAAAACTACCCAAATATGTATGAGTACGAGCGTGTGTGCCACATACGAGTACGCCAAAGCGCAGAAATATCAAAGATTCCTTTAACCGATTGTCCAGCGAAGCAGCTTTGAAAAAAGGATGAACCGGCCATGCTGAACAAAAAAAAAAAAGAACTGCAAATAACAAAAGAACGTTTTAGTAACAACAAACAACCGAACTGTCGCTTCAACAACTGCCAAATGGGCAGAACAATGAGTTTTTGGGGCAGTGGAAGTACTAAAAAGGGACAAATGTGAGTAATAACGAAGCAAGAAGCGGTGAAATCGGTCAAACTAAGCGCTAAGGCCAACTTGGAACAAAATTCGTATGCAAAAAGTACAATAAATACATTTTGAAAAATATAAATTTGTTGGATTTTAAATATGACAAAAAAAAAATTGTTTAGCGCATGAAGATAAAGGCGAATAAATTTTTTAGAGCAAAAAATATTTTTTAGAGCCATAAATATGTTTTATTCGAAGCTGCGTACTTCTTTATGCAGATTTGGCGGCGTGAAGAATAAGGGGCACTGTTAGATACGCGTTATTATAACAAGGGAATCAAATAAAAAGCAATACTTTCTTATCAGCCACCAACTCATTGATCACTCAAGCAACGCTCAGTTGTCAATCAAAAAGAAAAAAAATCAGCAAAATTGTGGACAGGAAACGGCCAACAAATCTCTACACGCGCTCCGCAAATTGGCGACAACTTTTGAACAACGTCAAGCAAACTTCTGCTTATCTAGTGACCAAAGTCATCATTAAGTGATTTAATAAAATTGAATTGAAATGAAATGAAAGTGAAAAACGATAGCGAAGTTTAGCCTAAATGCAATGCAAGCTTAAGCGTCTGCGCGCAATCATACACGCCAACAACAAAGTCTTTGATCTGTCAGCGCGTATCTAGGAAATGTTTGTCACATTCACTGAACCGCTAATTCAACGATTTTGACATATTCGTATGCCGGCAGAGCAAGACAAGAAGATGAAATCATAATAAAAACAAGAGAAAACGAGCGCACACAAAAAATATTTTAGTTTTGCCGTTTTGTCGTGCAGATTTTTTGCGCCTTCATACTTAACACTGGCTGGACGTTTTGTTGGCGCCCTTTGGCGCTTAACGTCGCCAAAAAAAACAAAAACAAAAAAAAATAAATAAAAAAAAATTCATCCAGCAAGTAGCGCTACCAAGCGACAGTGTTCTTGCGCTGCCCTCTCTCTACCTTTTTTTCGGACCAAATTTTGCTGCTTGCGCATTTAAAAATGCTGCTTTTATGCTGCAAATTGTTATACTTGTTTTGTCGCTTATTGCGTTTGGTAACTGCCAAAAAGGAAAGCAAAAAAAATTTAATTCAAGCAAACCATAACTAAATAAAAAGCACAGCTATGCAAGCAAGTATTTCGCAGATGCCCTTGGCGGCGCCAATGTTACCAAGAAACGTGCTCAACATGCACTGCGTTTAAGAAATGCTGTGCAACAACTTGTTTCAACTCTGAAGAATGCTGTGCCAGTAAGACAATGTCGTACATTGTGGTAACAACACATCAGCACATTATTGGCGTCATAATGATTATTGTTGTCCATCATTTGCTATCACACGGCGCTAAAGGCGGTATAAAGCAGAACTTTTGTATGTGATTTTTTCCAGTTCTCATGCTGAAGGCCAAATAAATGCTCGTTATAAATTTAAGGCATTCGTTTTTTAATTTTTCTTTCTTCAAGCATTTCTTTTTGAAGTTGTTGTCCAATTTCTTGTTTTTTTTTTTTCTTTTATTGTGTGAAACATTCCTTCTGTGTGGAGTTTGCTGTTACTGCGTTGAGGGATTTTGATTCAAGCATACTAAAGTAAGGAGCGCTTGAATTGATTTTCAAAAACCCTATTTTTTCTGGTTCCTAAATATACTTATTCCACTTATGAATTATGAAAACCGCATCGCGGCTCATCGGATCTCTTCATTTTCTGCATGTCTCAGATACATCAGGAGTTGTATGATGTGCTGTTGTTCGTCGAGAGAGCACTTTACTTCTCAATGTCTTACCCAGTCTGCTTTTTATTTCTGGCAGTCTCTTTCACTTATTTCATCTCTCCTCCAGCGAAAGCTACAGCAGGTCAAATCTGAAAAGGGAGAAAAAATTTTGATTAAACCAGTCGCAGAGGAAGCCTTACCACTTACACTTTCATTGCAGAACGGAGCTCTCAACGAATGTGGAAGAAATAATTTAAACTGCTCGGACGCATAACTGATGAGTGCGGGATCCAAAAAACGTCTGCCCGGCTCTTTACATTTATTTTCTACCATTTTAAGGCTTCAAATTGCAACTGAAAAAGGAAGCGTTAGCAAACTAAAAATGATAACTTGAGTGAGAAATCATGGATTTTACTTTAATAATAATTTGTATTTGGAGCTGTGTTGAAGATATTTGCCTATCAACCGAAGGCCTCTGGTTAAAATTCTGAAACAGTTATTGCATCAAGAATATTTTTAAAAAGCTGCATCACCTCTTGGCGGTATTTCCCAAGCGCTTCGAGTATATTGCTGTCATACAAAGCTGCCTCGGTCTTAGAAGAAAGTTTTCGGAGTCCTCATAACATGTAAAGTTCCCGCTTGGTTACCTTCTGCAAATGTCTAGAAATTTTCGGCTACCATCTAAAACAAAATGAAACGTTAGAATTATACAAAAAACAAAACGAAAAAAATTTGATGAAGAAATCTGTATGATTACTTAGTTTAATAAAGTTGCTTCCTGTGCGAAAGCTTCCTACTTAACAAACAATAACTTAATTACTTTCCGCGCTTTAGATGCCTATCTCTCCAGTAACAAAAGCATACAATTTTTAAAGAAGTTATTAAAAACTAAAATTATTATACTACTACAACTCATTTTCTAATCATAAAATGTAAACGCTGCCACTGCAACACACAATACAACAATAATTTAATTAGCTAATTAGAAATAAATTAAATACTGTAAAATTTTCGTGGGCGTAAACGAATTCAACGCCTAATTAAGTGAGCGTTAAACAAAAGAGATCATCGAAAAAAAAAGAGAAAAAAAAAACGGCGCGCCTAAACGTTAATAGCTAAGCAGCGTTACCCCGCCAACTAATCTTATCTGCACGACTTGCACTCGTAGCGGCTATTAAATTTCTAGCGGTAAATGCGCAACGCACCTGCGCTTGAGCACTGCTCGTTCATACATTAAAATTTTATTTAATTTTTTATTGGTTTTACATTAGAATGTTTCTTTTTTTTTTGTTGCCTTTTTTTATTAGACATTTTTTTGTTAGCCGGAAGTTGCGTTTAAATGCTGCTAATTGAAAGCTAAATATGGTGAGAAATCAAACGAGCCGAGCGCATACTGAATTGCTGAAAAAAATAAAAAATTTTAAAAAATTATTACGAACAATAGCCTTAATAGCACTAAGTGAGTAGTGGCGCGCACAAATTTAAATTGAAAAATATTTCTTACAAAAAAAAACAAAAAAACAAAAAAAAAAAAGTGCCGCTAAACAGTCATAGCGGGAAATTGAAAAACCTTAAATGGTTTAGCAAAGCGCAAAATGCCGCCAATTTGCAGCCAACGCCAACGCGCAACTCACTCTCTTTTATTTGCCCTATTTGTATGGTCGCACATTGGCAACGCTCAGAAAATGCCGTTAACATACAAAATACACAAACATGGGCAGCAGTGTGAATAAAGCGCTTTTCGTTTTCAAGGAATTGCCAGTGTGATCGAAACTTGCTCTACCGCAGCATTGTTGGCATTTTGTTACACACTTTTTCGTATGGCGTTGATGACTTGATGTTGTTGACGTTGATTTAATAGCAATATTCCAATAGCAAATAAATAAAATATGTAGCATAGCAAATTTTTACACACAGATTAACATCTCAGCGGTCACTCAAGCATGCTGTACGCTGTGATTTTATGCTACGCCTCTATGAAAGCGCGCGTGCTGCTTGCTGTTGAGTGATGGCGCGATAAGCGTCTTCTGCCGCGTTTGAGGTTGCTAAGTGTTTTTATTTCAATTTGCCAGCTAACTAACTGAAGCATTAGGCCATTGAGCGAAGACGTTTTTCATAGGCTTGTTGGCTTTTCATGTGCAAAAATGTGGCAAAATGCGGGATGACAGCTGGTGGGACTTTCTTTTTAGAAATTAGAATATCACTGGGTTACATCTACAATTGAATTATGCGAGTAAAGTTGAATTAGAAAAAGCGTGGAATGAGGTAGCTGTTGGAGACAGCCGTTCATAGACAGCACCAAATTTATCCATGTTATATTAGAAGCTTCCTTCTTTGATGTTTAGTAGTAGCTGTTTTTACTGTTTTAGGACCATTTCCTAAAAATCCTGTTAACTCTAACAGTCAACTACACATACTGTTGGTTGTCTCCTATATAACGTGCAGGTTAGCGTTGCCCGGGCATTGAGAAAGCTTAACCTAAATTATTCCACTTCTGAAAATCAATGCGCTGACGTCATCTGAAATATTCCACTTCTGAAAATCAATGCGCTGGCAGGTTCAAATGGACAAATGGCAAATGGACTTCGATCATATCTGAAAGTAGATAAAATAAGTATGTGCTCAACACTATCCAATCTTCAATTTTTTACTCACCATCTCTTCTAACACTCATTTCAAATAGCAAGCTTCTGCCCACTTAAGCTTATTCTTAACTAATCGATAGAAGATTTTTTGTTTCCGTGAACACTCAATAGCACCTCATCCTTGCTGATGCAAAGTTCTCAACTTTAGTGTAGTGTTGGTAGCCTTTCGTTTACTTAATTTTTTTTCTCCCCTCCAGTAATATTTTGCATCTCGTTCCCTCTATTTTTATTTGGGCCTTACAGGTATAAGACTTCTTTTATGAGGACGCCTTAGGGACCATAGTACTTTCTGGAACTCTCTGAAAATAAATAAAATATTAGTTTCAATTCTCAGTTGAGGAACTCTGAAAATAAAAATAATGTTATTTAATTTCAATTCTCAGTTGAGGAACTTTCCTCCCCTCCAGCATTTTTTTGCATCTTGCTCCCTCTATTTTCATGTGGGCACCACATCTTCCAGCCTTCATTTATGAGGAGAATTTAGGAACCATGATACTTTCCGGAACTCTCTGAAAATAAATAAAATATTAATTTCAATTCTCAGTTAAGGAACTCTCAGGGTAAATGTTCATAGCTAATATGCTTGCATTAAAATCCAAGTTCTTTTGCTTACCTCTTTTTCTTTTCCACTAACACTTCGTCCAATTGTCAGACCTGAAATATTTCTGCAGCCAACTATAAACAGCATAGATAGTAACGCATGGATTAGTTTCATTTTCAATTTTTATTTTTTTTTATTTTCTGCCTAATACTTTTAGTAAACCTCAATATTTTATATATTCACCATTCACTATCATTCAATGAAATCTATGCTAGTTTAAGTTTTTGCTCAGCTACGCTTTGCGGCTGTCCCATTGAGTTTACCCTTTCATTGTGTTATCCAATGTCAACTGGCGCTCCAATTTCTAAGAACGTGCTTTAGAAGCTTAAGCGACAATGCTTCCATTACTAGTGATCTGAAGGATAAAACTGAAATCGAAGAGAGAAAAAAAAATAAAAATTAAATAAGAGATTTTGAATAAAAAACGAAGTGACAACGATTAGTAAATGAAGCGCACCATTTAAATCCGCACAAGTCATTGTTGCAAACGAACGAAGAAGATCGATGCGCATCTGAAGCGCGAATTTGCCACGAGTCAATGTTGCCTTGAAGAATAAAAAAAAAGGCACCGCAGGCTATGAAAACGGCGTAAACAATTTTTTTTTCTTCTGCACTTGGAACAGCTTTAGTTACCCTTTTTTTCATTTGAATGATTTCACTTTGATTTGGTTTTGGTAGAAAAAAAGAAAAAAAAAATGGAACGATTTGTTAATATTTAAACGTCTGTCTTTTACCAAGAATTAACGCTGCCTGCGTATGTTTAAGAAATGGTTGGGGTTTTTAGTGAGCCACACAGCGCGTTGAGCAGCGTAATGGAGCACATGGAGTTGCAAAGAATAGGAGACATGGGGCAGACTATGTCGGTATTTTTTCAACTTTACTGTAATTTTAAATGAAAAGCCAACCCCGAAAATTTCGAAGCTATTACTAAACATACTCCGAAAATTTTCGAAGTTGGCATTTCATTCACATTTTTATTGCAACTCATTAATTTTGTCATAAAAATAGAAATCTTCATGAAAACAGCTAAATTGGGCTGGCTTTGATTACTCCGAAAATTTCGAAGTTCCGTTTTCGCTTAAATTTTTCAAAAAAATTTAGCTTAAATGACAAATTTTTAAAGCAGAGTCAGCTTAGAGCACTTTTGACACACTCCGAAAATTTCGAAGTTATTACTAAAAAATACTCCGAAAATTTTCGAAGTTGACATTTCATTCACATTTTTATTGAAACTCATTAATTTTGTGATAAAAAGTGTAACCTTCATGAAAACAGCTAAATTTTGCTAGCTTTGATTACTCCGAAAATTTCGAAGTTCCATTTTCGCTTCAATTTTTCTTATAAATGTAGCTTAAATAACAAATTTTTAAATAAGAGTCAGTTTAGAGCACTTTTGACACACTCCGAAAATTTCGGAGTACACAATTTTGTAAGAGGTTTTCGATATTTTTTGCTCAGATCTCGTTTTTTCATCAATATGAAGTTCTGGTGTCTTCCTTGTGCCCGCAGGAAAGTTGATGGCGTTCTCTCTTGCTCCCTGTTTCCATTTGAAAGCTCTCGATTTTAAAGCTTTCCCATTCAAAATTTGTCCATGAGCAGTTACCACAGTTTATTACTGCTCGTATTCCCTCCACTATTCACCAGTTGCTCTCCACTGCCTTACCTATTTATTACCATTTTCAAGCCGTCCACATACACGCCATTCATTTGTTTCGCTCACGCGCTTGATTTGCATTAACGGACAATAAACGCGCCTTTGATGCTTTTGCGACGCTACTAATTTATTATTATTATTCTACAACAATTCTGATTTTAATATATTTTTCAATCATACTTTTTGTTGTTGCTGTTTTTGTGTACGTTTTGCTAGTTGCCGTGGCTCGTTTTATACTTTTTCGCAGCACAACCAATCAACCATAAGCTACGCGCACGCTAACAGCAGCTGCCTTACCCACAACTACCTTACCTACAATTACAGTTGGCCACGCTGTTTGAGGTTAGCCGTGCCTTTTTAAGTACTTTTTAATTTTTTTAATTTTAAAATAAATTTTTTTTATTTCTATATTATTTTTATTTTATTGATGGCTCAGCGCAATTACATTAAATTGGCAGCGATGCGTAGCTAAATATACCAACTACTATTAATGAGCGCACACAAACAGCATTGCAGTTGAAGCAAAACAAATTCAAAAAAGTCAGCCACAAAACGCACCACAAAGCAAGCGCGTTGGCTTGCCGACTTGTTGGCTAGCTTGTTAAAAGCGTATTGAAATTGAAATTGTAAATGAATTTTTTTTTATTTATTTTTTTTTTGTTTGCTTCCTTTGATTTGCAGCGCAAAAATGTGCACACTCAAAACGTGATCGTAATGAAATGTCGTGCTTACGGGCGCGTTCAAATCAACGCTCAAGCATGTGTGCTTTTATTTCAAATTTATTTAAAAAAAATGTTTACACAAATACACTAAATTGAATAGAAAAATGCCACGTAGACGTTGCGCCGCCAATGCAAAATAATATCGGCTAATATATCCACAATAAAAAATATTTAAAAAAAAAGAGAAAAAAAAATTACAAAATATGCCGACAAATTATAAAGCTCTAAATGCGCTCATTTTCGTGTGATTGGTGTGTGAGCTGAAATTTCAGTGGCTTAAAGTTGTTCCAAACTGTCCAGGTAGTACCAATTTTCCATAATTTAATATCAAAAAAGGTTACCACTTTTTCAATTTGCACCCAAAAATGGTGCGTTTACATTTTTGAAGGAAATTTTTATTTTGTTATTTTACTCATAAGGCAAAAAAATTAGAAAAGAAATTTCGTTCATGCCTTCATTTTGTTCACTATTACGCATTTTTCGTGTGTCACAGCGTTACCATATAGCACAGAATCGCTGTAGCTTGCACTGCATTACCGATATCAATCTCATTTGATTAGGTACTTCTTTAGTTACAATATTGCAGGTTACGCTTGTAGTCAAATTACCAAGCCTTAAGTGCTTTAATACCAATCATGGCTGCCACTTTTCTCAATTTATCCAAAACTGGTTCGTTTTATTTAAACTACTTTGATTTTTTTTCTTCCAGTTCTGTTATGACTGTCTTTATGGTTAAGAAAAAACATCCTCGTTTAATCTCACCATTTTCGTCACAAAAAAAAACATTGTGGCAACTCTGTTTACCAATTACAACGTATGCCATATTTACTACAATTTTTGCTAGACGTTATGCCGCCTATGTAAAACAATGTCGCTCAATATTCCACAAACCAAAAATTCGCCAGCAAAAAATGCCAAGAAATGCTTTGATTGCGCTCATGTTTTCGCTATTAATTCAAAAAAGTAGGAATTTGAAAAGCTTAACGTTGTGTAAAATTTTAGTGGCTTGCTGATTTTTTTTCTTTTTAATACGCTTAATTTAAGTGTAATTAATTTTTTTCGCTTTTATTGTATCCGTTTTTATATTGTTTTTGTTTTTTAGACCACTTTGATTGTTTACTACATTGTAACGCAGCGCGTTTTTTTAAGACCAGAAATCTAAAAATTATCGCTAGACTTAGGGCCGCCAATGGTGGGTAATTATCAAATGGTGGAATGCATTGCTGATGATTATTTATTGTTTTTGCTTTTGATAATATTTTGTTTGTGTGCAGCGTTTTTTTTGTTGTTATGGTCGTTTTGCCAGTTCTTTCGTAGAATCATAGCTGGTTCCTGTTCCATTGCGCTACACAAACTCTATCAATTCGCTGCACAAAAAATACAATTTTGCTACTATGAACCAAATTAATTTGCAACAAAACTTATGTTAGACTTTCAGCCGCCAAAGCTGCATTGACCAAGAAACACCACAAATGTTTTGAGTGCGTTCTAGTTTGCGCGCTATTACTTTGAACCACAGGAATTTCGAAAATTTTGCTTTGTGTAAAATTATAGTGGAATGCAGATTTCTGAAAACATTTTTTTCTTTTTATAACGTTCTATTTTTGTATTAATATTTTTTTGATAATTCGATTTTTGAGTTAGCTTTTTGTTTTTGTTTTTTACTGAATTTTTACTTACATTTTGCGTCAAGAAAAGAAAAATTTGCTCAGTAGACTTTGTGCCGCCAATGTGAAGTTATGTTGGTCTACTTAATTTTTTTGTTGTTGAGCTTTATTTTTCGTTTTCATATTTTTGTATTAAACTAGGGTTATGGTCGTTTTATTGCTTTTGCTACCACTGACATTATTAATAGGACTTTCTCCGTTGATATATTACTTTATTTTATATATTTTTTTTATTTAATTTAATTTAATTTTATTTTATATCATTTTTTTATTTTATTTTAATTTATTTTATTTTATCTTTTTTTTATTTTATTTTTTTGCATTTTATATTATTTATTTTATTTTATTTGATTTAATTTAATTTAATTTAATTTAATTTAATTTAATTTAATTGAATTTAATTTTATTTTATTTTACTTATTTGTAAATTTATTTTATTTTATTTTACTTTATTTTGTTTGATTTTATTTTATTGTATTTTATTTTATTTTATTTTATGTTATTTTACTTTATTTTATTTTATTTTATTTTATTTTATTTCGTTTTATTTTATTTAATTTTACTTTATTTTGTTTTATTTTATTTTACTTTATTTTATTTTATGTTATTTTATTTTATTTTATTTTATTTTATTTTATTTTATTTTCTTTTATTTTATGTCATTAACTACCTTTTTTTTTGATTCCTCTATTCTCCATTCTTTAATAAGCCTCTTCAAAATAAAGAAAAAATCCAAGTAACTATTAGAATATTCCAATAAAAAAGTAGTAAAATAAGTAATAAACTACACACCTTGCAATTAATTTCAATTTCTTAAATGACCCAATTCATGTCGCCTACTATTATACAGCAAAAGAAAAGCATGTAATTACAACTTCTTTCCAAATGCTTACCACTATAATTTTTACTTACCAAACAAATTATGGGTTTTCCATTGAAATTCTGCCAAACACTTAAGAAACAGACAAAACAAAAAACGCTACGCAGCGCGCACAAGCCAGTTCAGTTCGTTGTGCCTTAGCGCAAGTAGGTGCCACAATTATGTTTAATATGCATCCTGTAGCATGCCACATTTATGGGCATTTCTACAGCTCGCTTAGCTTACGTTTGCTGGCTTGTTTTGCTTGGTATTTTTCGACGCTTTAATTTAATAAACCATAAAATTGACGCGACAAATGTGCAAGACGTGCGTCTGCGTAGTGTTTATGAACGTGATTTCGCCTTCATTCGTCGTTGAGTCTTCTTCAATTGCTGCGCTGCTACTCGTTTTATTACTTTTGCTGCGTTGGTTACATTTTTTACTTATTAATTTTTTTTGTAAAATTTATTGACGCGTAATTTCCGAGAAATTCGTTTAAAATGTTGCTGACAATCCATAAATGACGCGCAATGCTGAATTTAAATTTTTCTTTTGAACGCAAATTGTCATCTATTTGAAAAATATAAAATGTTAAATAAACTAAACAAGGCAATTTTTAACTGGGCAATTTGTTTGTTTCCTCATAGAGTAAAATATCTAGCGCTCTAGTTTTTAGATCACTTTTTTATTAAAATTTATAATTTAACAGCCATTTTGATTATTTTAGTTTGAATGTTCAACGAGATGCCACCGACTTTGGACTTTTGCATAAAATTTTTTTTAATAAAAAATTTTTTTAGTTTAAAAAATTTTGTTTGTTTTTATAATTTTTTTAAATAAATTTTTTTTTTCATTTTTTTTTTAAAACTTTTAATAAAATTTATATTTTAACAGCCTTTTTGATTATTTTAGTATGAACTTGATGCCACAGATTTTGGACTTTTACATTTAATTTTTTATACAAATTTGTTTTTTAGTTAAAATTTTTTTTGTGAATGTTCAACTTGATGCTACCGATTTTACATTTTTGAATAAAAATGAAAATTTTTTTACTCTAAAAATTTTGTTTGTTTTTATAATTTTTTATGTAAATAAATTTTTTTTTTAATTTTTTTTAAAAACTTTTAGTAAAAGTTATATTTTAACAGCCTTTTGATTATTTTAGTTTGAACTTGATGCCACCGATTTTGGACTTTTACATTTAATTTTTTTTAACTAGAATTATAAAAATTGTTTTTTCTAAATTTTAATAATTTTTTTTAAATAAAAACATTTTTTGTTACCAATTTTGGAAATTTACAATTTTTTTTTTAAATTTAAGTAAAAATTTAATTTTTCAAATTTTTTTTCAATTTACATTTTTTTCCTTTTTTAATTAAGTTTTTTAAATTTTTTTTATTAAAATTTTTTTTTGTTTTTATATAAATTCTTATTTTTTTTTTATTTTTTTAGTGCACCTTGTCTTCAACCATTGCCATTTGTCAGCAAAATGTTCCTGTATTCCCCCTCTTCCTCTCCCACTTAATATTCATTTCGATTCTCTACCATATTTACTCCATGTTGGTTTTGTATTTATTAAATTATACAATTAAATATTCATAAAACGTTTTGAGTTTACAAAAAAAAAAAATATGAAAATAATAAATACAACAACAAAACGTTCCAAAGTGTTAAAGTCGCCATATATGTGCATACAACACACGCTGCGTGTCCAATTCGAAATCGCGCCATTGACGTCTGTTATTTGTTGTTGCTGTTGTTGTTGTACATTTATGTTTCATTCAATTGTGTAATTGCTGGCTATTGTCTCCCAATGCGCTTGACTGCTTTGGCTGATGAGACATCATAAACTTGTCACTTTGCTTTTGTTAGGGTGTAAATATTGTGGAAATTAAAATTAAAACAATAACAACAAAAAAATGATTTAGTCACTGCTAGCATTAAAAGTGGCTGCAGGCTGAGTGGTGGTCTCACGCAAGGTGAAGTTGGGCGAGAAAAGGGTACTTGTGGAAATGCACTACTTTTTGACCAAAGCAACGGATGTACTCCAAAGAAAGAGTATGTGAAGAAGAAGAACAAGATAAAATTAAAGAGGGCTAGAGAGAGGATCAAGAAAGAGTATATAAATGTAAGTTTCCCAGGTACGCTTTTTCAATTTTTTGATGGATCTAAGCGCTTGTATCCACCTCAAAGCTAACACACTGCTACTTCGCGCCAAAGCTCACACCTCCTTTACTTGAGCCTACTACTTAGCACACGCCCACCGAACGCAAAACTATAAATTTCCTTAGAAGCGCAAACACGGCTCATGCGAAAATTCCAATGAAAAATTCTTGTTTTCTTTGTTTTTTACCCATTCAAACTTCATTCTAAAACATGACGACAGCTATTTTCAATGAAAATTATTTATATGCACACACATACATACATACATATGTGTGTAAAAACGAATAAATTAAATATGTATTTAATGTGCTTAACAACTTGGCAATTTCAAAGAGCATAGCGCCATCATTACGCCCATCAATTCATGTTGCACGCACCACATTTATATTTTCAATATGCCAATGCCAACACTTGGATGTACGCCAAAAGGTTGCGAAATTCCCCCAAACGCATGCAACACCTTTAGCAATTGCAACAACAATAACAACAACAACAACAACAGCAATAACAATAGATTATAACAACAACTAAACACTAACTATATGCCGCACATAAAAAATTACCATATAAATTACTTTTCAATATCCACCCACCTAATAGGTGATGAAAATATAGTTATGTGCGTGCTCGCATACAGTGTTGTGCAATGAAATAGAAACACCACTTTGGCAATGAAATTTTATTATGCGACAGCTTTTATCTAGATTGTCCAGGAGTAGCTGGAAAAAATGTTTTGTGTAACAGTTAGTCTCTGGCTGTTTGGAGTACTCTGAGTGTTTAACACTGCACTTCACTGGAGTGGTGGAGGGGTCATCTAAACAAACCTTATCCACTAAGGCTAAATACCTTTGTTAGCGATTGCTCAAGATAAAAATACTTTTAGTAAAGTGCTTAACAAACTATTATTCACAAGCAGAGAAAAAATTGTTGCGTTATCTCGATTTTTCACGCGGTGAACCACGAGTGCTATGCTAACACAATGGTACCACTGGCTTAGCGTGCGTTGTGTTATGTCGAAAAGTTTTCTTTCAGCGCTAGTGGAATCGTGTATATATTTTTATAAAAAAATAAACATATTTTTGAACCATTTTTTTTAGATGCATTAAAATGCTTTTCAGAAGTGTTTAGTTTCACGGTGCACCAAATGTGCAAATATGTAGATATTGACTGTCACCAAATTTCGTTTAGGTTGGGCTTGAGTTCTAGCGCTACCCTACTTAAAATGGCAGCTGGAAATGTATTGCTTAACTGTGGTTAATACGCGCACTTTGTCTTTGCACAGCGCTGGGGTACTAAGCTGTTCGAAAGTGTGTTCACAGCTAGCACAATCCTTACACCAGATAGAGTTTTCTGAGTAGTTTTGTTGCTGCTCACAGCCAACTTTATTTTTTGGTATATTTTAATTGAATATTAAACATATTTTGCAACAATTTTCCTTTGCTATATTTAACTCCAGCTCAGAGGTGACGTACCACAAAGTGCAAAAAATGCAAAAAAAAGTGCAAGTCGATATCAAGGTGCTACAAATTGGCGCTTTTTGTTTAAAGTCTGAGCTGAAAATGTTTGGTTTAAATTCTAATAATAAATGCACTTTTTATTTGCACAGCACTGTATGCACACACATTAACGCGCACCAGTGGTGGAATGTGTATGCAAAAGTGCTGATAAAATTTATATTTTGCAAATTTCAATATCACTTGCAAGTATGTGTGTGTGTGTGTCTAGGCATGCATCTAACTATTTAGTGCGTGCATATGTATTTGTGTAAATATGTATACACAACAACGTGTGAAAATTTGCACGTCAAAATGCACGATAACGTTTTGCACCCAATACACCAATGCAGCGTTGGCAATGCTATGAAATTGCAATGTTAAGTGCTACCGCCTTGTAGCACGTAATGTGGTTGCTGCTAAAGTGTGCTTAAGTATGTGCAAATTGGTCTGCATGTATGTGGGTGTGTGCTCACTACTATTTAATAGTTGTTGCTTCATTGAATTCGCACTCTTCATGGCCACTCATCGCACAAATGCGCTGGCACTAAGAGAGAGTGAAGTGTGTGTTTTTGAATGAGTTTGAATATTAAGCGCGCACACACACATGCATGCACATATATATGACACATCGACAGCAACTCAACCAAAGTTTATGCAAATTTAGTTGCAATGCGCTTTAGGGCAATTGAAAAGGTGCGCATTATTACTCGCTTGCTCGCCGCCAACGCTTATGCCGCTGCTTGCACCAAACATTTGCTAAACCAACAAACAAACATGCAAACAAATCGATACAAAAACGCACAAATCTATACGATATGTTCATTTGCATTCAAAACTATATTTATTGGCGTATAGTGGCGTGTTAAATGTTGGGTGTGTGAAAAAAAAAAATATACGTTAGACGCACAAGCACAACATTGTGCACCCCGAGCAAGTGCAAAAAGTGGAAATGCAAAAATAAATCAATTTTCTGCTTTCAAAAGGCCTCGAAGTAGCGAAATTTAAAATGAACTCTGTGTGTGCGATATACATTTCGCATAACCTGATGACCTCAAGCCGCCACTCTATGTGCACCGCCTCATAGCACAATGGTTACACCGGTGCTAAATACTTTTTAGTGGTGTGAAAAAATGCTTGTGGCAAGAGCATGGGCGATTAGAAAAATTATGGGCTTCACGCTCTTCATAAGACCACGGGAACCCGAAAAGAGAGCACGAAACATGGTGAAACGGGGTTTAGTCGCTTTTAATGGTTGAAGGTCGTGAAAAGAGTTTGCTGGAACAGAAGTGTTGATCTCTAGTAGGTTTTAAATCTGTGGGCGCTTTTTGAAGTAATTTTTCGAGTGCGCGAAATCTTGTAAGCCTGTCTAGAGCTAGTGTCTCAGGACTTTCTATCCAGAGCTCTATTTTGAGGCCTTTAACCTGCTTTAGTCGCAGTAGACCCCCAGAGGCTGACTGGTGCTTATAATGAGACCTCGTATTTCTAACTTGGAAGCTTTAGTTTGTTCCGTTTCTTTTAAGATCCAGAATCCCGTTTAGCAAGTACCGATATCACCAGCTCTCTGTCAACTTGATTGCACGCCGGTTAGCTTCTAAGTCGATTAGCTTGGTCGGCTGAATGAAAAAGAAATAAAAACAAAAGCTTGCATGTGTACCTACAGAAGCAACAACAATGCGCTGCATAACTAAACTAACAAAACGACTGAAAAAATTGTGGCAAAGAAACAGTAGCCATAATCCCATTGAAGTTAACAAACCGGCAAACGCCGCCACCGCCGCCGCTAACAACGGGACATGAAACAATACTCTCGCACAACAACAAGAATGTGTCAACGAAGCAGAAGAACGGGAGAAGCCAAAATGTACAATGTGGAACGAATAATTTACTTAGTAAAAGAAAGTTGGAAGTACTTTCGGCGGGGGAGGGGTAGATGAATAGGGAGCGGTCAAGAGTTATGAGACAGCGTGCGAGGTAGGAAAGATACTCAATTGAGAGAGTTTTGGGACTTGAAATCTCCAAAAAATACTTGGGTTATTTCCCTTGAAACTTTTCACTCATAACGAAAGCTCCACGTTACTTTTTTTGAAAACTTTTTCATTCACTAAAAAAAATCTGTAATTCGCAAACGTTTTATGCTTATTTTTCATAGAGTTCAGACTGACGCTTTTTTAATATTTTTTTTTTTAAATTTCTTTTTCACTTTTTTTTAAGTATTTTTTAAATATTTTTTTAAATTAAAAAAAAAAAACTAATTTATACTAATTTTTTGTATCGTAAAAAAAACAATTTTTCTTTGCTCTTTAAATTTTTTTCTGTGCAGCGACACACATTTACACTCAAAAAAACTTAAAGAAAAAAAAAACAAACAAATGAAAAGCTCTTTTACTCAGCGATGTGTAATTCATTCACACCTTTTCTTTGCGTACAATTTACTTACAATATGAGCACACAATGGGCTTACTAAATGACTGACTCTTGGCTGACTAACTGACTGACACTTGCTGCTAACAATCAATGCCAGCAACAATTAGCTTGTCATAACATTGCGAAGAAATGTTGCAAAAAGAATTAAAAAAATTCAAAAAAAAAGAAAAAATTGTAAAAAAAATAAAAACAATAAAGCGAAACAATGCGGAATATATTGTCTGCTGCATGTGTTATGAGTAGCAGCTGTTATGAGTGTAACGCAAAGAGTGAGAGAGGAGGATAGTATGCATGGCACAAAATTCATATGCTCCACTTGTAGGGCAGTTCTGCTGTTAGCCAACGCATATGTGGCTTTGTGATTTATGTATGTGCTGGAGTGTGTGCATGTGAAGTTGGCTGCGGTTGTGTAACTTTTACAATGTAAATGCAAATTTTTCTCACTTTTGAAGTGGTTAGAGAGATTGTTTGCGCGAGGAAGTGTGAGAGGAAGTGGCAAAAATAACAATTAAAATTGTAAGTTTGTTAAATCAAAATGAGTATGAAGAAAGAGGAGAGTGTGGGAAGCGCGTTGAAGTGGTTAATGTAATGGAAGGAAAGAGAGTGATATTTATATACCCAGATTAAGAATTTCATCAGAAAATATTAGAACTGATTGCTGAAAAAAAGAAAAAAAAATTAAGTAAGTGAAAAATATATGAAAATAAGACCTAGTTTTTTAAAGCTTCTCCCTAGGAGCATCCTCAGAACCGGATTGAGATTGAATTTAAAAAATATATAATTTGAAAGCTTTTGAGCGAAATTAAAGGTTA
Organism: Sphenella marginata; assembly: GCA_951509765.1. NCBI lineage: Eukaryota > Metazoa > Arthropoda > Insecta > Diptera > Tephritidae > Sphenella > Sphenella marginata. The sequence continues at coordinate 72,656,567 of OX608081.1, read as the reverse complement.
TGTATGCAAATAGTTTCCAAAGCGAAACTTTTTAATTTTCTAGAGAGCTTTTTAGGTTTTTTCGAATGTATTTAAAATAATTGTGTAGACGTAAAGGCTAAGAGATCGTTGGAGTTAGTTTGGGGATTAAAAAGGGTTTGGTAAGCTTTTGAAAATTTTGTTAGGAGCAAATTTTGTCGGAGCGTGGAAGCAGAAAAGGGGAGCTTTTTGAATTTCTGAAACATGAGACAAAAGCTTCTACAACATCTGCGAACGCTTTTCAAGTCATATCGAAACAAAAGCTTTGAAAGCTTTTCAAAAATCATTTTGAAAAATGTTTTGAAACATTTAGAGGTAGAAAAAGAAGCTTTTATAATTTCTTCCAAAGCTTCGGAGTTATTTCGAAAAAAAAGCTTCGGGAGCTTTTGAAGAAGCTGTAAAGAAAAATGTATAAACACATAGCTTTACTACTTTAAAAAGTAATATCAATTTCTGTTATCCATACCAGAGTTCATCAAAGCACATTTGCGAACATTCCGTCAGAGTAAGCGATTCGAGCTTGAAGCTCATAATTTAAGGTGCATTGAAATGTGTTACCTCGCTATACATATATGTACATACATATTTATACGAGTCCGCTTTGTTCTAAATGGTGCACATACATACGCGTGAATGTTTGTATGTATTTTAGTCTTGCTACTTGCCACACATCCGAGTATGTGGCTTAATGAAGCCGTTCGAGTGTTTTTCCTGCTTACATACATATTCACAAATGTACATGTGTTTACATACTCATCAAACGAGTGCACATAATTTGGTGGTTTGTTGTTTCGCTGTAGTTATGTTTGGTGTAGTTGTTGCTTTCCTTTTGTTATTTCATTCATACTGCTTGAACTGCTTTATCGACTGCATTTAGCCCTTGAAAATGTGTTTGAAGAGATTATGAAAATATGCTAGTCTGCATAAAGGCGAACAAAAAAAAGTTCTCTACGATATTTTACAAAGCTTTTGAATATTTTTTATACATGTTATGCTTTTTTAAAGCGTAAAAGCTTTCAGTATGAGCTTTTAGGCGTCAAAGTTTTTAAAAATTAATTTTATGCTTTTAAACTGATCCAATTGTCCAATGCATTTTGGGGATCTTCAGTTGCAATGCCTGTTTTAAAGCTTTGGATAGTGAACGAAATGTAAAAGCTGCAAATTATTTGTTAATAAAAACTTCATTATAAACCTTTGAAAGCTTTATAACTACGATTTTTGACGCTAAAGAGAGGTATGAAGCTTACACTTATATGTAAGCTCAATCTTTTTTTTTGGAGCTTTAATAAAGCTTTTAAACACTTTTTCATATTATACGTGTTTTTAAGAACATACATACAAAGATTTAGAATATTTTACTCAAAAGCTCAGTAAAAGCTTTTGAAAGCTTTTTTTAAATACAACTTTAAGCCTTGAAATATCCAGCTAGCTAAGCTTCGATAGCATTTGTATGATACTCAAGCGTCTCATTGGAGAACAAAAAAAGCAGCCACCAAAGTTGGTTGCTCAATCTAGCATAACTGCGCTTCCGTTCTGCTCGCTCCTTCTTATAAAGCTTCTCGTATGGCGCAGCTTTCGGTGTTCGCATTTCCTATCAAGGCAGCCTGGCGCCTCGAACCTTTTGTTTTGAGTTTAAACTGACAGCGTTGTTATGAAATTGTTTTTTTTTTTGTATTTTCTTCTCGTTGCTGTTGTTGTTGTTCTTGCAAATCGTGCACTGCTTGCTAGCCATGCATGAAAAATGTACGCGTTGACGGTGTTAATGATTAAAATGGCAATCAACGCAGCACAAAATTAATTGTTTGCAAGTGAACATTTTTTGTGGTAAACATTGTTGTTGTATGTAGCATGTTGTAATTGTTGTTGTCAACGATAGCTTTATACTAGTTGGAGCAGTAAATTCATTTTACTATTAATTCTTAGTTGCAGTCGTTGTTGCACACTTGAGGCTGCTAGTTCGGTGTGCAAAATCTTGATTTTTTCTTTTGATTTCTAAAATTTGTTGTTGTTATTGTTGCGTTTTGGCGGATGTGGAGCGGTGTTTGAGAGCGCAGGTGGCTGCTGCATGTAACCGCCGCAGTTAGAGTTGTAAGTACTTGTATGGACACACATAAATTGATTAATAATACATTGCTTAGCTTGAGAACTGAAGGAAGAAGAAGAAGAAGCAGAATCGAAAGAAGTAGTTGCGTTTGACAAGAGCGCGAGAAGAAGGGTGCTGTGCGGTGCGCATGCGCCTTCATGCCCGTCAGCAATTTAATGTGTAATCGAGTTGTAACACACCAAATGACAGCAAGCTATTAATGGGGCGCTGACGTGTTGACAACAACAACAACAACAACAGCAACAACAAGAATTTGTGAAAATAAAAATGCGAAAAACAAGAATAAGAACAACAACAACAGCAACAATGAGTGCAGCAGCGCTACTAACGTAATACCCAAAGGAGAAAAACAAATAAATAAGAACGTAAAAGGCAATTTGCACCACCATAAACAACAACAACAAATCATTTAGAAAAATTAAATAAAAACTAGAGCAACAACACTTTGGACCTAGAAGGAAGTAGCGAGTTGGTAGCAGAACTCGCACTGAAGGCCAGCAGAAATATTTTGAATTTTTTCTCAGATTTTTTTTGTTTTACTTTTGTTGGTTCTTGTTGCTGTTTGTTGCTATTTGTTGCCTTTTGTATTTTTTTTTTTTCATATTCTAGTGAAAAGTTTTCTTATTGATTATTGAAGTACATAACAAAATGTATAACAAAAGCTACAAAATAATTGCAAAGTGTATCAAAATATATTTTTATTTCAAAATGTAAATTTTTAGCAAACTCTAATTAAATTATGGAAGTGGAAAAAATAAAAATATTAAAAAAGCATACTCAAAAATTTAAAAGAGAAAAGGCAAAAAAAAAAATTATTATGAAAAAAAAAAAAAATTGATATTTCAAAAAATAAATTTTTACCAAACTTTAATCAAAATTATGAAATTTAAAACAAAATTTAAAAAAAAAAAATTTTATGAAAAAACAACAATTTGATTTTTGATAAAATTTGATAAAATTGATAAATTTTAATTAACACAAGAAGAATCGATTGCTCAAACTTTGAGAGCAAACAAAAAATTATAAATTTTTTTTTTAATATTTGAAAATAAAAAAAAAACAAATTTTTTTTAACAAATAATAGTTTGCAGCAAAGGTTGTAATTTGCGTAAAACGTATACATATTATTATTACAATTCTAAACAATATTGAAAAAACAAAAAAAAATTGAAATATTAATTTGAAAATAAAAAAAAATAAAGAGAAATTTAAAAAAAGAAGGAAGTAAATAAAAACATTTACTATCAAAAATTTAATTTTCAAATACATACTTTAATTTCATAAAAGAATAAATCAAAAATATTTTTTTTGCACTGATGAACCAAATAGGTCAAGTAGCCTAATCAACCCAACGTTCAGTTTTTGTTGATTTTTAATTATGCCAATAAATATTCTAAATACTGGAAAAAAATAACACTTAAAATACTACCATAAAATAAAAAAAGTAGAAATAGATTTCAAAAAATAAATAAAATAAAAACAAATTTAAAAAAAAGGAAAAAAAAATAAAAAATTTGTTCAAAAATAAAATATAAATAAATTTGTTCAATAATAAAAAACAAATAAATTTGTTCAAAAAAAAACTTTTTTTGTTGCTATACGCTCCTATAAAAAAATGCATTCTCATTCTCCAGCACGCTTCGCGCAAATCAATCAAATGTAATTAAACCATGAAGCGTTTGCCTTGCGAAATCTCAAATAAATTCAAATTAAATGAAATTGCAGCAAACTTGCCACTGCAACGCCTACCCGCCTGCGCTTGCGCGTTCGCTGTAGCAAACGTTTTATGCGCTTGCATGTGTTGCATTAATAAAAACGACACAATCACTGCCACTTCACATGCCGGCGAGCATAAATATTGTACAATTTGCGTGGTTGCTGCCATGTTGTTGTTGTTGTTGGGGTTGTTGTTTTTGTTATTGCATGTAGTTGCTTCTTTGTACTAAATTACTATGCAACTGGAACTGCGCATGCGCATCGTATTTGAGTGTTGCGCTATTGCTGCTGCTGCTGCTGCGATTTCCACTTCCAAAGAGTGCTCGAGTGTAGTAGACTTGTTGAACGGCAGTGGCGCAAGTAGGAGGGGGAAAGACTTTGAGCAGGCAACCGCTTTGGCCTTAAGCTAATACTTAGATTTCTAATTCATAAAAATTTATTTACAAACAAATGTACAACCAAATTTTTAAAAAGTATGATAAACTATTTTTTTTCTGTTGTTTTGATGTTTTGAAGAAAAATATTAAACAATTTTTTTTTTTTTGAATTAAAGAAAAAAAAATGTTTTAAATACGAAATTTTTTCCTCATTTAATGTACAACATATTTTAAAAATATGGAAAAAAAATTTTTTTAATTTTTTTCTGTTTTTCAAAAATATTTTTAAGAAAAATATTTAAAATAATTTTTTTTTTTCAATTTTCAAAAAATCTTGTGAAAAACAATTTTTTTTTTCTCGAATTCATATTGAAATTTTTCAAAAAAATGTTTCACATAACTCACTATGCAAAACTCTTGAAATTTGTTTTCCTCCCAAAATTTACATACTGAAAATTTTCTCAAAAATTTCATATTAAATAAAAAAAAATTTAAAAACAGTTTTTTTTGCAACAGCCACCTAAAAATGATTTTTTTAAAAAAGTTTCAGAAAAAATAAATCTTTTTTTTTGAAAATTTTTTATTGTTTTTTTCTTACAAACTTTCAGATATAAAAAGTAAATTCTTTTTTTTGAAAAAAATGTATTTTCACACATTTTTACCACTATTTCTTTGTCCACTTTTTAAAATTTTTACAATTTTTTTTTTAATTATTTTAAAATCCACCATAATTTACAAGCTCCGAAATTCCTCATATTATTTTTTGAATTTCTCCTCAACCCCTTCCGCTCTCCGTCAGTGCCTTTTGCGCTGACGCTGCGCTTATCGCTTTTCATTCAGCACGCATTTAGTTGCCACTTTTACTGTCGCTACTTTAATGTTTATCGCCACGATTTATTTATTTTCATTAGGCGTTTTACATTAATGTAGATGCCGTAGTTGTTGTTGTACATGTTCTCGATATTGCTATTAGTGTTGGCATGTTAGTTGTTCATGGCGGCAAGGCGGCAATTGCCACAAATTTATCATTTTAACGCGTTGCACGTCGCGAGTGAGGCTACGAGCTTTTGTTGTTGTTGTGTAGGCTTTTTTTTATAGGTTTGGGAATTTCCAGTTGTAAAAAAAAAAAAATATTGAAAACAAGAAAGAAATGAAATAAAACCAAAGAGCTTTTAAAAAAAAAATTTCTCACCAAATTCTTCCCAGCCTTCTCCTCCCCTCCAAAAATAAAAACTACAGCTACTCCACTGCCTTATTCTTATGAATGTTAAACCAATCTTGCCAATTCTCAGCAAATTAAAGTGGCAAAATCCTCCCTCATTGTAATTTAAGTAATTGTGTACCCGCATGCTTATGCACAAAATGCGCATTCCAACAATAAAAAGTAGAAGAAAACCAAATGCGGTAACGATTTAATTAAACTTAATTAAGTGGCAATTGAGACGCGTCAATAAAATCCAAGAATCTGTGTAATTAATTCAAATTATTTTAAGACAGATTTGAAAACGCAACATGCAATTATTTTCAGTAAGTAGGAACAAAGCTTTATGAGCTTTGAAAGCTTGCTCATATAGTTCGCATAATTAATAAGACGAAATTACAACAAAAAAAAACATTTTAAAAAATTCTATGAAAGGGAAAAAATAAGTTACAATACAGTTTTTTGAAATACCCAATAAATGAAAAAAATAAGCTTTTAGAGCTTTCAAAGCTCCTTGGCACACAAAATACTAGATTTGTGCACATATAAAAAACATTTAAAAATATTCTATGTAAATTAAAAAATTAGTTAAAATAAAAATTTTAACAATAACATAGTAAATTGAAAAAAATAAGCTTTTAGAGCTTTCAAAGCTCCTTGCCACACAAAATACTAGACTTGTTCATATATTCACTCTATAATAAGCAGCTGTCATCATGTTTCGAATGAACTTTGCTGTATTTAACTTTTAAGCTCAGCGTTAATTTAGACTTTAAGCTTTGCAAGCGCTGCACGACTAGGCTTTTAGTTTTAAGAGATTAACTAATAATTTCAATTTTTAAAATTCTTAAAAGTTTCAACACCTAAAGCTTCAATTCAAGAAAAATGTCACTATTGAACTACTGAGTTATGTGAAAAAAAGCGTCAAAACCCTATTGTACAGCTTTATCCTAAATAACAGAATATCTATTCTAATAATTTAAATGAAACGCGTTTTTAGACTGATCACGTAACGTTATTCTTCATTATTCTATCGAAAAAGTTTACCATACTTGAAAGCTTTAAGCTGTGTTGCTACTGCACTCAGCTTTTTGAGCTTTAAAAGCATCGATAATGTCTTGCCTTAAGAGCTTGTCAGATCTTCTGTATGATTAGTTTAACTTCTATTTTAAAAATAAATTATGAGCTTTGCTGAGCTTTTGAGCTTTTTAGTTAAAATGTTAAGCAGTCAAGGTAAAGTATGTGAAAACTTAAAGCCTTGAAAGCTATCAATTTAATATCTTGTTTTTGCTAATACATAAAAAAGCTCAAAGCTTTTTTGTCAAAGTGAAAAAGCTTCGAAGGTTTATAAATTTAGTTTTGCAAAACAGTCAGCTTACGTTCATAATTTTTTGTAAAAAAAAGCTTTCGTGCGCTTAAAAGCTCTGTTTGCAAAATTTTTAAAGCTCGAGCTTACATTTTTTAGAGTGTATTATACATAATGCAATTATACAACAAATAAAATGCGTGCACGCAACCAGCTAACAGGTCAACCTAAAATTACCGGTTCAGCTCAACACTCGCTGCAACTTGTAGTCACAGCTGTTGCAATCAACAGAAAAGTAAAAGCAATTGCCACTCAACATTGTTGTTGCTGCTGCTGCTGCTGTTGCACATTAAGTCAATTTGGCAACTGTAAAACAAATATACAACATTTAATGCGTTGATTGCTTTCTCATTTTGTAAGACACAAATTTTGGCTAAAATGACAAGCGAAGAGAGTCTTTGAAGAGTTTTCCAAACTGGCGCCCGCTGCTTGTCTCAGCCATAGCCACAGACCACATTACGCTCATAAATTTCAGCCAGTCTTCTAAATGCTACTTTCTCACTTCACACGCTTGCTGGCTTGTTAACTTAAGTCGGTTGTCGCCATTCCTCGTAAAACTCTTCTCAGCTCTGACGCATTGTTTTTGTTTTTGTTTTTGTTTATTTATTATTTATTATCTGTTTATCTTTCGAGCTTCAACACTTCTTCCACTCCTCTCGTAGACATAATTCTTGCGTTCGCGGCCGTTGATTAACCACTACGTCCCAGTTTGACTGTCTGTTTGTTCAGTGTCAACTCCGCCCACTTTTTAACTGCTGCGCCTGTGCTGAGCTTAGGGCGAGGAGTTACCTACAATGCTCCGTATGCTGGTCAGCACAATTTGGGTTTACGTGTTGACTGCTGGCGCATATGTTAACTGAATTACTTGCGTATGGAAGATTATTATGATCCCTTTGGGGGCAACACACAACACGCTTATTACGACAACTCGAGCTCGTACTACAGAGCTTTACGATGTGGCTTAGGTAGAAACACATATGCTGTTGTATGATCGTTCGCTTCTTGTTCTCTTTTATTACCTTTTATTTTCAGCATAAACCCTTTACCTTTCTTCTTCCTTTTTTTCCCGTCCTCAGTGTTGGTCTTCTCTTTAGACCTCTGACATTGGCTCACACATCGTTAATCATTTGTTTTGCTTACTGCTGTGCCATCTCTGACTGCTGTCTGTTAGTGATCACTCGTTCATCGGGCTGCTTCTGACTTCCTCAGTAAATACATACATGCATGACTCCCAAACCAAAAGCGCCAATTAACTAAGTAGTAATCTCTTTACTCACTCTTCACCTCAAGTTAACCCGACCGTACAAAATTGTTTGAATAAATACACTAAAAACCCCTAATCATCATCATTAAAAAAAAAAATAAGTTTACCTTAGAAAATATTATTTACTTACCCGAGTAATGACATGTGCTTTGCCCTGCAGCGCGCTCAGCATCCAAACTCGACAGCTAATCAACCAAATGTGGCGCTCATGTGTGCCCAACAGCTTTGTTGATCATTCACAATCTTCATTGTGCGCCTTCGTTTGTGCTACCTGCACTTCGTCGCTCCACTTCTTCTCACACTGTTTTTAACCTTTTGCTACCTCACCACGCTTCCTCCTTCTGCCCACCGCGGTTACTTTATCAAGCTTTGCTTCTCCCATTCCCACTACTAAGACCAAGACCATCGTCATTTAGCAGCCCTCAAACTTGCTCCTTCCCCTCTCTTCTTCTTCTCTCTTACCCTTTCTCTTTCTATCCCTCATTTCCTCATCCTTCTCCACAGATAATCACCTCATTTGGTATTGCGCTAATTTGCAAACATTTTACTCTTAAAATTTTTTTTCTCGCATCCTTTTAATTCAATTCGAATGATCGTGTTACTCATTACCTGTCACTTAACTAATCCGGCTAATTCTGGCTTTGTGCACGCTGTTTACCCCCCTTAGCTTACCTTCAGATTGTCCACGGTTTCAACCATCGTATTGTGCCGCTTGTGTCTTCTGTGCGTGCTCCGTTGGCGTTCGCTGCTTTGTCAAATTTTGTTTCTTTCGTTTTGTTCATTTTCTTTGCTCGTCTTGTGCGCTGAGTTTGTTCGAAAACGCGTTTGCCTTCGTTGTCTATCTCTTGCTTGTGTGTTAGTTCTTTTGGAGTTTTATTTGGCCAATTGTCTTTTTATTATTTCTTTATTTTAATTTTATAGGATTCGAGTTGTTCATTGCTTGCTTTTAGTTTTTGTGCAACGCGAACTTATGGTTTGGCTGTGGTGCCTTGTTTTGGCAAACATTTTTTCCGTAGGCATTTTGAGGTTACTTTGAATGTAGTGTTTTGAAAAGCAATTTTGTTAAGCTCATATCCGGACTGACCAGCTCATATGATCCCTAAAACTCCACATACTTCAACATACTAAAAATAAATTTTTTGCTCGGTTTGATAATAAACTGATTCCTGGTGGGAACCTATCTAGCATTGCCTAGCATGGAGAGCTGCAGAGCTGGAACTCAATTATTTCTTTGAATACTTGTTGCTACTAAAGAATTTAAGAAGATACATAATACGTTAAGCCTTAAAAAATTAAGTTCATCAGAGATCCTCTAGTGTTCCAATGTTCCATACCTAACTCATGAAGATTATAACCTATAATTTTTGGACTTTAAAATAGAAGGGAGCAGTTCACTGAGGGTATTTCTAAGGCTTGCTCGAAGTACCTGACTTTATTTTTTAGATCTCGCTACAGTCGAAAGTGTAAAGAACTACATTGAATGAGTCGGTTGGCTGAGCTCTGAAGCCTTTCACTCTCTTACCTTTAGCGCACTGTGCCACTTCGTCCTTAGTTCCCTTTTCGCCTACACATCACCTTTACTTACCCCTTTGGCCATCTTTTGTGTCCAGTTTGACCCTCAACCACCATTCCTTCAACCACGATCTTGATCTTTCTTTTGCCCAGTTAGGTCGCTTGTTTGTTTTCCTGATCGTTGAGCATATTACCCAAGTAAAAAAATAATGGATTATTTCACGATTGAGCGCCAGCGTGCAGAGTACGCGAAGGGCGACGGTGGACAAATCGCTAAGCGAATTGCAGCAGACTTCAAGAAAAGAAAAGAAAAAACTGAAAAAACAAAAAAATTTCCGCCGCCTGCATTGTCTACGTTGTGCAGACAACCCTTGAAAATACAACAACAAGGGACAAACAAACAAACGATCGATCGATCTCATTGCTGCAGGCTAAACCAACGCACAAACAAACTCACACGTATGCGTGGACGAAGCTGATGTGCGTGCCTCGTTTGTAATACTTATGGGGGACGCAGTTTGTCCGTCGTCTGCTGCTACCTTGTTTGGTAGTGACGTTGAGGCTATTTAGCGCGCGAGATGTTTCAATTAGAGATGGACCCGAGGTTAGCGGGACCAGTGGTATTAACTTCAAATTCAACAACTCGCAGAGCTTCGTTCCTTTCAAGGAGGAGTTGAAGGAGCGACGGTACTGAACAGCGAAGAAATGTATCGGGATCCCGGGACACACATAGCGAGCTCGTTAACAGCAGTTTAGACTCTCTGTTTTTTAGCCAAATCGGTACCCATCCATTCCATCCCACTCCCATCTCCATCTCAATAAGCCGCAAGCATTCGACACAATTGTTTTTTGCGTGTTGACTGTATGGTTTACTCGTTTGCCCGTTGGCTCGCTGCCTTGTTGATCATAAGCGAGTTTTTTTTTTGTTTTTATTGCCACATTCTCCTTCGTGTTGGCTTGTCTTAAATTATTTTATGTGTATTAATTTTGGCTGGTGTTAGGTGCAGAAAACCAACAATGAACACTTTAAATGCAACGTGTTGATAAGGACGACCACGTCCACTGGGCGTTTTGGCGCTGTTTTTTTTACTCTTTTTTTGTTTGTGGCTTAGTTGCGTTGTCTTCCACTCCGCTCAGCTGGGAACCGTCTAGTGGCTTGCTTGTTTGGTAGTTTATTTGTTGTTCGTACGATCGCATTGACTTTCGATGCGATGAGTGATGAGCAAGATGTTTGTTGATGAAGATGATTATTACTCGTGGAGTGATAGCGCGTTATGTGCGGTGTGGGGGGAGTATAAGATGGACGGTTGCGCTGAAATATGTGTTGAAAAGCAACAAAATTGTTTCAGTTTGAGATTGATGGTAGTCAGTAATAAATTGGTAATGCAGCTTCGGAAATGTATGGGGGTGGAATGTATGTAGGAAGGATTGAGCTTTTTAAGCTTTTCAGAGCTTATTTGTGGAGCTTTTTGGTTCAAAAAGATCTTCTGTGAGAGAATAAGAAGACTTGGATTGGGTATAAGCTGACAGAGGAGCTTTAGTTCAAGAAAAAAAAATTGGATCTTGGATCTTTCATAAGCTTTAAAGCTTTTAAAGGATATTTTGTTCCTAAATGCTCTGAAGCTTTCACAAAACTCTTGCATAAAGTATCAAAAGCTTTCGCGCTCAAAGCAGGCAACGGATTGTTTAGTGAACTTTCCCTCATTCTGCATTTAGATCAAGAGCTTTAGCTACTAAAAGCTCAACACTTCCACTAGTTTAGAAGTGGACTCAAAAACTTTAAAATGTGAAAGCTGTACATTCTAACAATTCTGTGCCAAGTATAAATATCTTTCTATTTATATTTGAAATAAAAGCTACTTATATTTATAACCAAAAGCTTTTACTTTTCATATTGAAATTAAACTTTGGCGCAATCAAAGCTTGTTAGCCATGTAAGCTTTACAGTCAGACAACTATGAAACGGCTTTTTTTGGGTATGCAATAATACACTTATAATACTTTATCTAAAGATTATATCTCCTATAACTCAGATTTATAGGTTATTGAGCTTTTTGAGCTTTCACGGAACTGAATAGGGCTTTCTAAGAGCTAGAGTTTAAATAAAAAGAACGCTTGGATTTAAAATGAATTGACTTAAAGTTTTGTTAATACAAACGCTCTACATGAAGATGCAAGCTTTATGGAGCTTTCAGGAATTTGAGTATAAAATTTAGCAAACAAACAATTCTGAACTATTATGCCTGGATTTAAAGTTAATTGCTATAAAACTCATACGACAAAAGTTGTTAAAAAAGCTTTCTTGATTACAGAGTCTTTTGAAGCTTTCAGAACTTTGAGAGCTTTCTCCTTGAACTTCCTGGACTAGCGAAATAAAGCAGGTAAACCATTGATTTTCAAAGGCATATGAAGGCTTTTAAAGAATAAAAACAAGAAAAAAGAGTAAAGCTTTCAGAGAGCTTTTTAAAAGCTTACGATAACAAAGCGCTTTATTTACCATCTTAAGCCAACTTAATTGCGCATCAAATTTAATCTAGAACCTTTTAAACTAAGCAAACATTTTGGTACCGCATGCGCTCATTTACACCTTTGACGCGCTTGCCACATGCGGTGGCAGCAACATAACAATTTTGCTAATTTGTCAGCTACTGTGCGTCTAGTTGACACTATACATGCGCCGCTAACTAACTAATAAAGTATTTGTTGTTGTTTTTTTTATGTTTCATACTATTGCTGTTGCATGCAACAAATTAAATGCGGCTGTGCAGTGTGGCAATAAAAAGTAGCCAACAACACTCGTCGGGCTACTGAATTTTCATTTTTACGATTTATGTATTGTTTACCGACGCTGCTGTGTATGTTTTTATTACTTTTGCTTTCTGTTGTTGCATGCGCGTAAGTGTATAGTTTTTAAAAAATTTTATTATTATGCAACAAGCAGCTTGCAACAATGATGTGTTATTGTGTTTGCTACACTTAATATGTTGCTCATCAACACTTGAGGCGAGCGCTGCTGCTGCCTTTGCCACGCTATTGTATGTTTTTTTTTTTTTTTCAATTTTGTATTTTTATGTTGTTGTTGTTTTTGCTGCTTTTGTAGCTGCCACACTTGCCACTTCACTGTGCAACACTTGCAATTGTTTGTTGCTTTCTATGACGGCTTTATGCTATTATGCGCTAGCCATTTGTTGCGATTGCCTGCCACTGCTACTTACTAACATTACAATTACAACAACTGGCCGACTTGCCGCAATTTGTTTTGCTAACCGCACGCATGCGTGTTTTGTTGCTGCACAGCGCTACCGGTTTCTCAGCGCTTCCACTCATACTACGTTGTGCGCAACTGTTGCCGTTTGCACGCAAGCGCATAGCTAAACATGCAACAGCAACAAAAAAGTGCAACAACAACAACAACACAAATTGCCATACAAATAAGCCACTTGGCTACTTGCTACCACTTCACGTTCTCCTCCTCGTCTTCATCCACTTGCTTGGGGTGTGCGTGTTGCTTGCAGCAGCTGCTGTTGTACTTGCCACTCTTTGCTGCATGTTTATTAATTACAGTTATAATGTTACTATGCATAAATATTGTTGCTAGTGCAACAACACAAAACAGTCTAGTAGTTAGCTGTATGGTTGTGGTCGACAGTGCATACTTGCAACATATGCGCTTACGCTTGCAACTAGCAATTTGGCGACGCGTCACTGTCATGGCCAATCGATAAACTTTCAATATTTGTATGGTTGTGTGTGTGTGTCTGTGTTGCAAGTGGGCCGCAACATCCGTTGTCAGCGTTGTGGCAAATCGAGTGTTGCTTGTCACATGCTATTTGTTGCTCGTACAAATAATTTCCGCGAATTTGTTGTACCAAATTGATTTATTGTATGCTGCATATAACGTGCAACAAAGTAGTTGTGGCAAGTTTCCAAACTGTTGCTTATAGCACAACAACAATTCGTATCAAATAGATTTGTTTAATAAAAATCAAACACTTTTCTTGTTGCAAGATGCCACTCGTTATTGCAACACAGCAAACTTTGTTGTTAGTGGCATGCAAAAATTTAAACTTTTTGTTGTTGTAACTTCCCTAATTGTAACTACTAATGAGCCAACTCAAAAGTGATTTCAAAACGCGTAGGTGACTTATGTTGGTAACGGCGTCTAAAATGCTACTCAAATACAACTTTAAAGTGGCAGCTACTTTGTGGTGCCCGTAGTAGTTTCGCTGACTAGTGAGCCAACTCAAAAGTGCTTTCAAAGCGCGTAAGTGAATTACTTTAGTAGCGGTGACTTATATGTTACTTAAATACAACTTTAAAGTGGCAGCTACTTTGTGGTGGCCATAGTAGTTCCGTTGCCTGTTTTGGTGTACTACATTATTCCAACAAAGTTATGGAACTTAGAGGTAATATTTAATAGTGACAACAACGTCTTCGTTACTTCATTGTATATGGCTACTTCAAAGTAGTCATCACGAATTGACTTCCTATTAAACTAAAACCCACTAAATTTAGTAGTAAAATTACTACATTGCAATGACTGCAAGTTTAACAAGTTGCTGCTGGAACCATAAGGTAACCATTTCCACGACTTTAAAGTAGCGCTATAGAGATGTTTGTTACTTCTTACTAAATATGGCGCTAAAGTTAAAAAATTGTAGTGGTCGAGACTATAGTGAAGTAAAAATAGCTTTGATATTGTATTTTTTGGTTACTATGACTTTAAAGTTCTCTGAAAGTCGCAAATACCACGCTGCTACTTTAAATGCTACCTAATCATAGCTTCAATGCTTTGTTGTTATAGAAACGGTGGCACATTTCTGTTACCAAAAAATTTACACAGCGCATAGATAGCAGGCAAGTAATAGTTACGTCGCTATTACGTGCCCGTCACTGTGGTTGGCACTTTAAAGTCACAAAAATGTTTGCAGCGACTTGCTTGTCTTTTAACTATTTTTCTTTCACATGCAACACAACGCAAGCGCACTTGCAACATTTGTCATACCATTTTTTGAACTTACAACAACCAACAAAAAAAAGAAGACATACTTGCCACATCTACAGCTAGTTTGCCATAATCACATGTAACGCATCAAATGCGCTTGCCACACATTAGTTACACCAATATGCGCTAACAATGACACACAATTTCTGCCAATTGCATGATGCATTGCTGTGCTTGGACACAACTTTTTGCTTGCAACACCCTACGCACACATTGGCCACACAGACATTGCTTGTTGCGCATTTGTTGCAATTTTTTTTGCTGTTTCGATTTTGCTGATCGCGATCTGCTTTTGTTTGAACATACATTTGATTGTTGTTTTTGTTGGCACTTATCTTTGCCGCACATGCTGCGCCAAGCTAAAAAATCGCGCATTCGATTTCGCTTCATCCTGCGCCGAGTATGCGCTTGTTCTTGTACGCGCTTGCAACTTTGCTGCAGTGTTGTTGTTTTTTTGTAGTTAACGCTGCTGCTGCGCAACGATTTATGAGCGTCTGCTAGCT
Organism: Sphenella marginata; assembly: GCA_951509765.1. Classification (NCBI taxonomy): domain Eukaryota; kingdom Metazoa; phylum Arthropoda; class Insecta; order Diptera; family Tephritidae; genus Sphenella; species Sphenella marginata. The sequence continues at coordinate 72,641,501 of OX608081.1, read as the reverse complement.
GTGATGACTGTTATTAGTTGTTGTGTGCCAGCAATAACAGCAGCAATGCACATGGCCAATTGGCGTCTCTGCGAAAAACGACTGCCACACAAGCAGCGCAGCCGCACTGCTGCACTCTGTGTGCTGGGTCGCTGTGGCGCCTTTTTCATTTGCTTGTCCATACGCGCAACTGCAGCGCAAAAAGGCTTTGTTGTTGCATCTCCCGCTGTTTGCCACATGCGTGCAAAGCATCCGCTTGCCGCGGCATGTAGGTGTTCGTCGTGCGCCCACTTTTGCGCTCCAAACGCACCGTGTTGCAAAGGACAAAAGTTGTTGTAGATGCGTGTTGTTGCATTTATTGATATCGCAAGCTGGGAGTTGTTGTTTGTTTTGTGTGTTTTTTGTTTGTTTTGCATTCGAACTTGCCATATTCGCTTTCCGTTGTTTGTTACTTCCTTTTTGCACCTTCTTCTTGCACCTCTTCTTATGCGCACATTGCATATTGCACAAATTAACAGCAAACTGCACATGTAAACGATGTGATAATATTGACGATGACAACACTAACAACAAGAAAAAAAAACAACAACAAATTTCTGTGACAAACCCACATCTTTTTTGCGTTTGCCTTGCTCGTTCAATTCTGCTTATCGATGATCGTTTGCTTGCGTTTATGCTCGCCATTGCAGCTTGTTTGCTGTTGGTGGTCTGCTGTTTGCCCACACCGCGCCACCTGCGCCCCTCTACTTCATTCTGCTGGTTTTTTTCGTTTTCCTGCTGCAACATTATCAACGTTTCATTATACGCGGTGATTTAGCCGATCGTCATTGTCGTTTGCCGCAGGCGCACCTGTAATTTCCTTTGAATTGTGCGGATGCGCGTTGTTGCAAAGCTCAGCGTGGTGCTTGTGCCACACATGCATACACATGGTATGCTGGTGGTGTTGTTGATTTTATAAATTTAGTCATTCATTCGTTTCACTAACACTAAATTGCTTTGGGCTTGAGGCGTTTTGTGCCACAGTTGAGTATTTACATAAATTTTAATTAAAACTAATTATTCGTTGTAATTGAGATTTTGCGTTGAAGTGTGGCAAGGTAGTTAGGCAGGTTGGTATGTGGATAAGTGGCACGAACTGGCTGGCTTGCATGTGTGTGGCGCTCTTAATAGCAGCTTGGCATTTCAGTGTGGATTTATTGTGCAGTCTCGACGCAAGAGAATGTGCAATAAAGTTAAGTGCGTTGATTGACGATACATTTTTCACCAACACTGTACTTAAGCTCAAATGAAAGTAGAAATTTCGATGCTTGATGAATTTATTTGAAAATAATAAATGATTGTTTACTTCTATATAATGATTGACAGCTAAATATACTTAAAAATATATATATATAATATACATTTTTGTGCTCACTTCGATAAAATATCAAGCGCAGCATGCTTGATTTTTACGCATTGCCAAAAAACGTAAAATCCTTATGATTGATGCTTATTTTTTTTGTCTTATACATTCAATCATAATAAAATTTACTAATCCGGCACACCTACAGTTAAAACTAACATGTGTAAAAAATTTAAACATTTTTCACACATATTTCGCGTGATTGATGCATGATTGATGTACGCTTGTTTACGTTTATGCTGTTAAATAATATTTTAAAGTGCTGTGTAGTGCTTTAAATATCTTTACAGTGAATTTTGCAGAGGCGTTTTAGTGCTTTTTGCGTGCTTGATGATGCTTGAGTTAGCTTGAGAGCTGATTTTCTTAAAAATAAATATTATCAGTTAGCATAGGCTGTTTAACTATAGGTATTAATAACGAAATTGCAGTAAAATGATGATTGTTTGCATGCTTGATGAGCTGAAAATTGATTGAAGCTGACTTAAACTGCGAAATACTAACTTAAATTAATTTTTAGCAGCGAAATTTAAATGAATTTCATTTAAAATTGAATTCAAAATATTTACATATACGCACAAACACACTGTCAATTAGCAAAAAGAGCTCACCAACATTAAAAAATACACAATCAAAGCGAGTTATCTCTCACTGTCAAGCAGCCAGGCGAAAGTAAAATAAAACGAATAACAAAATATTTCAAAAAAACATTTGCAAACAGCGATAACAAAATTCACAAATGGCGCGCGCAACTTAAAGCAACGCCTGTAATTTTATTGGCTTTGAGCGCGAATAAAAAAAGACAAAAAAAGCAACAAAAAAGTTAAATAAACGAGTGAAAAGAGCCAGAAAATGTTTGCAGCCAACCAACTGAAAATTTGATTAGCAACAAAAAACAATTAGATAGATAAACCGAAAATCAAACAGAC